>CAXITT010000026.1:1473989-1621287 GCA_964033795.1 Lymnaea stagnalis | reverse complement strand
TTTTTTTTTTTTTGGTGGGGGGGGGGGGGGATTTTTTCTATTCATTAAAAAAAAAAGTGCATCTTTGTATTTGAAAATGAAGCTAGTGGTAGAAAAAAAATATTAAGACCCCCACCCCCCAAAACGGAAGCACTTATATTTTTTACTGCTAATGATTACGCTTGCAAGTAAAAGATGGATAAACAATTTGTGTGACATGGCCTGCTCAATATTCAGTAAGCATTACACTACCTATAAGTGGGCATCAACCCAGATGTCATCTGTAACTTTGTATGAAATCTCTTTAATTAAACATCTTTATCCTAAAAATCGTTGCTCCAATATAACTTAGCAGCCGCCAATTTGTTTGCAATTGATCGCGATACTGACACTCATACTCATGAGTCATTGACGCATTGATAGTATAGACTCTATACTATATAGACTATAAGTATAGATAAGGTAAAGGTATTAGATAGTGTAGTCGTCATCTCATTGATAAGATAGTCTACTCATTTACAAATAAATTTAAATTTTTAAAAAAAGATACCCATTGTTCACAAATGAAGTTTTTAAAAAATGGTATCATTTTTCATGTAGAACTTTTGGTTAAAAAGTTATAGTTTTTTTGGGGGAATAGAAATTACTTTTTTTTTTATTACTGATACTGGTATATGATATGATATATAATATATGGGCTTGGAAAACAACCCTATTTTTGAGAACACTTTTCAAAATAATTTTACGAAAAGGCAAAATACTTAATAGCAGAGTGAGAGTGGACATACTATAAAATTTAAAACACATGTAATATTTTAAAAATATATTTTAATGTAATAAAATAAATTATTAGTATCTGTTAATACAGTGACATCTGTAAATAGCTGACCTTATAATAGCACAGTTACTGGTAAATGCCCTAACTAACCCCTCTCGCCCCCAGCAATGGTAGATTTCTTAACACTGGGTCCCCACGCAGTCGGGAAAACGGGAAATAGTCGGGAATTCATTGAATAATTTTCCTGGTTGTGAAAACTTGAAAAATGGGCCTTCTAGTAAGGAAATTTTCCAGATAGTCAGGGAATCTTTAATTTGTAAAAAATAAATTTGGCTTTGGATCCCATGAAAATTGACGTTAAGCACCAATCTCGTTTATTTTTAGCCTTTCTGTTATTCAAAAGGACTTTGCCAAAATGCTAGTGATTTACCCTTAACTGCGCATGCGTTTTGAGCTCTACAAGATTCTATTACCGTACTACTTTGATAGACCAGAAATATTTATTTTCTGTTCACATCGCTGATCAAGAGATGTTTGACTGTTTGGGTAAGTAAAGTGTAAAATATAGTAAACAATTATTTGAATATAGTTTTCATTTGTTAGGTAGCCATTATAAATAGAAAAACTACTCATCCATGTGCTGTCTAAAATGACTAAGCTTAGCGTACTTTGTTATGTCTTGTCTAGGTACCCCAATATCGGACGGCGTGGTAAAAAAAAAACCATTCTGTGACCAGCCGTGAATGGCGGGTTTCGGTATATGTTGAACATTGTTGTTCATATGCGTCATTTTCTAAAAATAAATAAGTTTCAGTCTTAAACTCTATTCGCTGAAGAATTCCGGTCATGAGGGTATAAAAACTATGTCATTCTGACCAGGCTCAGATGAACTGTTGGGAGTGCAAACGGTGGGTAAGTTAAAACTCATGTCCTTGGCTTTTGTATAGCATATAGATTATAGACAGGTAAAAAAGTTATGTAGGGCAAGCTTGATCACTTTAACGTTACAAGCATTTATTGTTAACATTACTGGCTATGTCTAGAATTTATGATACCGAGCGTGAAAAAAATAGGAATGTTAAGACCACTGTAAAAATGTTTTGTAAGTTGGTATTATTTGACATAGATCATGAAGAAATAACATTGTCAAATTTAGTTTCTGATGTACTTATGGAATATTTTCAATTTGTTAAATTGTGTTTTGATTGAAATTATTTTAATTTTCAGTTCACTAATTTAAAATCTAATTTTTAAATATTCTGTATACTTTCAGCTGTTGCTGTGGACAAGGACACTATCTGTTGCTGGGGACAAGGACACTGTCTGTTGTGGTGGACAAGGACACTATCTGTTGCTGTGGACTGTGGATAGCTATATTGCGTTAGGTGCTTTTAATGTTTTGTATTTAAATGTACTGGTACAATAATGTCGCATGTCACTCCAATCTACAAGAAAGGGGAGCATTCCGACCCTGCCAACTATCCTCCGATATCCCTCACCAGCGTGGTCTGCAAACTGTTGGAGCACATAATCATAAGCACAGTCATGAAGCATCGTGAAAGCCAAAATATACACAATGACTGTCAATATGGCTTCCAAGTCAATAGATCATGTGAGACCCAGCTCTTGAATTTGTAGAAGACTTGATGACCAATCTGGAGAACCACAAGCAAACTGACGTGCTGGCGATGGACTTCTCAAAGGCATTTGACTGTGTCAATCATAGTTTGCTTCTACACAAACTTCAGAGATATGGGATCCAAGGCACCACTAAAACATGGATCTCTAGCTTCCTCAGCAACCAATGCCAAGCAGTATTGGTGGACAGTACAAGCTCCTCTTTTGTCGGTGTGAAGTCAGGGGTCCGCCAGGGATCAGTGCTTGGCCCCTGTTTGTTCCTAGCATACATTAATGACCTACCCGAGAAAATGACATCCCAAGGAAAGACTGTTCACAGATGACTCAGCTGTGTATTGGATGATTGCAAACAGATCTGACCAGGACCAGCTACAATAGGATCTCAGTCGGGTAGCTGAGTGGGAGATGAGCTGGGACATGGAATTTCACCCTGCCAAGTGCCAGACACTATCAGACTCTAGAAGTTGTAATCCTCTACACTACCAATATGAACTGCATGACTATATACTTGAGCGAGTTTCCTCTGTTATGTACCTGGGTGTTACCATTCAAATAGAGGTCCACTGGGACAAGCATATTAACAATGTGTGTAACCAGGCAAACAAGACCCTGGGTTCTTAAGGCATAATCTCCTGTGTGAAAGAAAGAGCCTATAAAGCCTTTGTCCAGTTTTAGATTATGCATCTTCAGTCTGGGACCTATTTACCCAGAACAGCATTGACATATTGAAGGCGGTCCAGCGACAGCACGCTTTGTTCTGAACCGCTACAGGAATACCTCTAGTGTTGGCATCATGCTGGAAACACTATGCTGGTCACCATTGGAGGAATAATGACGACTATCCAGGCTCTCAATAATGTACAAGATAAATAATGGACTAGTCCACTGTTCCAGTTTTAAAGAGAAACTCGTCCCTTCTCCTCCATAGACAGCAACGAGGCCATGAAAGGCAATTCTGGTTCATACCAGCAAGAAGCCAGTATAGGAACTGCTCATTCCTGCTAAAGACAATCAGGGACTGGAACAAGCTTTCAAAAGGAACAGTTGAGGTGACAACACTAGACACATTTGCATCTTTTGCCTCAAGCCTTCCAACCCCCAGTGCATGATTCCCTCACAAAGTAGCACTTGCAATCAGTGAAATATCCTCATCGACACCAGGCACAGAAACATTGCAAATCCCCTCTACATGCAGAGGAGCCAAAATGATCAATAAATTGATTGTAGGCCCTTAATATACAGAAGGAGAAGAGAGATGGAGTTTAATTTAATAACTTATATATAAAATGTTCTGAATTATGTTTTTTGCTTTTGAATACTTTATTTAATTTAGATTGTCACTGTTTATTTGTATAAAGATTTCATTGGGTTAGCATTATTAGTTTAAAAGTTATGTTTAAAAATGTACATCAATGTCGACAGATAACATTAAATTTTTTAATTGTGTTTACCATGATTTAAATTGCTTTTATAATATTTAAATATTCTATCACATTTGAGTTGTCACTATTTGTACTGAAAATTTAGTTGTAGTTGCTTTATTAGTTTAAAAGTTTATTTAAGTGTAAAAATGTCTCGGCTGTGGTCGCTTTTCATGAAATATTTTTTTTAACATTGCATTAGATATTCTGATCTGCATTTTATTTATTTTAAATTTACCTTACTTTTAGATGGACATTATCTGTATGTATTCAAAATTTTATGTCAATAGCTTTATTGGTTAATTAATTATGTCATTTTTTGGTAAAATTAAATTAGGCAGCCTTTAACTTTTTTAAAGACTTTAAACATTTATTTATGGAGTAGGCCTTCTAAATTTAAATAGGCTAATATGATTATGTTATTTTGTGCTGAATTTTTTGCATGAGATTAGTTAACTAGTTTACGGTTACGGCTGGTTTAAAAAATTCATTTAAAATTAAAAGTTAATAAAACTAGTTGATTGGACTTGATACATACTCATACATTGATTCAGAGAGCTGAACATAACTGTAGATAGTCAGTCTTTATTTATAGTTCTTCCCTCCTGTGCTCTGGAGGTACTTTATGGTATAATCCTATTATTCATAAGCACAATGGCAGAGGCAAGGTGTTTTGATGTTTTTTGTGTATGTGTCGGGGAGGGGGGGGGGCACCTTTGAAGTCTAAAAAAAAGTTGAGGGGGGCGGGGGGGGTCAATGTTTCAGGCCCCTGCGGAAAATCCTGACTATGCCGTTTCATATGCATATCTTAGTATCTCTTCTGACTCAGTATTATTGTAGTTTAGTAGGCTTATACTATAGTTTATTGGCAGAGGCAAGGTGTTTTGATGTTTTTTGTGTATGTGTCGGGGAGGGGGGGGGGCACCTTTGAAGTCTAAAAAAAAGTTGAGGGGGGCGGGGGGGGTCAATGTTTCAGTCCCCTGCGGAAAATCCTGACTATGCCGTTTCATATGCATATCTTAGTATCTCTTCTGACTCAGTATTATTGTAGTTTAGTAGGCGTATAATATAGTGTATATTATTATTATACATGGTTTTATATAGCGTACCCCAGCCTAGGGCTGGGCTCACCACGCTGCACATACAATTTAACAAACACAATAAAAAAAACTAAAATAATTAATTGACATACATTAATTAAATAAAACAAAACAAATGTATATATAAAACTATTTACATCTCAAGCCATGGACGACACTCAGTCAAGCCATGGACGCTTTCAGAGGTGGGAATCAGTCAGGATAGTAGAGTTTAAAGAGATGTGTTTTGAGTGCAGTTTTGAAGGCTGTGATGGTCGGTATATTGGGGATGTGTAATGGAAGAGAATTCCATTGTTTGGGTGCACAGAAAGAGAACGATCGTTCACCGTATGTTTTTGTGCGAGTCTTTGGGACAGAAAGAATGCTCGCGTCTGCGGAGGAGTGAAATAGGGGTGAATAGACAGAGAGAAGTCCGATTAGATAGGAAGGGAAGGAATTCGAGAAAAAGTTGTGACAGAGAACGGAGAGTTTGTTGTCAATACGAGCTTGTATAGGGAGCCAATGAAGTGAATGAAGTAGTGGTGAGACGTGATCACATTTTCTTGCCCTTAGAATTAACCTAGCGGCTGAGTTTTGATCCTTTTGTAATTTTTCTAAGAAGTGTTTTGGTGAACCTGATAGAAGAGAATTACAATAGTCAAGACGAGAGAGAACAAGAGCACAGACTAGGGTTTTTGTTGCACCAACCGTAAGATATTGGCAGATGGAGCTTATCTGACGAATGGCGTTGTATGCAGAGCGACAAATGTGAGGGATATGATTATCGAGAAACATGTTGCTAGACAGAATATAACCAAGATTCCTAGCGGAGAATGTAAACTGTATGACGTATGCCTTACTGTAAATTATAAACATAATTTGATAATATATTTTATTTTGTTTCACTATTCAGGATCTAGGCTCAATAAAATAATACCCAAACAGTTCTTTTAAAGACTTATGGTCAGGACAGCTATCGTGATAATGATTGAACAAGTCATCACTGCTTCACTATGCTCGAAATATTGATATCAAATACTGAGGGCAAAAATATTTTAAAATGTCCATCATCTGATGAGACTTCAGTTTTATCACTATCTTAGGTGTCCACTTCTGTAACTTCTGAGCCAAGCTCCCAATTTATGTGTCAAAATATGAAACCCTGATTAGAGAGATTTTATAGACACTTAAGTGTGTTGACTCAAACAATCCATTTTCATCACAAAGAAGAGAACATTAACTGAATTAGCTCCATATAAAAAAGATGCTTTCCGTTTTTAGCCTAGTTTTTAGCTATATGTATGTTCTAAAATGCCCCTGAGAACACATTGCAAAAGTTTCCCTTGAACGTTAAAAGTAAACATCAACAATTTTTCAAGTCTAATTAAATTGAAAAATTGTAAGTGCTAGGAAATTTAATAAATATTTATATGTATACACCTTTATTGCTTAATTTTTTTTTCAAATGTGTTGTATTTCATTCAATGTAGCTTTACTTTGACAATTTCATGGTTGTTTTTATATTATCAACAAAAACGCCTTGTCGCGATAGCCAGGAAATTTATTTTTTTTTAGTTAGGAAAAAGGGAATTTTGTTTTTTAAAAAAAGTGAGAACTGTGTTAACAAAAAACTTTTTAAATATTGTGAGTCCTGTCAGTTACGCTAGGGATGCTTTGGGGCAACTTCGTGTTTTTCCAACCGTAAATGACATCACATATTTGGGTGGGGGGAGAGGTTGTTCAAGTTATTGTTACCATGGGTGATGAGCATTAATGAAGTTGATGAGGGTGTCTACATTTAAGTGGCAAATTTGTGACAATGGGGAAGGGTGTCCAGCATAAGACATGTCAAGTGTCATGTTAAACTAGTATTGATGTTGGATGATGGTGGTATAACAAGTCCTTTCCTTCACAGAGGGAAGGGGAGGGCTCAAAATAGCCTAAGATCATTATGGCTTGGCCATTATGTAGAGTAAGATAAATAGTAACTGTAAGTAACGTTACATATCTTCTTCTTCTATATCTTAAGGGCCCACAATCAATTTATTGATCATTTTGGCTCCTATGCATGTAGTTGGGATTTGCCATGTTTCTGTTACTGGTGGTGATGAGGAAATTATGCACTAGGGGTTTGAAGGCTTGAGGCAATAGACACAAATGTGTCTAGTGTTGTCGCCTCAACTGTTCCTTTTGAAAGATGGTTCCAGTCCCTGATTGTCTTGGGCAGGAATGAGCAGCTCCTATACTGGCTTCTTGCTGGTATGAGCCTGAATTGCCTGTCATGGCCTCGTCGCTGTCTATGGGGGAGAGGGACGAGTTTCTGTTTAATACTGGAACAGTGGACCAGCCCATTATTTATCTTGTACATCATGGAGAGCCTGGATTGTCGTCGTCGTTTCTCCAATGGTGACCAGCCTAGTGTTTCTAGCATGCTGCCAACACTAGAGGTATTCCTGTAGCGGTTTAGGACAAAGCGTGCTGCTCGTCGCTGGACCGCCTCCAACCTGTCAATGCTCTTCTGGGTAAATGGGTCCCAGACTGAAGATGCATAATCTAAAATCGGACGGATAAAGGCTTTATATGCTCTTTCTTTCACACAGGAGTTGCCAATCTTTAGATTTCGCCTTAAGAACCCCAAGGCTTGGTTTGCTTGGTTACATACATTGTTAATATGCTCGTCCCAGCGGACCTCTCTTTGAATGGTAACACCCAGGTACTTTACGGAGGAAACTTGCTCAAGAATATGGCCGTGCAGTTTGTATTGGTAGTGTAGAGGAGTACAACTTCTAGAGATTGATAGTGTCTGGCACTTGGCAGGGTGAAATTCCATGTCCCAGCTTATCTCCCACTCAGCTAACAGATTGAGATCCTGTTGTAGCTGGTCCTGGTCAGATCTGTTGGCGATCGTCCTATACACTGCTGTGTCATCCGTAAACAGTCTTGCCTGTGATGTCAGTTTGTCCGGTAGGTAATTAATGTATGCTAGGAACAAACAGGGGCCCAGGACTGATCCCTGGGGGACCCCTGACTTCACATTGACAAAGGAGGAGCTTGTACCGCCCACCACTACTGCTTGGCTTCGGTGGCTGAGGAAGCTAGAGATCCATATATAGATCGTATAGTATAGATGGGATCTGCTTACTGCTGTTAGGACATACAAAAATTGTAGAAATAGGTGTAGCATTAAATAATAGGCTATAATAGAGTAGGCTATAACATGATGTGGATCTACCAATTCATTTCAAATTATAATGGGCCTAACTATTTAAATATGTGCAAAATGAATGAAATGCAAAGCTATTTACCAACAAAGCTATTTTGCTGCTTTAGATTTAACAAAAAAGTGATAACTAAATTAAGTTTAGCTTGCGTAGTTTTTTTTTAGCCATACATTTTTGAAGTGTAAGTTCATCTGTCTATTATTTAAATAAATTTGCTGTGCACAACACCTGGGCATTTAGTGACTTAATTTCATTGTTTCTGTGTGGGGTTTTGTTGTTTTTTTTTGTTGTAAATTCCCATTTTTGTTGTGTAACTTTATATGATCTAGATCTTATACTTAAAAAAAGTTTTACAACATGAATATTCTTCAAGTTGAAAAAGACAACTATTTCATCTTAAGAGATATTTTTTGCTTAAAAATGCTTAAATGTATTAATTAATAACTCATGTGCACCAATTTTAGTTGGCGAAATACTTTTTCTTTCAGATCTAAGGTTAAGATTACGATAATGCCACTCAACTTATGCCCTGCAATATCACAGTCATGCTTTCAATTAATCAAACTGTTGAGCCATGGATGAAATTTTTCAAGTTTGTTATAAATCACAAAATCCTGCGATCAGTTTTAATATTACTCTCCTTTTTCACCTACTGTGAGGTCAGTTCCTTCTTGTTAATTAATGCATTTCTATGTTAATTAGAGTCCTCAAAGATGACTTATAAATATAATTTTACAATTTCTTCTTCATAACCTCCCTGTCATTATAACTAACTTTAAAATCCACATATAGAGAGTTTAATAAAAATTTAAAAAATCATACTTTTTTAATTTAAATTGTGAATGTTCTAACTCTAGGCATTAACTGTGCTTTACAGATTTTTCATTACACAGTAGTTCTTTTACAATGCACCTGGCCCGCAGCCCCACATACAGCCTATTCAACAGAAAGACATAACAGTGACATCAAGGTGTCGGTTATAGCCGACACTCACCTTTTAGGATATAGACACGGACATTGGTTTGATAAGCTTAGGAGGTAAGCTATGTGATAAGAATAAAGTAGCTGTTTTAGACAAATTTTGCTTGTTTGGGGTATTTCTACCAGTGCTTATGGGTTGGCTTTATAAGAGGTGTTTAGAATGAAGTGGAAAATGACAGATGTAATTCCTAGTTACCTGTGCTAAAAGCTCATTGGCTGACTTTAAACATCTTCAGAGAATGGCAGATGAAACAAGCATTCCAGACCAGCATGTTGATACATAAGCCAGATGTTGTATTTGTTTTAGGTAAGTCGGAAAGCTCTTAATTCTATTATTATTCACACAGCAATTGATCACTGTTAACTTGCTTATACCTACTTTTTTTTTAAATGTCCTAGGGATGTTAGAAAGTTGTATTTCTTTACTTTCCTGCAGGTGATTTGTTGGATGAAGGTAAATGGTGTGACGATGAAGAGTTTCTGCATCATGTAGCTCGATTTAAAAAAATGTTTGCTGTTCCAGAAGGGACCCAACTCCATGTTGTCTCTGGGAACCACGATGAAGGCTTTCATTATATGTAAGTTACTGCTTTTATGAAAGTCATAACCACTTGAGATCTTGAAAGAGTAAAATCATCAATGAAGGCTGACACGGTTACTTAATTAAATGTTACTGTTACAGGGAGTTGTTACAATTGTTGAAAAAACTCAGTGTTATGGTTTCATTTTAAGGAACAATATTTTTTTCAGGATTTGTAATTAAATAAAAATACAATCTGAGAGTTGAATTTTTTCCCAGCACACAAGATGTTATCCGATTTCTAAGTTTCTAATTTATTTATATGAAGTGGGCTGTTGACCTTTTTATTTCTGTCAGTTCAGTTCTATATAAATATTTCTATTTCATCTATGAAGTATCTCTTTTTGGGACACCTGTACAAACATTGGAATATATGCTGGTGTTTTCAGGATGTCAGATCACAAGCATGAAAGATTTGAACACCAGTTTAAATCGCCATCAGTTAGAATGGTGGAGATCAAAAACAATATTTTTGTTTTGGTGAATTCTATGGCAATGGAAGGAGATGGTTGCAGTATATGTGTCCAAGCTGAAAGTGCACTACATGATATTTCACATAAATTAAATCTGCTCAAAATATGTGATCAAAAGGTATGCTTATGGCACTTTTAAATTTTTTAAAACAATATCCATAAAAATTGGGACCATCCATTTTCGACGTCACATGGGGAGGCGGAACACACTAATTTGGGAAGATGTGTGATAAAATTTTCTAATTTGTATTGTAAATTTGGGGGTTGGGGGTGGGGTGTGCGCGCTATGTGTTTAAATAACGTGACTTCATTTATGGGTAGCCCTATTTTTAGCATCAAAATTGATCTGATGTTCATTTAACTAACATCATGATAGATATATTTATTTTCTGACATACCCTGTCACATACCTACTTTTGCTGAAATAGGCTCGATTGTCACCAGCAAACTAATTAACATGGCAATATCACTCTTGACCAAAATGTGCTTAAATGAGATAAGATTTGTTTAATGATCCATTTAAATGGAAATGTTTCTTGATTGCATTTCACATATTCGATTTCAGCATATATAAAAAATATTCTAACAAAGATAACATTTTATTTTTACAAGAACAATTTAAAAACAAGACATCTAAACTATTTCTTTAGAGAAAAAATCAGCTTTCATATACCATAAAATTTAACTCGCTTTGTGACAATAATGAGTTATTAGTGATCATTTAGATTTGGTAACCCCTGGGGGAGCGCAATGGTAAATTCTGATAGATTGAGGAACAAAAGGATTTGTATATATTTCGTGGGCAGTAAGCAAAGAAAATGATAACAAAGCCAGTGATACTAATGATATTTAATTTAATTGTACAAATAAAATTCTATACAAATATCAAATTGAGAACAGAAGGGAAATAAACTGTATCAACTTGCAAGTGAAAAAGGTGCACTCCTCAATATACAATTATTAATTTCCACACACGCAAATTTTTAATGTCTCGTGTAGCAAAAATCTCTCCATCGCTCTCTCTATTTGCCTCATTCTGTCTATCTATTAAGAAAGCAGTCATCCTATTTATAGGAATCAAATCCGAATATTTCAGTACAGAAATTCTAGAAAGGAAGGAGTGGTACCGCACATTAGCTCGGTGACGTCAATATCAAGACCATACTACAGTGGAGACAAGTGTGGTGGTGGCTAAAAATAACTCTACCTTAAAGTGAAAAATAGGCAGAGGCATAGGCTACAATATAACATCTGGTAATAAGTAATAACTAACATATCAGTTCAACGATAGTATTGAATAATTTTTAAAATGATTTTGTTTAGGCTTCCGATGATACATGCAAATACACATTGAAAAACTACACACGGCCAATTATTTTGCAGGTATTTATCCCTTAAACTTTTTCCCTAATGCTTTTATTCTCAGCCATAGATTTGATGGTTTCTTATTTTATTCGAGCAGCTTTAATCTATCTCAGCCATAGATTTGATGTTTCTTGATTTATTCAAATAGCTTTAATCTATCTCAGCTCATAGATTTGATGTTTCTTGATTTATTCAATAGCTTTATAATCTATCTCAGCCATAGATTTGATGGTACTTTTTTTAAAAATTAAAAACAACTTTAGTCCATGCTACTTTGGAATTTCCTCAGCATTTTCCAATGTACAGAAAATCTGACTCCGATTGTAACACAGATGATGCAGCACCACCTGAAGAAAGAAACATTCCCTTTCGTCCAAAGCTTGACAGCCTTGACCAACGCTCAACAAATATGGTCAATATTCCTAAGAACATTTTTATTTTTAAACCAAAAAAAACAAAAAACAAAGAAAAGCTAATGAAATACAATAAGAATTATACCTCATATTGACTTCATCCCACCACAAAGCAGTTGGTTTAAATTCATATTTTGAGTGTTTCATTATTGGGTTTTCAGCTGTTTTCTCTGCTGGACCCCAGGCTAGTCATGAGTGCTCACACTCACCATGGGTGTTACATCCTCCATCACAACACTGTGCCAGAATGGACCGTGTCATCTTTCAGTTGGCGGAACAGGAATGACCCAACACTTCTTCTGGTCAGAATTCTTTTTTTTAAAATATTCTATCTCATTTTCACTCCGCTCTCTGACTTACCTCTCGTGGCTGTAATATTGTTTCTTATTATATTTTCATGGACAGTCTCTATAGACTCCTATATTTTGTTAGAAGAGTCATGAAAGCATTAAATGGGGGAGGTAAGCCAATTTAGCTTAGATTATAATATTTCATCGCATTTGGGCTTTAAAATAATTTTGCAATTTTAATTTTCAATGCAGCTGTACGACTTTCCGCCTCTAATAAATTATTTTCAATGGAACACAACGGAAGTGTTTCCCCAAACTAATGAGATCAACACTTTAGACTCTAAATCTTATGTAAATATATTCAGATTTAACACAATCAAGCATGGCTCATAAAGTTTCTTATATTTATTTGCACATTTATTTTGTTTTAAGCTTGTGAAAAAATAAATTTTGTAAAAGAATATTCTTTAAACATAGACCAACTTCAACACCACATAATTTACTAACCACAAGAGATTACAAATACTTTCATTTTTTTAAATTTATCTATCTATTTTTAAACCTATCTTTCTACTTTTTAAAAATCCTACCCCTTCTTGAAAAGAATTTTGTAGCAAGCTGCCATAACATGACCCCACATTTAACTGAATCTGCTTTTATTGACCCTAATTATTGTGTTGTAGCGACATTTCACTATATCTGATCATACTCCCCCCCCCCCCTTTTTTTTTTTTTCATTTAATTGCTAAGGTATCAATTATAAATTAATGATGATTGGCTTTTTCATTTAAGAAAACACACATTTTTTTTTTGTTTCAGGTTCGCATGAATAACTTCAATCACAGTGTGACGCAGTGTTTCCTCCCAAAGGAAAGTACGGTCGTCAACCTATACATACTGGCAGCAGTGGTGGCCTTTATCAGCTTACTTTGGCCAACTATTTCTTACAAGTATAGACAGAAAATGTGCTGACAACTGCATAATCGTTGAGCCTCATGGTATCAAATGGAGCCAACTTTGATAGTTTTCATACTTCTATGCATATCAACATCCAAAGAAGTCAACTTTGAAACTTATGTTTTGAGAAACTTTTTTTGTTTTTGTGATTCCTTTTTTTTTTTTTTTAAATCAAAAAATTTATCAGGGATGATACTTTTTTATAAGAATTATATTTTATGAACAATGATTCCTATTTTTGTTGAAACTTATGTTTTGAGAAACTTTTTTTGTTTTTGTGATTCCTTTTTTTTTTTTTTTTAAATCAAAAAATTTATCAGGGATGATACTTTTTTATAAGAATGATATTTTATGAACAATGGTTCCAATATTTGTGCAGACTTACCCGATAATCAAACCGGGGCTGTTAAATATATTAAAATAGATAGTTATTGACTTTTGCTCATGCCTTTGTTAGTAACACTTAATGTATGTTTGAAATTTTCATTTGAAAGTATATTCAAGAGATGAAAATGTTTTAACAATATACAGTGTAATTCAACTATTTTGTATACTTTTACTTACAGAGTAGAAGAACTCATACACTTAATAAAGTTAGGCCCTTTCCACTTGAACAAAATGGAAGTTTTTAAAAATTATTTCAATTATTTATTGCTGGTTATTTTAAAGGTTTAACTTGTGCATTTATTCCTGTAGAATTAAGTTAAGAAATATAAACCAACATTTTTCAAAGTTAAATATATTCTAGTTGGAGAATGTTTACAACATCAAAACATTATCTTGTTAAATTTAGTTAAGATAAGTCTTCTGGCTTTTGGGATCAATGTAGTTTTATGAAAAGGTTACTTCTGTGGCGGTCACTATTTGTCCCGAGCTCTCTTCTGCTAAGTGATATTTCCTCAAATTTTTTACTATTCCTCTGACACTACCTTTTTTTAATGTGCCCAATGAAACACAATAATAATAATATAAGAAATCAATCAAATCCTTGATTTAACTCAAACTAACAACATCTAACTTATTACTTAAAAATATAATACAAATATTATAACAAATATACTATTAAATATTAATTTATCATTGTCACACAAATATAATTGTTCAATGAGTGTGTGCAAAACACAAAGGAAATTGCAATACAAGCAACTCTATATTATAATGCCAGCAAAACACTACACCTTGTTACAGCTGAGTCTTGGATGACTGTTACTTCTTCTATAATTAAAATTCTGTCCTATCTTCTATGATTGCTACTGGCTCTTTCTTACTTCCCATGGTCTTAAAGTGTTGGCAGCCGTCCACTGTCAACACTGCCACAAGGAATTTTCCCAACTAGTTCAAGATAAAGGTGACTATTCCTGAAATATATAGTGGAAATCACCCACACTACATAACACACAAAGCCCTCACTAACTACTTACCATGGCTCTTCCAGAATAAAACTAAATGTCCATCACACAAACTACCACAAAGCTCCTACATTCTACACTGTACATGCACACTTACCTCTATGCGGATTACTGGGGCAAGAACTGGTAAAGGCTAGGTCTAAGTCTACGCACACAAGAAGAAAGTTTCATTCAGGAGTGCAGGTCGGGTCTCAGCGAAGTAACTGAATTTCATGTGGTTTATTGACCCAAGTGTTCCTTCATAAACTTCCCACCATTTTGCCTCCCAGTCGCCAACGACCACATAGATTGTAATTAAAGTCTGACATCTTACTATGACTAACTCTCCCCTCAAGGCACACTCAGGCGAGTCAAAGACAACAAATACGAGTCTCTCTGAAGGCTGAGCTACATCTGCATTCATGCCCCTCACCATATTACAATATCCTCAGGGATTCACCATTCATGGGCTTATCTGTTGATCTGTTAAAACTAATTTGACCATGGCATATGGTCATTCCCTGACACTATTATATTATACTTAACAATAGCAATGAAATGGAGTTTAACTGGTACAATATCTGTGGTAGGTTTAATACTGCTTAGCATTTTAAAAAGTTTTGCATGAGCTGTTTTAAAAATTACAAGCAATATTATTATTTTGAGTATCTTACGAGTTTCGTCTAACTTGTCAAAATAAAGTTAATTATTTAATTTTTTTTGTATTTCCTGTTTTTAAATATTTTAATACAAATTACTCCAATAAGTTTAGAAATGATCATTTTTTAATGATGTTTTCTTAACAAAAATATCCAGTTATTGGTATATGGCAATTGCTATTGTAGACACTTTGAACACAGTGCAAGGCTTTAAAAACAATGTTTTCATAAATTTTACTTTTTTTACATTTAAATCACAGCTACCACTATCATTTGCAATTTTTTTAAATCTTTCTAGGTAACATAATTTTAGTTGTGGTATCTTCAAGCTAAAAATAACTTAGTCTATGTCTGCTCTTCATTGGTTTTTTTTTTTAAGGTGTTGGTTTTTGTTTCTCTATTTTTTTTGCTAAAGTTTGTTACAATAACTTTTTTTTTAAATGATGAAGTAACTGTATTTATTGATGTTGGAACTTTGTCTTGCATTTTTTTAAGGTGTTCAGTTTCAATAAATATTTTATATTGAATTTTAACATTGAAATATACATTTGCATTATTAATAATGTTATTTCCATATCTACAAAAATGTTCACCTCATTTTAACATTGCTGTTATACTATGAAATAGATGCATCATCAGATATGCTTTATTCAAATGTTTATTTAATTGGACCAAGTTTTAAAAAAACACATTTAAAAACAAAAACTTTGGGTAGGTATTCTTTCTTTGATCAGTCATTTTCTTCTTGTCATTGTAGATCTGAGTAGATACTCTTTACTTGAATGAACAATGCTTGTAATGAATACTTAAATGGAGTATGTGATTTATCCCAGCAAAATTTATCTTAAAGTATTTATTATAAAGTGATTTTTTTTTTTTGTATTTAAAAAAGGTGATTAAAAATAGATTGAGACTGAACATTGCAAGTTTCTTCTCTCAGAATATATTGCTGGTTGTTTCAGCTAAACATTTGGATTTTTGTACTAGTTTTACCCTTGACTCATATCAGCAAGTAATTAAAATTGGCTTTGATTTTAAACAATAAATTAAACCCAACTATAAATTTTTACCTGGTCATTGACTCCATCTTGATTTCCTTTAAACTGAGGTATTTCCCTTGCACTTGTCCTAAAGTACGACAAAACCTCTGAGATCCCTTATTATAGCATTTCTCAATAAATGGAGTTACGTAAGTTACAGACGCCTTTTGGTACAGAGAGATAGAGACACACACCAGCATCTTACAGTACAGAGAGATAGAGAGACACACCAGCACCTTACAGTACAGAGAGGTAGAGACACAAACCAGCATTTGCACTTACAGTACAGAGAGATAGACACACACACCAGCATCTTACAGTACAGATAGATAGAGACACACACCAGCATCTTACAGTACAGAGAGATAGAGAGACACACCAGCACCTTACAGTACAGAGAGATAGAGACACACACACCATCATCTTACAGTACAGAGAGATAGAGACACACACACCAGCATCTTACAGTACTGAGAGATAGAGACACACACACCATGATTTTAACAGTACAGAGAGATAGAGACACACACCAGCATCTTACAGTACAGAGAGATAGAGACACACATACCAGCATCTTACAGTACAGAGAGATAGAGACACACACACCAGCATCTTACAGTACTGAGAGATAGAGACACACACACCATGATTTTAACAGTACAGAGAGATAGAGACACACACCAGCATCTTACAGTACAGAGAGATAGAGACACACACATCAGCATCTGGACATACAGTACAGAGAGTTAGACACACATCAGCATCTGGACATACAGTACAGAGAGTTAGACACACACACCAGCATCTGGACATACAGTACAGAGAGTTAGACACACACACCAGCATCTGGACATACAGTATAGAGAGTTAGACACACACACCAGCATCTGGACATACAGTACAGAGAGTTAGACACACACATCAGCATCTGGACATACAGTACACAGAGTTAGACACACACACACTAGCATCTGGACATACGGTACAGAGAGTTAGACACACACACCAGCATCTGGACATACGGTACAGAGAGTTAGACACACACACCAGCATCTGGACATACAGTACAAAGAGTTAGACACACACACCAGCATCTGGACATATGGTACAGAGAGTTAGACACACACATCAGCATCTGAACATACAGTACAGAGAGTTAGACACACACACCAGCATCTGGACATACAGTACAGAGAGTTAGACACACACATCAGCATCTGAACTTACACTACAGAGAGTTGGACACACACACCAGCATCTGCACTTAACAGTACAGAGAGAAAGACACACACATCAGCATCTGCACTTACACTACAGATAGTTGGACACACACATCAGCATCTGGACATACAGCACAGAGAGACACACACACCAGCATCTGCACTTACAGTACAGAGAGTTAGACACACACATCAGCATCTGGACATACAGCACAGAGAGTTAGACACACACACCAGAATATGGACATACACCATAACACTGCACTTTTGAAACCTTTAGGAAACCATGGAACAGCTCTAAATTATTTAATGTATTTATTTTTTCTTCTTTAATTAACATGTTTTGGAACAACAACAAAAAATGCACTAGCAAATATAATGTGAAAACATCTGCAGCCATGGGCTCCCGCAGGTAGGGGCAAGGTGGGGCACTTGCCCCCCCCTCCCCTGGATTGATTGGATAAAAAAATTTTAGACAAAAATAGACAAAAAAATGTATGAAAGGAAAGAGAAAATAAAGAGAAAGTAACTAAGCTGATGTCCTGTCCGTTCGTTCACCATACAAATACGCTACAGTAAATTAAAACTATACTAAAACATTACTAAAAAAATTTTGCCCCCCCCCCCTGGAAAGTTAATCGATTTTTTTGCATATAAAAATGCTATTTTTTTTAAAAAATCTGATTCTCTGGGTCTTCCGCCACCCCCCAGGCACTCTCTGGTAAAAATTCATGTTTTAAGGTCCGCCCCCCCCCCCACACATACTTTTTCCACATGGGTGGTGTATGAGGAAAAGAATTATGGGAAACATTTACTAACTAAAAACTCAGTTGAAAGTTCATCATTTTATAAACTATTGACGTATTATTATTATTATTATTAGCTTAAATAAACTTAAGTTTATTTATATTAAAAGAATTAATGTTCTTTTCTTGTCTCTGAATTTATTATCTATGGGTTTTCAATTAATTTCTTTACGTATACCATTTTAAATTATTTATTTATAATAGTATTTAATTTGAGAATTGCGAAACATAATTTCGGGATTCAAAATAATATTGCGAATACTATTTACCCTAACGCATTTTCAGTCGTACAGCTCTCACAATCATTAAAAATAGGCCAATGAAATCGTCGTTTACATAAGTTCATTCTCCCATGGTAACTGCAAATATGGCGTAGCTTTGCGGCCGTACCAACAAAATATTTATTTATATTTTGATAGATCTATATACTTTGTTGTTACCTCACCAAGTAAGAAAAAAAAACAAAAATTATACTCCTGTGCTCTTAAATTAGATGTTTTAAATTAATAAAGGCAATGCGAGATATGTTTAGTTTTTTTAAACTGATAAGTACTAAGCTTATTTTTCAGTTTTGAATGTGCAGCCTTGTTTAGTTTAGTCAACTTCTTCTTGGTCTTGTCCCGAATTTGATGTAATTTAAAAAAATGTTTATTAGATCCAAAAGAATAGTATATAGTTGTGGCACTAGATTTGGACTATTCTAACTTCAGCCCTTAGTACTTAACTGTTCACATTCATTAAGAGAATAATAGACATATGACATATTATGAGTATGAGTACTTTTTCTTTTCTGCTGTCTTAACTTGTTTTTTTATTTCCATGGTCCATATTATTATTATGATTGATCATGATAAATCGAATTCATATTAATTTTCAAATCAGCATTTGTCGTTGGGACAAAATTAAAATTAATGCATTTTCTTAGTAAACTAAGTGTCTACACGTCCGGCGCGCCGGACAAATAGTGCGCGTGATATGCGTCCAGCGGGCATGTCACGTGACCACCGGACAACTAGTGGTCGTCATTATTTCGAAAAAAGTGCACATTAGAAAATCTTGTGTAGTCTTGTGGTAGAGTGGTCACTTGACGATATTATATGTGTGGATCAATGCCAAGTATAGGATCTTGGTTTTTTTCCCCATTTTAATTAAAAATATTTTATTTTATATTTATATTATCATGTTCATCAGCAACAGTTGTTTTATGAGAAGTTTTAAAATATTTTGTAGCAATTTAAACAATTTAAAATGAAATCTTTTACTTTTATTGGTCGCCTACTCCATACTGAATACTGGCCCCTTATTTATTTTATGGATTACTGGTACTGGTACGCAAACTCAAATAACAAACTAAACAAAAATTTTTACAAGCCACTTTCACTTCAGTTTTTTTCTATTATTTGCATGCAAGATACTCAGTACATTACTTGGTAGAGAAATATATTTTTAAAATTTAACAATAGTTTTGAATCATTTCGCGGTCACGTGACAAGGCTGATGGACAAAATATCTCTCCCCACTTTGTTACGGCGGTCATGTGACTTGGTCGCCGGACAAATAGTGCGGGAGATATAACGTGCCGGACGTGTAGACACTGCCTTAATTTTAATTTCATATTCATTGATATCTCATTTAATTTTAACTCACAAATCATGGAATTGTCTTATTAAAATGAAATTAAAATGATTTTTTAAATATTAGTTTTATCAATATATTTCATCATGTTTATCATCATGTTGTCTGTTTTTATTTTCAGAAAAATGCCTTTAGGACCATTTGGTGAAGTTTTGGGGACCACCGGTACCCTTGAAGCTCTTGGCCCACTTGCCCAAAACTACAAAACAAAAGTAGTTGCTCCTCGAAACCCTAAGGTTGTTAAAGAGCAAAATGTCACAGAATTCAAGGTATTTAATATCTTAAATACATTTAATTTATTATTGATTATGTATTTATTTATCTTGAAATGTAAGCCTGTAAACCTGTTACAAATGACATGAGATGTTTTTGGGCTGTTTGTGTTTCTTTAGCATTTCAGAGCTAAAAAATCTCTGGGTGTCTCCAGTACTGGAGATCTGAAATTCGGTACACAGTTAGTCTTATAGCATAATTTATTTTTTCAAAGTTTTAAAAATATTACATGTTTGTAAACATGAGAAATAGTGTTAGCTATTACATGTAAATAGCCACATGTATTAAATTAATTAAACCCATATAGCAGACCTGTTTACTCTTACGATTTTGGCGTACAATGTACGATTTTGAGGTGTATACATTATATATGCAGCACGTCTTTGCTCTATAAAGAGAATGTATTGAACGATTATATGATGATATTGTACGATTTTAAGGGTTTGAGGGTAAACAGGTCTGATATAGTGTAACGGACAAGGCTCTGTCAAAAGGTTTGTTAATTTTTTTAGTTATTCACCTATAATACTGTAATTATAGTGAAATAATTATCATCTTATGTTACTAATTTTCATTGCAGATGACCCCAAGCAAGTTTCTGTTTGAAGCATCATTAACTACAGAACAGAAACTAGCAAACACCAGAGTCATGAAAATTCCTAGAAAAACAGAGTTGTTGGATATGGGAGACACATCTCTGCAGAAGGTGATGACCATATTTCTTTAGCTATGTTACCATAATCAAATATATATTTAATAGTAATGAATCCAAGCCTTTCTGGAGTTTCAAGAATGAAAAATGGTTGTTTTTTTTCTATTTTAGAATTAGTTTCTTCAGACACAGGGTTATTCTTAGACATAGGCCCATAATTATATATATATGGGCCTATGTCTAAAACTTTATATATATACACACAAATTTACATAAATTTATATATTATATAGAAATATATATATATTTATGGTAATAAGGGAGAAAGACTGCAAACAGGTTAGGTGAAAGGAAATGAGAAACATTTCAGCAAGAAGCCATCTTCAGTTAACAAAAAACAGTAAAAACAGAATAAAATTAAAATGAACACTTAGCTGCAATGTAGTGTCTGAGAAGACAGCAAGAGGAATGTGACAGAACATAGATAGGTGAGTGATGATTAAATGCAGGAAAAATGGGATGGAAGAAAGAAAATATAAGTCCACTACGAGCTGTAGTGCCTCAGGGATGTAGGTATCTTTTCAATGGATCTATCTTAATTAAGCGGTTGTTTTTCTTTTAAATTTGATATTCACATCGAATCAATCATTTTTCAATTGATTTCAGGTTTCTAAAGTAAACATTGATGAACCGATGTTCCAGCCATTCCCATCAGAGATTTTCTTTCAGAATTTTGAACCTTTCCAAACTTATGAAATTCCACTTGTACTTCGAAATAATGACAAGGTAAAAGAACAGAGGATACACATCTTAATTTTATTCTCATCTTTTTATGTACTATTTGGTTGTAGATGTTAGTTAATGCAAGTTTTTCACCTATTTTTTACAAGTTCTTCGTAAATTAGTTTAGATAGTAAAATTCTAATTAGGCTGACTGTAATTTTATGTGCTCATCATAAGAAATAGCTATGTCTTTTATAAAGCTGACTTATTATTAATCATAATATGGTTTTAGCCAAATTCTAGAAGAATTTAATGAGGTGGGAAAATGAAAATGCTTGTGTTTAAAATACTAATGTCCTTTAAATTCTTCATTCATTAGGTTCCTCGATTAGTGAAAGTGAGTCAAGAAAATTCCCCCTACTTCAAAATAATTAGTCCACATGATGTTGGTCATAAAGTTGGACCAGGCCTTCCAACAATTTTCAAAGTTCAGTTCACACCTGATGAAAAAAAAGTAAGTATTTTATCAAGTTATTTCTGTTTATATGATTTTTCCCTTTTTATTTACTTGCTTTGACGTATTTAATAAATACTTGACAAAGATTTCATGGCTATTGTGCTCCTATGATTATATCTAGATTTTAGTTTTGTCAGATTTATTTACTCACATCCTTGTCAGAGTTTTCATGATACTCTCAGTCTAACCTTAACGTTTTGTTTCATTTAGGACTACAGACATGAGCTCATTTGCATTACTGAAAGAGAAAAGTTTGTTGTGCCCATAAAAGCAATTGGTGCCAGGGGAATTCTTGACTTCCCTGATGCTATTCACTTCCCAACTTGCCCTGTCAAGTACTCAAACACCAAAACATTACTGGTTAGAAATATTGGGAAAAAAGAGGCTAAATTTCATATCAAGACCAAACAGTAAGTTTTAAATATCTTCATTTTTATACACACACACACACACACACACATATATATAGATAGATAGATAGATATAGATAGATATATATATATATATAAATATATATATATATATATATATATATATATATATACTGATTCATTGTCATTTTATGTTTTGAAAAAAATTATCTTATATGGGACATAATTATTCATGAATGCATTGTTGCTGATAATATCAGAAAATTGATGCTTGTGTGACTTTTAATGAGTTAGGTTTTGAAAAACTATTTTTCTTTCTGAAATTGTTACATTTTTATGAACTCACTAAGAGCTCTAGCATAATATTAAAAAATGGTGATTGTTTTACTGTGCCATCAATTTGTTTGATTTATCCGCAGGCCTTTTTTTGTTGTACCCGCCATCGGAACTCTTGCTGTGAATGATTGCATACAGGTGACGATTGAGTTTAAACCACTCACTGCAGGGGATCATAGAGGAGATATTTGTCTGACCTATGATACAGGTAACATAACATATTTGATGAAACAGTTGCTATGCACTTGACTTTCTTGAAAATGGTGGAACTTTTCAATATTTGGATGGAATTAAATCAGATGCATTTTTATTAATATAATATTATTAAATCCTTTGTCTAACTACCATCAGTTACTTTACAAGGGAAGGAATCAGCACGATATTAAAAACTTGTATTTGACAATTTTATCAATAAGTAAAAGTGAAAAATCCACCGGTTGGCTGTTTAAGTATTCATAAATAATTAATAATTACTAGAAGAATTGTAATTTTTTATATATAATAATAGACTGCAATCTTGGCTAAACTGGTTATAGAATTCGTTAATCTTTTAAAATATCAAAATTTCTTTATGATTTGAAGGGGAAGAGATTTTCATTGATTTGTATGGTGCAAGTCAAGATGCAAATGTGCGTTTGGACAAAAACTCAATTCGTATGGAGAACACATACATTTCCATGGCCAGCCAACGTACAGTTGTCATCAGTAATCGGAGTGACTTTATTGCCCACTTCAAATGGAGCCGCTTTGCAACTCAGGATGATGAGGATCAAGAGAAACTTCTGTAAAAATCATAAACATATTTTTAAAATGCTTATAATTTTAAAATGATGTTTTTTTTTACAATAAATCAATTCTTTATTATAGATTAAATTCAAAATATTTTGTGTTTAGTAAAACTAATTTAAAAAATTCAAATCCGTCTAATGATAACATTATAGTTTTATTATAAAGTAAACATTTTTCTGAATGTAATTCTTGATGTAATATTAGCTTAGAATTACTTAAAAACATTTATTTGTAAAGTATTTAAATCAAACAGCACAAGGGTGTTTATCCTTTATTTTTGGTATCCTCATGGCTCAAGTGTCTCTTCCATTTGTTTAAAAACTCTCCACTATTAGCAAACAGATTCAGCTGGACAGAGAAGAGCATGCTGATACTGACCAGTTCCTGGCTGAATGTGTGCTAGATCCAACACTAAGAGATAAGTTATCCATCCTTTCAAGAACTTTCCAGAACAGGAAGAAGGTATGTTTATGTCACTATATTTTGCTTAATTAAATCTTGTACTGTTTTAGATCAGGTGCAGATTTAGTGGTTCTCAAGGATTTCATTCTAGCATCATGCATTTGTAACTTTCATAATTTGATATTAAGCATTGAGAATTTTCTATAAATTAATCTACATTCCTCATAACTGCATTTTATCATTGATGGGCGAGTAGAAATTATAATTTGAAAACCACTTCAGAGATCTAATTCATTTATTTGTATTTCTTCCACCTTCTATTCTATCAGTGACAAACTTAAATACAGTATACATTGAATAAAAGCGATAGGAATTGACTTCAAATAAATTACCTTTTAAAAGAATCGATTTTATGCTATACCTTTTGAGCATCTTTTCAATAAATCCCCTGTCATGACTCCACCAGGCTGTTGAGAATGACCCCCATTTATTTGAGGATGATATCATAACCATAGAACCAGCTGAGGGAGACATCTGGCCTAATTCAACGTTTGAGGTTATGGTTATCTTTAAACCAAGAGAGGCAACATCCTACACCATAACAGCCTACTGTGACATCACAGGGAGGGAGAGTCGTCTTCCTTTGCGGATCCGTGGTGACGGATTGGGCCCCAAAGTTGACTTCTCATTTGAACAGCTAGACATGGGCAATATTTTCATCGGATCCAGACATACCTATGAGATTGTTATTGCCAATAAAGGGGATATAGATGCAATTTTTAGGTATATTTGAATTACTATTTTATCTTTAAAATATCCATTAAAAAACAGCTGTACAGAGAGCCTAAGTGTTTCCCACCAACCAAATTCATTACTGTTTCTTAATTTCAGTGTTGTCCCAAAAACAACTATATTTGGACCATGCTTTGCATTCAACCCATCAGAAGGGATCGTAATGCCTGGTGGTCACCAAGCCATTGAGGTGTCCTTTAACAGCCCATTCCTCGGAGACTTTGAGGAAATTTTCTGTTTCCAGTTGGATGGCCAGCCTCAGCAGTGTCCAATCACCTTTCGGTAGTTCAATAGTTTTTAATGACCTTTATATTATTTTATTTTTTTTTGGCCATGATTTGCAATTGATGGTAGTGCATGGATTATATATATATATATTTAGTGATGTATTTTAATGTTCTTTCCTTTAAACTTTACATTATGGCATAAACTTTTAAAATCTTTAAATAATACATGATTATTTTATCAACTCATCAAAACACCTATTTATATCTTGTAGTTTACCTTTAAAGATATTGTTACTAAAGTACGTAAGTTATTTAAAAATTATCCACAAAAAAGCTATATTTATTGTTCCATAAAAATCTCATTAAAATTATTTTGTATACATTCCCAGAGGGAAAGTAGTCGGGCCAACCTTCAACTTTGATGTGAGCAAACTGAAATTTGGAAAAGTTCCTGTCGGGTTTACTAACACTCAGGTGCGATGACTTAACTTTTGTAGCAGTTATTGATTTCATTCATTCAGTCTCCACTCATGTGCCAATATTTACTTGAGCCGAGAGCCTTCAATTGTACTGAACTGAACAAATCATGACCTTCAGTATTCATAATAATCCAGGGTGTTTATGGAAAAAAAGTCATAATTAATTTTCAAAATGCAAAAACCTTTTTAAAAAAAGTGTCAATCTATTAGGAAAATTTATTTGTACAACTTTTTTGTGTTTAGAGCCTGACCTATGTAAAGCCATCAAGGTCTTTTTACCCTACGTCACCCCCCCCCCCCCAACCATTCGGTCATTGATATCATATTTTTTCATGGGTCACCTGCATAACTTTTGTTTTCTAAGCTATTTCCAATAATTTTATGGGCTAGAATCTAGTGTGTTCACCAAAGAAGGTGTTTCTTGTTTTGTGGTGTGTTTATCAAAGCTTCATGTACCGTGGGCTTCTTTCTGTCTTATTTACCCGTGTAGCAAGCTTTAGATCACTAGGCATTAACACTTTATTGTAAGCTTGACAACAGTCATGAATAACTTATCTTTTCCATGCAATAAATCTATGAAGTTTAAAAATCTAAAATTTTGTCAGCACAATCAAAATCCACATTCTATTAAAAAATAAATAATTAATCTTGATTGCCTTGTGTCTTGCCTGCAGGTGTGCACCCTGATTAATACATCCCTTGTGCCAATGGTGTTTCACCTCCGTGTACCAGGCGATGGCAAAAACAAGGCTATTTGCTGCACAAATGACCTTTCTAAGGACTCCTTGTTTTTGGGAATGCCAGTGCAGAATCCAAAAGAGTTTGAAATCATTCCTTCTGATGGAGTAGTCTCCCCTCATGGCCATGTCAAGGTCTGTTTCAAGTGCTTTTCTTGGGGAAAACTTTCATCTTAAATTTATAGAAATTTTATTTCATTTTCCATGTTATTTTTAACAAACAAATGTGTCTACTGTGTTTTTATAATGGTCTCCCATTCAATGATTTGTTTGTTTAGTTGACTGTCAAGTTGGTGTCAAACACCATCAGGAAATATGAGATGGCGCTTGTTGTAGATGTGGAAAGAGTTGGAGAAGAAATCTTGTCACTGCCAATATCTGCCACGTGAGTGAAATATAGAACTTTGTTTCAGTGTTGATATTTTTTCTTATATATTGTTGAAAAAAATATGGTAGAGAAAAAATAAAACTAAAATTGATTTTAACAAGTGATAAGGCTTTTATAAAGTTACCATTGTATATTTGTGGTCATGAAGCACTGTCATATTTACATCAACTGCCCAAAGGCTAGATTTAATTAACATTTATTTCACATATTTTTTCTAGTTCAATGGTTCCAGAAATTTCCAACTTGACCCCTATTCTCAACTATGGCCGCTGCTTTCTGAGTTATCCGTATGAGCATTTCATCCAGCTTCACAATGATACAGACCTGGCAGCAAGATATGACCTACTTCCACAGAACTACCAGAACAAGGAAACAAGTTTGGTAGAGATTCCACCCATTTCATATCTTAGTCCCCAACCAAAGGTAGGAACATTAGAAAGTCCACCCATTTCATATCTTTGTCCCCCAACCCAATTAAGAGCATTAGACAGTCCACCCATTTCATATCTTTTTCCCCAACCCAATTAGGAGCATTAGAAAGTCCACCCATTTCATATCTTTGTCCCCGACCCAATTAGGAGCATTAGAAAGTCCACCCATTTCATATCTTTGTCCCTGACCCAATTAGGAGCATTAGAAAGTCCACCCATTTCATATCTTTGTCCCCAACCCAATTAAGAGCATTAGAAAGTCCACCCATTTCATATCTTTGTCCCCAACCCAAAGTAGGTTTGATGGAGTTTTAATGCAAGGTTCACACTCCTTATTTACATGCATACATTTTTTAAAGTCCACTGTATATTAATGAGAACTTTTGATCCACCCTCATCTTTTGGAGACAATGACTTGAAAATTTGCTACTAAATCTCACATGTTTTAATATAAACATTCATAATATAACACTGTGATTTTCTTAACTGGCAAATTGCATTTTATAATTTTAAATTACAAGCTTGTAATTGTATTATAATGGATTATATTCATGTTCTTGTAGTAAGCTGACTAATATTTTCTTACAGGATTTTTGTAAACTGGTACCTGTAGAAAATTTCTGTTAAAACTTCAATTGTGAAAGAATTTAAAAGCCATAAGGGGAAAAAGGGTAACTGTACATATTCTTTCAACATGCAGGGAATCATTGAGCCACATACGGTTGTTGACATCCCTCTGGTCATAGAAGCCCTGGATTTGGAAGAGCAAGAGATGCCAATAGAAATACGCATCTTTGGTAGTCCAAAACCTCCTCTGGTAAATATCTCACATCTTTCTTATGTTTAGAATTTCTGAAAAAAATTGTATTCTCTAGAGGAGGCCTGCACAACTCAAAATGTAAGGCGGGCCGTAGTACTTTATGAAAACCTTGTGCGGGCTAAAAGAAAATAGGACAGGTCTTGTGCGGGCCAAAGAAAAAAAGGCAAGAGGGGGGGGGGGAATTAACAAAATAATAAGAATAAAGAATATTTCATTACGTCGCGGGCCGCAAAGTGAGTTCTGGCGGGCCACATGTGGCCCACGTGCCGTATGTTGTGCGGGCTAAAAGAAAATAGGACAGGTCTTGTGCGGGCCAAAGAAAAAAAGGCAAGAGGGGGGGGGGGGAATTAACAAAATAATAAGAATAAAGAATATTTCATTACGTCGCGGGCCGCAAAGTGAGTTCTGGCGGGCCACATGTGGCCCACGTGCCGTATGTTGTGCAGGCCTGCTCTAGAGCTAAAATGATAATTTTCACTGCTCATAATAGATGTTTTTTAAAATGTTTTATTTAGAATAATGAAATTAATTTTTTATATTAGGCTACAATAGTGTGAGCAAAAAAAAAGTTTAAGCATTAAAATAAGTAGACAAAAATTTTTTTACCAGCTTTGTACAGTTGGGGAAATAAAATCAAAAGGGTTTTAAAAAAAATGTTTTATTTCCTTCTTACTCCTGACATTTATGTATTATGTCCATCAAATAATTAGGTGTTGAATTATTGTAGGTCATCCATGTGATCTGTGTAGGAGAAGGCCCAGTGGTCCATGTCAACCCTCTACAGATTGATTGGGGAGAAACACCAGTTCTGACTAATGTAGCCAAAACATTGGTGCTATCCAATGAGTCCTACATACCTGCATTATTTACAGCCCAAATGGTCAGTGCCGCAGCAGCCAACACCATTTAACCAGATCTAGGGATAGAACTAGTCAGATGGAGGGTAGGGGGAAGGGTTGAATGAAGATTTAACAACCAGGGTGTTGGCTTTTGCAAATTGGAGGACAGTGTAAGATGGAGATAAAGTTTAATGGTCTTAGAGGTCAGAGGGTTGGACAGATATAATATAATTTATCAAGTACTTTTGAGATAAAAATGTATTCATATTATCCATTCCCAACATTCTCTCAGGGAAAATTTGGTCTGTCAAAATCCTCAAAATTTGTTAAATAATTTATTTACATGTTATGTTAGGATGTAAACTTACTAACTGACAAAATGAAATCTAAATAACATGGCATAATATTACTGATCGTATTTGATGATTTCAGGTTAGACCCAACACAGTCTTCAAAGTAGCACCTTCAGAGGGCACAATTGCACCTGAGCAATCAATAGAGCTGACCATTACTGCCAACTTGGATGACTGTGTCAGGTAAAAGTCAGGCTAGATGGGGGTCATATGAGTTCACTTTAACAAAGAGATCTTTTTTCACCACAAAAAAATGTGAAGTTGTGGTAAAAGGGTCGGGGGGGGGGGGGGGGGTTTTTTAGTTGATGTAGCAATTTAAAGATATTAAGTTATGAAATTATGTATATCAACATGGGTAACTGTGAGGGATGAAAAGAAAATACATCTTTCCACACACAGCTTGCCCTGCTATTGCCATAAAATTAATAAGATTCCTTTTCATTGTAAATTTCATGAACTTGAGCAGTTCCTTAATTATTCTGTGATCTCAATTCCCAGGTTTCAGGATAAACTACAAATCAATTTCCAACAAAGCCAGTCTCGATTGATCCCACTGTCTGCTTTTGGCAAAGGAACGACCATTGTGTCAGAGCCCCCTCTCGGAGATGTTCTTGACTTAGGTCCAAACTTTAGGTACATATTGAACTTATTTTTTAACCATTAAAATAGTTTTCATTCGTTTGGATGCAATATCATCATTTGGAAATTGATACTTTGTTGTTAATTATTTTTTGGTTATTTATTAACGGAGAATTCATTTATTAAAAAAATCAATCTATGGTTTAGCACCATTTTGCTTAGCATAATTTTTTTGTAAAATGAATTAATCAGGGTAATGAAAGGATCTCTTTAGTTAATAAAAGTACACAGTCTTTGCTGTTAGAAAATTAATTTAAAGTATGCTCTGAATATGAGATGATAAATTTAAAGTATACTCTGAATGCCAGATAATAAATTTAAAGTATGCTCTGAATGTGAGACGATAAATTTAAAGTATACTCTGAATGCCAGATAATAAATTTAAAGTATGCTCTGAATGTGAGACGATAAATTTAAAGTATACTCTGAATGCCAGATAATAAATTTAATGTATGCTCTGAATGTGAGACGATAAATTTAAAGTATACTCTGAATATCAGATAAAAAATTTAAGTTTTCTCTGAATGTCTGTTCTTGATTGATGCTTAAATAAATTATTCATGAATCTCTAAACAATGTTGATGCCTGCTGTGCGTAAATTTAGACAGCATGACCCCAGTCACAATTGCTGTAATTTTGACTTAGGGTCACATTTACTGTTATCTTAACTGAGTTTCACAATTGATGTGATCTTGACTGAGAGTAGCATTTACTGTGATCTTGACTGAGGGTCTCATGGGTCACATTTGCTGACTGAGGTCCACTTTTACTATGATCTTTAATGAGGATCATATTTACTGTGTTTTGACTGTGTGGTAACATTTACTGTGATCTTGACTGAGGGTCAGATTTACTGTGATTTTGACTGAGGTCCACTTTTACTATGATCTTGATTGAGGGTCATATTTACTGTGATTTTGACTGAGTGGTAACATTTACTGTGATCTTGACTGAGGGTCACATTTACTGTGATTTTGACTGAGTGGTCATATGGGTCACATTTACTGCAATCTTGACTGAGGGTCACATTTACTGTGATTTTGACTGAGTGGTCATATGGGTCACATTTACTGCAATCTTGACTGAGGGTCACATTTACTGTGATTTTGACTGAGTGGTCACATGGGTCACATTTACTGCAATCTTGACTGAGGGTCACATTTACTGTGATGTTTACTGAGGGTCACATAGGTCTAATTTACTGCGATCCTGACCCTAATCATATACACTGTGATCTTGACCCTAATCATATACACTGAGATCTTGACCCTAATCATATACACTGTGATCTTGACCCTAATCATATACACTGTGATCCTGACCCTAATCATATACACTGTGATCTTGACCCTAATCATATACACTGAGATCTTGACCCTAATCATATACACTGTGATCTTGACCCTAATCATATATACTTGGATCTTGACTGAAGTTCATGTTTCTATTACAGCAACTGTAAACTGAAAAAGAAATTGAAGCTAATCAACAGAGGACGAAGAATCCAACAGCTGGTATGGTTGACTGATGGATTCATTCCTTTGTCCAAGGCAAAAAAAGAAAAGATGAAAGTTGTTAACATGGATATGAAAAGAGTAAGGGCTTCTTTCTTTGATTACTAAAAATATCTTACTAAATGTTTGCTTGTTTCATCATCATCCTCATGTCCCGTAGTCCTTGGACCGTTGATGTCACCACAGATGACATGTGAACTATCCTCCTCCATTTGTCTCTGTCTTCTGCACTGTGCACAGCATGACCTAGTTTTATTCACATCCACTCTTTGATGTTATCTTCCCATCTTTTTATTTGTCTTCCTCTTCTTCTCCCTCCTCTTGTGATGCCCTGCATGATTTCTTTGGCGAGCGCTTGTTTCCTTGTCACATGGCTATACTATTGTAGTTTGCGCTTTTTCACAATCACCAGGAGGTCATCGTACTGCTCAATTGCCTGACGAACCCTTTCTTTCACTTGATCATTGGAGATATGGTCCCTATAGCAGATGCCAAAAATGCTTCTGAAACATCTCATCTCCATCGCCTTTATTTTCATTTCAAGTTCTGCTGCTTTGTTTCAGTCATCCCAATTATCTCATTTTATTCATAAATTTCTTACAATTTCTGAATTTTGAATACATTGTTGTTTGTTGTTTTTTTAAAGCTGCGTGTATTATTTAAATTATCCTTTAAGTATTGTATTGAAAACTTATTTTGTTATATATTATTCATACATAAACCAATTTCTTTGAAAGAAGAGTGTTCAGAAGTATTAACTGATCTTTCTTTTTTTTTTGCCATTTCAGTAAAAATGACTATATAACTCATTTTTACTGAAAAAATGTTTGCATAATTTCAGAAAACGGCTAGCTTATACGATGTAGCTGAACCAATATTTCAGTTGTCCCCCAACCGCATGGAGCTCCTACCCGGCGAATCATTGGAATTGACTTTAGAAGGATTTGTTAATAGGTGAGTTTATTCCTTTGAAGGATTTCAGCAGTAAATAATTCCCTTAGCTACACGATCGTTGAGTAGTTTCATAGCTGCTCCTTGTATTGAACCTTTGAACCATTTATTATATCAAGTTTAAACCTGTTCAAGTTCTTGAGGCAAAAATAATTTTACAAGAATTTCTAGAGCATATTATATTGTTGAAAGGTTAGAAAATGTATTGTTTGAAAAGTAAGAGTCTTGATGGAAAATTTAAGGCCTTTTTTTTAATTAGACCAATGGTCAGCTATACACAATTGCAGAAGCCTTAATAATGTCATTTAATCCCTGTCAATATTTGTTCCATAATCTAGACATACCCTAAAGCCATATAATAATCAAGTTAAAAATAGCATTCACAGCAATATTTACATTTTGGGATAAAAAAAACACAGTTTTTGGTAAACTATAACATTTAGTGATGTTAACAATTTTACCCCCAAAGACCACCCTATCCCATTGAGAACCACTGTTGTAGATGAACTGAAATCTGGGCGTGTGCTCTAATCTGTCTGTACACATATTTTTTTCAGTCCTCAATTAGTTTCTGAGACAATTGTATGTCATGCCATCATTGGCCGAGCAGGGGGAAAGACCCCAATCATTAGTGTTGATGTTAGAGCAGAATTTATTGAACCTCTTCTGAACTTCTCCACAAAATGTGTCTTCTACAGAGTGGACAAGGTACTAAATGTTATAATTTATTAGAACAGCAGTCTGACTGTTAAATGAAATAATTTGGTTGCTAGGTCTTACATTTTCCCCATATTCTTTGTAACAATTTTAATAGCTTTAAAAGTGAGCAACTATCTTTATGCATGTCTGTTTGTTTTTTTATGTATTGTATCTGAAAAGAAATCTGTCAGCACTACATTAGAAAATCTCTTCTTCAAGCAATATCATACTTTATTTACTTATAAATAAAAACAATTAATTTTTTTTTAAAATGTGCATACAATTTGAGACACACAAATTTAAGTCCTCTATTGTATCTATCATGGCTTTGATTTTATGACAGGGACCAGCTGATGAACTACCCATCATGCAACAGCAACTGGTGATAACCAACCAGTCAAGTCTTTCACTGACCACCAAACTTAAATTAGGTTACCCTTTCAGTATGGTCATCGGCAATGAAAAGGTCCAGGAGACTGTAAGTTGAATGAACTCCCCTAGTGAATTAGACGCACTGTGTATAAAGTCAGTTATAAATGGCTTATGTGCCTGTGACAGGTTTATCTTTGAGGATCCAATCTGTTGCTCCATTTTTTAATGCAAAGCAAGAACAATATGTGTTGTCCAACCTACATAGTTATGGCTGTGACATATGTTGTGGTCTGTTAGCTTGTCTAATAGTTTTGGGCCAATAGTTAATAATAAAAAAAAACTATTATTTTATAGGAGGTTTGCTTGCAGTCAGGGGATATTTACTATCTGGTCATAGAGTTTGACCCCAAGTTCAAGGATGACTGCCACATACGCACTATTGACGAGGTCCTTCAAGTCACTTACATGGAGCATCCACACATTGTACGTGTTTATATGTTATTGGTCTGCTCTAAGTATATTTATCTCTTATTTAAGTAACGACTCTGTCCATTGTCTTCATTGAATTTACTTTTCTATTACACAAAGTCACTATTATAAATTAGTTTAATCTTTTGATAGGTGATTAATTAATAATGGCCTGTTTTGGAATGTCTGTGTGAGTGAACACGTTATGTAATATTTAAGTATAAAGAAACCAAAATAAAGCAACAGGCCTGATTACAATTAACATTGGTTGGTAGTTGGGAGACTCCATGATTGTATTTTAACACACTGCTGAAGAGATTTCCACAAACCGTTTGCTGGAAGAGCTGAGGTGAATCCATTTCATTTATTCCACTGCCAAAGATATTTCATTACATAGCTAAAAGTTTTGTTTAGTTTGCGATTTTTGTTCCTTCCAACATCTAGGACTACATTGCTTTGCACGGTGAGGTCTACTTTCCCAATTTACTCTTTGAAAAGACCACAGTGGACTTTGGCTGCATCCTCAATGATACAGAGGTGACCCGTTATATCAACATCACCAACAACAGCCCCATGGAGGTGAGAAAAAAACTCTCTCTTCATTAACTAGAAATGGTAGCTCTAATATAGGAGCATACTGAACAAGATAACAGGACTGGATTGAGTGACAAATATGAACAAACATGACTGGATCACACAACAAATATAAGTTAACAAGATCAGATCACATGCCCAATATAAGTTAAAAAGACTGCATCACATGACAAATATAAGTTATGGGTTAATAAGGGGAGAGACTGCAATCAGGTTAGTACAAAATAAAATGAGTAAAACAGAGTATGGTTAAACCTGAAAAATTAAACGCAACAAAACAACGAACGTGTCGGCAGAAAGCCTTCGTCAGCGAACAAAACAACTTTGTTCGCTGACGAAGGCTTTCTGCCGACACGTTCGCTGTTTTGTTGCGTTTAATTTTTCAGGTTTAACCATACTCTGTTTTACTCATTTTATTAAATATAAGTTAACAGGACTGGATCAAATGACAAATATTATTTAAAGAAAACTGCTCTGTTGTTGTTACAACATATTTATTTATGATTGTGAGCTTTTCTAAACAGATTTAATGAAAATAAGTTTTGTCTCCTTAAGACTTGAGCTATCAGTTGATTGTGCACACCAATAAACAAATTTAATGAAATAAGTTTGGTCTCCTTAAGACGTGAGCTATCAGTTGATTGTGCACACCAATAAACAAATTTAATGAAATAAGTTTGGTCTCCTTAAGACTTGAGCTATCAATTGATTGTGCACACCAATAAACAAATTTAATGAAATAAGTTTGGTCTCCTTAAGACTTGAGCTATCAATTGATTGTGCACACCAATAAACAAATTTAATGAAATAAGTTTGGTCTCCTTAAAACTTGAGCTATCAGTTGATTGTGCACACCAATAAACAAATTAAATGAAATAAGTTTGGTCTCCTTAAGACTTGAGCTATCAGTTGATTGTGCACACCAAAAACAAATTTAGTGAAATAAGTTTGGTCTCCTTAAGACTTGAGCTATCAGTTGATTGTGCACACCAATAAACAAATTGCACCCATGTCAAAAACTCATTTTTATATTACTGTCTTTAGAATCTTTACTTTTATTTTTATACTTATTTTTTATGCTTGTTAATCTTTGGTAATCATCTGGGGTAATCATCTGGGATAATCATCTGTGGTAATCATGTGTGGTAATTATGTGTGGTAATCATCTGCAGTAATCATCTGGGATAATCATCTGTGGTAATCATGTGTGGTAATTATGTGTGGTAATCATCTGCAGTAATCATCTGTGGTAATCATGTGTGGTAATTATGTGTGGTAATCATCTGCGGTAATCATCTGGGATAATCATCTGTGGTAATCATGTGTGGTAATTATGTGTGGTAATCATCTGCGGTAATCATTACAAGTTTTTGCTAATCTTTTCAAACTCACGCAAATGTACTTTTAATGAGTTTTGTGTGCCACATTTTGTGTACCATGTTTTGTGTGTCATGTTTTGTGTGTCATGTTTTGTGTGTCATGTTTTGTGTACCATGTTTTTTGCCATGTTTGTGTGTCATGTTTTGTGTGCCATGTTTTGTGTGTTATGTTTTGTGTACCATGTTTTTGCCATGTTTTGTGTGTTATGTTTTGTGTTCCATGTTTTGTGTGCCATGTTTTGTGTGCCATGTTTTGTGTGTCATGTTTTGTGTGTCATGTTTTGTGTACCACATTTTGTGTACCATGTTTTGTGTGTCATGTTTTGTGTGTCATGTTTTGTGTGCCATGTTTTGTGTGTCATGTTTTGTGTACCATGTTTTTGCCATGTTTGTGTGTCATGTTTTGTGTGCCATGTTTTGTGTGTTATGTTTTGTGTACCATGTTTTTTGCCATGTTTTGTGTGTCATGTTTTGTGTTCCATGCTTTGTGTGCCATGTTTTGTGTGCCATGTTTTGTGTGTCATGTTTTGTGTGTCATGTTTTGTGTACCACATTTTGTGTACCATGTTTTGTGTGCTGTGTTTTGTGTGCCATGTTTTGTGTGTCATGTTTTGTGTGTCATGTTTTGTGTGCCATGTTTTGTGTGTTATGTTTTGTGTGCCACGTTTTGTGTGTTAGGTTTTGTGTACCATGTTTTGTGTGCCATGTGTTAATAAATCCTGTTCATTCTAACTCTCAGGTTTGTTATCGTTGGTCATTCCTGGTCGGGGAAACCCCCACAAATATAAAGAAGATGCACCGGCCACAGACATGCAGATCCGACCGAATGATTGAACCAGGATACGAGTCCGACTCTGGCCTAGAGGAAGATGAAGAACTTGTCAACCAGGATGAATTTCTGGACCACGGTGACCAGGAGGACAAATATGGTGAAGGAAAAGATTCCAAGTTTCAAGAATCTGAAATGAAGGTATGCCATGTTGAACTGTCCAATGAAATCCAGACATAGAGTTTAAAATGTGTTTTTTTATCTATTTCCATTACCTATCTAGAAAGCCTTATCTTTTTAGATATTTAAATTGATTTTACTGTTTGAATCAGATAATCCATAAAGAAGTGTTGGAAGATACGGATGGGCCGAAATCAAAGGAAGCAGCAGACAACAAAACTGCCATCTCACCTGCTGATGTTGAAACACCTGAAAAGGTTTTAAATAATTTTCTTTTCACTTTGTCTTCAAATGTCCATTATTTTTATTGTTTTGCAATACTAAATTTGATCAATGCACAAAAATGGAAATTTGATTGATTTATTTTTTTTATGAAATAGCTAGAAGTCTTTCCCTTTTTAAAGCATTCACACTTAAAATCGCTCAGTTTTGCCTCACCCATCCCCTTTTTGAACTTCTAATAATCAAAACAACTAACAAAGAGCATGTTATGTCTCAAATCTCTTTTTACCCACATTGTTATAAATGTACTAACAAAAATTTAATTAAATATATTTCTTAGTTTTTTGCAAATTAAAGTTAAATATTTCCATGAGGGATGGATTTATAACTAAAGGGGGAAAAATCACTTTTACCACCAAGAGAAAGTAACCAGATCCCTTATGTTATGTTTCCAGGGACAGCTGGACCAGGAGGAGAAGATGGACAAGGATAAAGAGCAAGGAAGAATAACAAGCCGTCTGTCTGTGAAGTCAGGGGAGAAGGAAACAGACAAGAGGTCTATAGTCAGTCGCCTGTCTATGAGAGAAGATGAGGAAGAGGCCCTCAAGGCCAACAAAATCTTGACAGCTTTGCTGGAGACTGATGAAGACATTGTACCCGAGATTGGAGTAGAGGAGGTAAATGGAGAGGACCTAAGATGAGTGTTGGTGTTTTATTTGCAGTGGTGTCTGATCAAGTGGCAGTAATGTTACTACATCTGTGATTGAGTTGGTGAGAATGTCTGTATTGACTTTGCTTTTCTTTTGCTGACTTCTTTTGTAGGTTTTTGACATCCTTCCCCTCTATGGCTGCCTTCAGCCGGGGGATACAGAGCAGGTGACCTTCACCTTCTATGGCCATGCAGACATCTGGGGTGAGGTGAAGGCCATCTGTGAAGTTGAAGGTGGGCCAACGTACAAACTGTCAATGACTGGAGAGGCATCAGTTGTTGAATATTCTTTTGACAGCAAGTCTATTCAATTAGGAAAGCAGGTTTGTTTAAGTGTGATTTTTTTTTTAAGTTAATGGAAATAAATGAATATTTAAACAATTTAATAAGACCATTTTAATATTTTCTAAGTGGTTCTAAAATAGTTTCAGTTATATTTTATTTACGCTTCATGAAAAACTGTTATTGCATCACTTTCTGTGCTGCCCTACCCTGCAATCAGATGTATGACCAGGTATCAACAGCAACAATCACTCTCATCAACTGTGGAAAAGTTGGTTTTCAGTTTTCTGGCATCAACATGGATCCCGCCCTTCAGAAGCGGCCATTACCTGGCCAGCCAATCATATTACCTCATTCTGTAAGTCCTTTTCTTACATGTGTTCCTTCATATAACTAATCCATTATTGCAACACAGTCTTTTTTACCTTGTTGTACAGCAGTCATTCTTTGTGCCACTATAGATTATCACTATAGATTACCTTAGTCTATTTATTCATTAAGTTTTATTTTGGTTTCAACCCCTAATTATCTTAATCCTAATTTTTTTTTAAAATCGTCCCCTCCTCCTCATAGGGCTACATTGAGCCATTTGCAGAACAAAAAATTCTTGTGAAATATCTGCCAGGTGTACCTGAGGAATTCTGCAAGACATTTCAAATTCAAGTGGCTCACTTTGAGCCAGACGCCATCACGATAAGTGGTGAAGGTAATCTTGATTTAATTCTAAACAGACGTGGCCATTACTATTTTCCACTGCGTGTTTCATCAATTAATCAACCAGCACAAATGTCATACACTATCGCAAAGTGAAAAGATCATTAAAATCTCTTTAGAGATAGACAATTTTAAAAACTGTACCCTGTGATTTTTGAAAGGATAAGTCAAGGTTATGTCAGTAGACCTATATTTATATATATGGAATTTTTTTAAAGTTATGAAACTAATTAGTTGAAACCAAGTTCTCTATGTTTAATTACTTTAATTTCTTTGTGCTTGTAATGAATTGATCTACAAGTGCTTTGTTCATGAATAGCAGATCTTAGTTATATTGTTCAGTTGCACTAATATGACTTGTATCCATTTCTTTTTAACATCAGGGGTTTTTCCAAGAATCTCCCTGGACTTACCCAGAATTAAAGATGAAGAAGGAGTTTACCTGAAGCTGCTGAAGGAGGCCAAGGAAAATCTGGCCATCCTGATCCGACAACAGCTGGAGAAACAACAGGAACAGGAAGCTGGACAGGTCGAGGAGGAGTTGAAGAACTTGATCCCAGACGGAGAGGAAATGCACGAGCATGACAAAACTGCCAACAACTCTCATAACCTGGTCAGTGTACATTTATAGCAGTACACAGCAGTTTAGAAATTTAAAAACCTTATAAATGTCTTAATGCAAGCCCCAGTCCAGGTTTTCATCAGGGCCCAATCATTTGTTAGAAATTTATTAAATTTTAATGTAAAGCATTTTAATTTAAAAGTTTTTGTTGTTATTTTAACACATTTTAACAAAATATTCCAACTGGCATATATGAAAGACAACTGATGTAAAATATCATGTTAAAAGAATGGACTTGTTTGATCCTTGATCAGATGAGAGAACCGACTGAGCTGGAAGTTCAGATGGAGATAGAGAGGCTGGCGATGAGAGACTTTGCCAGGGAGCAGCACTTGTCCAAGCTTGTCTCAGCATCGGTGGATGACAAGGGAGAGAACATCATCTCAACATTTGAGTCCAACACAACAGTGGAGCAATCTGAAATGGGAAAGTTGAAGTAAGTTGTCACTTTTAGAGGCAGTTAAATCCCTTTCATATGGTTCAAAAAGAGTACAAAAGAGTTCTATTTCACCTTGCAGTTGAATATCATAGATGAGGTAAGTTACATTTCATTCTATGTTTTCATCCCTCAGTTATTTTCATGAGAATTAATGCTTAATGGAGCTGATAAGAAAAAATTGTTTGTATTCAAACACCATTTCTTGTCCTAGGGCTGTTCTGCCAGACTACCTACTTGACTTTGGCTACGTTGTCCTGGGTACAGTCAAGACTCATGTTGTACGTGTCACCAACACCGGCTGGATGCCCGTGTCCTTCAAGCTGGACAGACAGAACATCCACACTGCTGGTTTCCACATTGAGCTGGACCGTGTCCGCAACCTACCAGGTGCACCTGACAACGAAACACTGGACTTTGTGGTGATGTTTGACCCTAGAGGTGCCAACCTTCACCTTGGGGCAGTGGAGGTGGTGGTGCCCATCAATGTGAGGGATTGTTTACAATTTTTTTTTTTGGCCCCTCAATATCAGAATTCCCTTTTTCAATATAATTATAATTGTCAGTTAATATTTCTCAAATGATGATGCTTGTTGTTTATTTATTGTTGTCAACCAAAGAAAAATAATTTCTTTGATATTTTTAAAGTAATATATCCTAATATAATGTAACATAGTGAATATATAGAGTGAGACCCTGCTGTAAGGGAAATTCAGATATAACCTGTTGGTGGCATGGCTTCCAAAAATCTTCATATTGATTCACACATAAAATAGTTATTCCCAGTATGTGGGGGGGAAAGAAAATAGTATAAAAAATATATATCCTTGCACAACGCCATCACAAATCCACTAAAACTAGTGCATCTTCAACACCGTATAGCTGACTAATCACAAGAGATTTAGAACTATGTTTTATGAGACAAAATCCCATAATTTCTTGCTTTAAAAAAAAAATCTCAATGCTATTCACATGAAATACTGTGAAGCCCTGGTCTAATATGGCTCCATTATAAACACTATCCAATTGTGTGGGCCCCAGTTATCACTTTATGGCAATTATTCCATTGTGTGGGCCCCAGTTATCACTTTATGGCAATTATTCCATTGTGTGGGCCCCAGTTATCACTTTATGGCAATTATTCCATTGTGTGGGCCCCAGTTATCACTTTATGGCAATTATTCCATTGTGTGGGCCCCAGTTATCACTTTATGGCAATTATTCCATTGTGTGGGCCCCAGTTATCACTTTATGGCAATTATTCCATTGTGTGGGTCCCAGTTATCACTTTATGGCAATTATTCCATTGTGTGGGTCCCAGTTATCACTTTATGGCAATTATTCCATTGTGTGGGTCCCAGTTATCACTTTATGGCAATTATTCCATTGTGTGGGTCCCAGTTATCACTTTATGGCAATTATTCCATTGTGTGGGTCCCAGTTATCACTTTATGGCAAAGTTCACTTTATTAATATATGTGTTGAAAAATAGTTACCTCCACTGTGCCCTAGGTTGTTCATGGACCAATTATAAACATGCATCTGAGGGCCAATGTGACAATGCCAGACCTGGAGGTCTCTGATGATGTCCTTGACTTTGCTGATGTCAAGTGTGGAGAGTGTAAGGTCATCACCATCCAACTTCACAATCATCAAATGGTCAAGTGTGAATGGAACTCTATTCCACCCGATGAATCTAAGAAGGTTGGCTGTAATCCAGTACTCTTAAATCTTCCAAAATTGTTACAGTAAAAAAATAATAAGTCTCTAGGTATGCTTGTAATGCTGTGTTCAATTGTTGCGCAAAATAATATTCCCAAAATTGGGATTCTCACAAAGTATGTTACCCGAATGGATGTTTTGTTAAGTAACTTTAGCAGATGGGAAGTTCACGCACTGCTCCATTGTTTGGCGGGTTTTTTCTCATTATAAAATAACTCAAGTCAATGATTTTATGTTTTTATAGAGCACTTGCCCCCATAAAGTACCATACACTCTCCGTTACGCACGATTTGGTAAAATGGAAAACTACATTGGGAGATTCTGTTGTAAAGTTTAAAAAAAAAAAAACTCTACAACAGAATCTACCAACTATATTGGGAGATTCTGTTGTAGTTGTAGAGTTATTTTTAAAATGACCGAATCATAGAAAGTATAAAAATACTCATTCACATAAAGCTGTGTTGTGCAACCTAAGTCTGTTCATTCATTATAATCCTCCCGATCTCGACTTTTGTTTTCTTCACACTCAGATTGACAAACACGTACCCATGCACCTCCGTCGTAAAATTCGTCAGAATAAAAAGAAGGCCAGCATTTTTGAAGTGATGCCACCAACTGGCACTCTGATGCCAGGGCAGAGGGTCAATGTCCAAGTCAAGTTCATGCCAACTGAGGAGGTCAGTTGCCTTCATGCAAATTAACTAGATCGCAAAACATTACATGACTTTAATCACAATAATAATAGAACTCATTGTCAATACAATATTTTCTTTAATGTAATCAAGAATTGCAAATAAAATGTAAAACTCTCTTGTATTTGGTTTGAACATTTTTAAGAAGTTAATTAATTGTACTATGGAAGTAGATACATTCTTTATGCTCTTTAAATAAAATAATGAACGATAATCAGTTTAACAGTTCACACAAATGTCAATAAAAATGAGAAAATTGAAATATTTCAAGAGACATAGTTTACACGCATTTACATTCGCAAAAATAGCCCCCAAAAAATTAATTTTTGGGATGAGATTTTTGCAAATTAGTAATTAATGTTACAAATTTTAATTAGTGTAGGGGAAATTATCTGAAATGGATTTTATATACCATTCTTTAGAACGGAATTATATGAGTGCAGCTATTTATTTGGACACCTACTAACTTGGACAGCTATTTACTTGAACAGCTATTCACATGGACAGCATCTTAATTGGACAGTTAATAACCTAGGCAGCTGTTCACTTTGATGCACCTGTAGTTCCCAACTAAAAAATTCTAAATTTATTAAATTTTCTGTTTCAGAAGTTCTATGAGAATCGACTCCCCATTAGGATTGCCCAGAGCAGCCAACGTGTCTTGTTACTCTGTCGTGGCCAGGGGCTTGAACCGCGGTTGGAGTTTGACAGAACTGTCGTCCAGTTCGGCCCAATCTTGCCCCACAGTGTCGGTGATGAACAGGACATCGTAGTGCGCAACCCATGCTCTTTCCCTATTGAAATGTACTCTCTGGAGTTTGACAATGTTTACCTGGAAGAGGAAAAAGTAAATCTTTCAAAGCCATGTTCAATGTTAATATTTATTTGTGCTTTCTTTCTTTTCCAAATATAAAATGATAGATAAAATTAAGTATTAATTTCCATGTAATGTATCATAAATGTATGTTTGGGCAAATAAAACAACAGAGAAACTAGTTAAATAAAAATTGACTGATGACAGCTGGCATTGACAGCTACTAGTGACATAAAACAAATGTAAGTGTAGATATTTTTATCAGTTTTGTACTGTATGTCACCCAGCATCATACAATCCAGTGTTGTGTTAATTAACATTTCTGTGTGTAGATTCTCCGCCTGATGAAAGGCTACGATGAATTCAACACCCTTCTCCTCCCCCCTCGGGATGTGGGCAGCAAACTGCCCCAAGAACTAACTGATTATTTTGAAGGTAGGGGCTCTACGCCAAGAACTAACTGATTATTTTGAAGGTAGTGGCTCTACGCCAATAACTAACTGATTATTGTGAGGGTAGGGGCTCTATGCCAAGAACTAACAGATTATTTTGAAGGTAGGGGCTCTACGCCAAGAACTAACAGATTGTTTTGAAGGTAGGGGCTCTAAAGTCAAATGGCTGGAGGGAGGACCATGTCAACGGCTGTTCTATTCTGGCTGATGAGTAAATCTAATAACTGTGTATTGCTTGTGATGATTGAGGAGGGCTCCTTTATGGAGCAATTATAAATCACAAATGATGAATGTATTCTTCTCATCATAATGTTAGCTCTGCACCTTAAGAATATCATCATCTTTCTTTCAGAGCAAGTAAGAAAATTGGAAGAATCAGAGAGAGCCGCAGCATTTGAGTTGGTCAGGCAAGAGACTGAGAGAAGAGAAATGGAAGAGAAGGATGCAGAAGGTAGAGGATGCTCACCCATTATCTTTTTAATACATCTTTCAAACTGCGTCAGTTCCAGTGATTTCATTTGATCATGTATGACTTTATTAACAAACTGCTCAACTGTCAACAGTTACTGCTAAATATATTTTTATGTTCTTGAAAATGCCCAGTATAATTGACACAATTTGAATTACAAATGAATCAAAAAGCCTTTCAGGCCATGTTTTAACAAGTTGACATTAAATTGTTGATGCAGCATCAGTCCATCTACATTCATTTTGGTTCTGTAATCTTGATGCGGTCCTGAAAATGTTTCTTGATCTCAGAAAAAGCACTCGGCCAAACAGAACAAGAGGAAAGCATGATGTTAGAATCCACCACCATTGTTTCAGAACGTGTTCCGTCAGGGACAGAAGCAGCCATGGAAGAACCTCAGGTCAGAGTTGTAGAGGAGCCATCTACCCAGAAAGATGCAGAAATTGAAGGTAGACCTATTCATTCTCTCAAGTTTTCTCAACTTGCCTTTGCTATGCTTTTGATTTGCCTTTTATTTATAAAAATACAATTAATGGCTTTAAAAAAATGGCATATTTTGATTAGTGCATTTGTACTGCTGAAAATTTATGAAATCAAGGGAAAAGACCCATTAATTCTTCATTTAATTGTGCTGGTTATCAACGCTATGTTAATGCTACCCCCATTGTTCACAACTTCAGATCTAGCTGACATGATTCTCCTAAGTCATGGAAAGAACATAAATTATTTTTACTCCATGGATCAGTTCTGTCCAACCTCTTTTACTCTGTGGTCCAAATTAATACTTCTTACTAAATGCATAAAGAAACATACATCCAATAACATAAAGAACCATGTATCCAATAACATAAAGAAAAATACATCCAATAACATAAAGAACCATGTATCCAATAACATAAAGAAAAATACATCCAATAACATAAAGAACCATAAATCCAAAAACATTATTGGCTCATCAAGACTATAAATAAAGTGACTTAAAACTGCAGCACTTCTTTAATGAAATATTTATTTAGGATCGTATTTGTAATTTTCTTGATTTGAGGTAGTTATCAATAGCGCATGCCCTTTTTAGATTTTCTAAATGTTCACCAGTCAAAAGTTACACTTTTTGGACTTGTTGGTGGTCATTATAGAGGATGTGTAGGGTGTTTCCCAAAAACATGAGCATGATTTTGTTACAACATTTCCATATTTGTGCAAATTCATCAGAAGAAACATGATGTCATCCATCCTTTGGCCACGCATTCTTATGTTTGTTTTTTAAAACAAATACTATCAAGAGTCGTTCCTACTGCTTATCACAATTTCTCCCTGACTGAATTGCTCTAACTTACAAAACACAACTTGTATCCTGTTTTATACTCACTGAAAGTCTCATACTCAAATTATGGGACCATAAGTTGTTCACGCTGCTCACTGTAGTCATCTGGGACACCTTTAGTAACCCAGCTGGGACACCTTTAGTAACCCAGCTGGGACACCTTTAGTAACCCAGCTGGGACACCTTTAGTAACCCAGCTGGGACACCTTTAGTAACCCAGCTGGGACACCTTTAGTAACCCAGCTCCCATGGAGATTACTCCAACCCTAACACTTTCTGGTTTTATTATTGTCATCGGACAAAGCGCAGTAGTTAACTTGTGGTGCACACCTATCTGTTCCATCTAACTTAGTTTGGATGGTTAGGGCATGGATCCGACAAAGCGCAGTAGTTAACTTGTGGTGCACACCTATCTGTTCCATCTATCTTAGTTTGGATGGTTAGGGCATGGATCCGACAAAGCGCAGTAGTTAACTTGTGGTGCACACCTATCTGTTCCATCTAACTCAGTTTGGATGGTTAGGGCATGGATCTTATTAAAATAACCAAATGACTACACACCTAGCTACTTTTGGATTCCCAATTCATCTTTCCATCGCCATTATTAATTATACCCCATACCCTGTGACACCTATGTACAAGCAACATAAAGAAGGAGATGATAGCATCCTGTTCAATGTCACCCCACGTTCCGGAATGGTTGCTCTGCTGTGCTTGGCATAAATTACTGCTACCTGTCAAAACATCCCAGTCCTTAGCTTTTGTGACCTCCCCCCTTTTCCATGTTACAACTTCTCCAGTGCTCTCACTCGATTTCCCAACAATACTGAATAAAAGAACGTCGCTTGAAAAATATTTTCACCCTAAAATGTTGTTTTTTTACACACATCATAAAAATTTCTTAAGCTCTGGCAGGCAATTATTTTAAAATCATTTTTTGGTCCACATGCCACCCCTGGGTGGGGGATTGGACTGCACTGCTGTAGGTGAAAGAGCTTAACAATAGTCACCAAATTAATGTATCTTCCAATAACCATTAAGTGTAACCCATTCAGTACATCACATTTTTTAAGTGAAATGTAGTCAAATTAAGGGATTAAAAATGCATTTGACTTGAGGATTTTCAATTTAAAATCCCTGCTTTCTGTTGATCAACCCTTTGCCATGTGGCATGTCAGAAATTAACTGCTTTCTGTTGATCAACCCTTTGCCATGTGGCATGTCAGAAATTAACTGCTTTCTGTTGATCAACCCTTTGCCATGTGGCATGTCAGAAATTAACTGCTTTCTGTTGATCAACCCTTTGCCATGTGGCATGTCAGAAATTAACTGCTTTCTGTTGATCAACCCTTTGCCATGTGGCATGTCAGAAATTAACTGCTTTCTGTTGATCAACCCTTTGCCATGTGGCATGTCAGAAATTAACTGCTTTCTGTTGATCAACCCTTTGCCATGTGGCAGGTCAGAAATTAACTGCTTTCTGTTGATCAACCCTTTGCCATGTGGCAGGTCAGAAATTAACTGCTTTCTGTTGATCAACCCTCTGCCATGTGGCAGATGTGGCATGTCAGAAATTAACTGCTTTCTGTTGATCAACCCTTTGCCAATGTGGCATGTCAGAAATTAACTGCTTTCTGTTGATCAACCCTTTGCCATGTGGCATGTCAGAAATTAACTGCTTTCTGTTGATCAACCCTTTGCCAATGTGGCATGTCAGAAATTAACTGCTTTCTGTTGATCAACCCTTTGCCAATGTGGCATGTCAGAAATTAACTGCTTTCTGTTGATCAACCCTTTGCCAATGTGGCATGTCAGAAATTAACGAACTCAATAAGGAATACGTTTTTATTATAAAATTATATTCTGCGGCTGAACTCTGGTTGGCGCACATTGCGGCGAAATGTATCGATTGGGTTAATATTGATAATAGATCAAAACTAGGTTTTCCCTGTACAACTTGCCCTCAGTGTGTTCACTTTCTTGGCAGACAAACTCCATGCGAGAACCAGCAGTTCTGGTGTCGGAGAGCTAGAAATCACACCTGTCTCAGCTGCCATTGCCAGGTACCTGGGCATTGATCTAACACCTGAAGGGAAGGCTTCAAGAAATAGAAGGGGGATATCCATCATTGTACATGGTGCACCTTTGTCAGGTTAGGGCATTCTTTATTCTTTTAATACTCATCTTTATACAGGGTTGTACCTTTTTCAAATGAGGGCATTTATTATTAAGTGTACTCTTGTCAGGTGAGGGCATTTGTTATAAAATCTATTACTATTCATCATTTTAAATTCTAAGGACTTTTAAGATAGCTTCCCTTACATCCCAAACCTTCCTGTATCTTTGCACACTGATAATATCATGCTTATTAGAAAGCCACAATGTGTACTCTAAAAGCATCATTCTCATTAATAATTAATTATCAATTAAAAAATCTCACATTATTCGTTATTCGTTATTTTTGTGTATGTCCTTTAATAGCTGTAGTTCATTAAATAAAGAAATAATTTGTTTGTCATCATCTTCCACTGGTTAATTTGTAAATCAATTTTCATTAATAACTATTACTTTTGTCAGAGTTTGTAATGAACCATCATAACAAAATGACACTTGTCATTGAATTATTATTATCCCATTGAAATATCTTTGTTTATAATATCATTGTGTTGTCTGCAGGAAAAACCAGCACGGCTGTTGCTTTAGCCAAGCATTATGAAGCTTCTCTCCTCACCCTCGATGGCATAGTCTGCGATGCTATTGCCAACGGTAACACATCAGCCGGTCTCAAGGCCAGGGAACTCTGCCTGGACTCTGCTAGGAAGAAAACGGACGACATGAGGGAGGCTGAGGGCACAGATCTGGACAAGAAGGCCGGTTTGAGCATTGAACAGGTTACTGCTCACACCCAAGGAGCAGGTGATTGATTGATACTTTAGCCATACTTCTGCACTATCCCTCTTCTACTGATTTGATATATTTTTTTTTTTTTAAAAAGGAAGACTCCAACAATACCTTCATTAAAATCAGGGTAGAAATTAAGATATAATTTCACCATGGTTAGCTCCAAGATCAAAGGACAAAGGCCAGTAGTCTGTGACCTTTTTAGCACTTCAGACCACATTCAAAATAACCTCTAAACACAAGTCACTTTTTTTTAAAAATGTTTCATATTTTATTCTCTAAAACAGTCTTGTTTCTTTGTATGGTATTTTTTAATAAACCAGCAACTTTCTGTTCTTTACCAGGAACTTCAACATACAAACTTGGTATATTTGGTTTTCTTAACCTCCTATTTATTTGTATGTTGTCAGTAACACTAAAACTTTCTGTTTGCTACCTGAAAACTTTCCTGTTTTTTTTTACCTGGAAACCTCCTTTCTTCCCAGCAGCAGGCACAGTCGGAACCTCTTTGGGTTCAAACCGCAAAACCAGCACAGTCATGGTCGACCAAAAGAACAAACAGACAGTGGTCAGTAAGAACACAGTGGTCAACTCATCTACAGAGGGAGGGATCGCGGTAAGTGTTTCCCCCTGGGACATGCATTAAATAGTATTAAAGCCAGGGCGGCGCCAGCTGCCGTTTGTTGGTGCCATCTCTATAGGCAGAACAAAAACATTGGTGTAACATCGAGCTTAATTTGTACAGCTTCATCAGTCTTTTATCTCAGCCCGTTTAAATTATTGATTAACAACATCTTTCTTTGTATAGAGATCCTTAATTTTCAGCTAGTGGAGAAATGAATTCTCCTATTACTTTATATTAAGTCCACAGAGCCAAGGCAAGCTGCCTGAACTGAGGCGCCCTCTGGCCCCCACAAATATATTTTTTTTAAACAAACCTTGAAGGTTTGTGTCCGGGGTAGGTGCCCCCTATGTATATCCCTGGAAGCAGTGGCATAGCTAGGGGAGTGCAGGGGTACTGACCGCACCAGGTGACACCATTTTAAGGGGTGACACCAAATTGAAAAATTGCATATTTACAGAGCACATACTGCTCAATCTAACTGAATTTCATAAAAGGATACCCGATCACATGTAAATTTTCCACACACATAACCAATCCAAATGCATGCTTTATTAAAAGTTCAAGGCTGGTGCGACAGAATAAGGTGACCCTATGATTAGGTCCTAGAAACTCTGTTTTGACCATGATTCAATGAAGACTGAAGTGTTCGGTAACATTCGTAAGTGACAGGAAGCTGTATATATCTAAATTCTGAGAAATAACGCTTTCCATTGATACCAAATACTATGTTCTCAGGTGATTATAATCACATTTTACAATTCTTAAACACATTCACCTCCTGACCTTCAATTAATTTCTTTTTGTTCTTGTAATTTCATACGATGGACTTATTTTAACAATGAAAAAATCCATCTTGGAAGTCGGAGGGAGGGGAGCAACACCATGAGTTTAGCGCACCGGGTGACACCAACCCTAGCTACGCCACTGTCTGGAAGTCCCTCATTAAAAAGGCGCAAAAACCCTCATCAAATAAATAAGCAACTCAAAACAATCAAACCTTGCAAATTTTTTTTAGTTTGAAAATTTTGGTTGAATTTGTTAAACCATTTTCTTAAATTGTCCCCAAAATGTGAACATTGTAAAGCTAACTTTCCAGTGTCCCCAAAATATGAACATTGTAAAGCCAAGTTTCCAGTGTCCCCAAAATGTGAACACTGTAAAGCCAAGTTTCCAGTGTCCCCAAAATGTGAACATTGTAAAGCCAAGTTTCCAGTGTCCCCAAGATGTGAACATTGTAAACCCAAGTTTCCAGTGTCCCCAAAATATGAACATTGTAAAGCCAAGTTTCCAGTGTCCCCAAAATATGAACATTGTAAAGCCAAGTTTCCAGTGTCCCCAAATATGAACATTGTAAAGCCAAGTTTCTAGTGTCCCCAAAATGTGAACATTGTAAAGCCAAGTTTCCAGTGTCCCCAAGATGTGAACATTGTAAAGCCAAGTTTCCAGTGTCCCTAAAATATGAAAATTGTAAAGCTACGTTTCCAGTGTCCCCAAAGTGTCAAGATTATTAACCCAATTTTCCAGTCGTGTTTCTAGGTTTCTTTCTTTGCTTGCCAGGCCCCGATCAGCCCAGTTCCTATCCTGGCCCCGGCTCCCAGAAGGCTGAGCATCAGTGCCAGCATTGCTGGGGAGGAAGGCTTGTTCTCCTGCATCCTGCCTGAGGACTTACTGGTGGAGATAATAGCTGACAGGTTGCAGGTAGGTTGTGGACTTACTTGTGGAGATAATAGCTGATAGGTTGCAGGTAGGTTGTGGACTTACTTGTGGAGATAATAGCTGATAGGTTGCAGGTAGATCATGTATTCTGTTATCAAGTTATTTGAGTCGGTTTCAGTGAAGTGGTACGTCCTTTAAACAGTGAGGGAAATCTTTACAAAATAAGCTATGAGTAATGATAACAAGTCAGTAGGAATGGTATAAAAGTATAAAGTCTATGTGGTTGGAATGGTATAAAGTCTATGTGGTTGGAATGGTATAAAGTCAATGTGGTTGGAATGGTATAAAGTCCATGTGGTTGGAATGGTATAAAGTATAAGGTTGGAATGGTATAAAGTATATGTGGTTGGAATGGTATAAAGTCCATATGGTTGGAATGGAGCAACATTATTATTTTTTTATGGCAACTATTATTTAAATATATATTTAATGACTTACCCTTCTGTTATTTCCATGATAGCTAAACGACTGCCACAAAGGTATTGTGTTTGACGGGCTGGAGACGTCGTTTTCTCAGAACTACTTCACAGCGGCCCATGCGGTCCTCAAGGCTTTGAACAACAGAAGGTTTATCTACTTTGTCACACTCAAGATGGACTACAATGTGTTGAAGGAACAGGAGAAGAAAGCCCATGAGGAAAAAGGTGAGTGGGCTCCTTTATAAAATGAAGAATAGTTTTTATTTGGTTGATTAGAAATGTGCTTCTAAAAAAAAAAGTGTGTTATTGGAAAAAGTCACCACATACCTTGTTTTTAACTGTCGATGTGAAGAATGTGTAAGATCTTGTTATAAAAGGCTGATTATACTGTTCATAAACAACTGAACAAGTATTCCATGAATAAAAAAATAAGCATTGTGAAACACTGGGTTAATACTCAGGTTATTTTGTCTTAAAATTTAATGAAGTTCCATCTTTCAAATATTTAAATTAGACACACAAAAATCTGTGTAAATAAAACAACAGATGTTAAGCTTTAATAACGGTTGCACAAATACAAATGTAGATGTTTGGGCAAATGCCTGCAGCAGTGCCAAAAACAAAAAAACGTTCATGTAAGTATAAATTAAATTTACATTTATATGAATGTTGTTTTTTTTTTGCTTGTTATTTTTTGTGTTTATTGCAGGGTCCCTACGTCTTCTCATGATCATGATCATGTTTTCAAAATGAGAACATAAAATAGTTTACTTGATTTTCAAAGACAGAAGTTGTAAAATATTTGCTTGTGTTTTGTTGATAATTTGATCAGAGCTGTAAAATATTTGCTTGTGTTTTGTTTATAATTTAATCAGAGCTGTAAAATATTTGCTTGTGTTTTGTTGATAATTTGATCAGAGCTGTAAAATATTTGCTTGTGTTTTGTTGATAATTTGATCAGAGCTGTAAAATATTTGCTTGTGTTTTGTTGATAATTTGATCAGAGCTGTAAAATATTTGCTTGTGTTTTTTGTTGATAATTTGATCAGAGCTGGAAACCAGGCTGAAGGAGGAGGCTGAACTCATCTGGTTGGAGGAGATGGATGAGGATGAATATGATAACCTCCCAGAAGAGGTCAAGGCCAGGATCGACTACAAACGGCTGGTACTGAAAAAGGAGAGAATCAAAAGGTAAGAAATAAAAGCTTGGGATGTGTGCCTGATAATAAGCATATGATTTGTAGTTGATACAGATGAAGATAATAAGCATATGGTTTGTAGTTGATACAGATGAAGATAATAAGCATATGATTTGTAGTTGATACAGATGAAGATAATAAGCATATGATTTGTAGTTGATACAGATGAAGATAATAAGCATATGGTTTGTAGTTGATACAGATGAAGATAATAAGCATATGATTTGTAGTTGATACAGATGAAGATAATAAGCATATGGTTTTTAGTTGATACAGATGAAGATAATAAGCATATGGTTTGTAGTTGATAAAGATTAAAATGTTAGCAGAATATTGACATAAAACATTTGAAATTTTTGATAATTTTTTATTTAATATTCAGTTCTAATTAGAATAAATAGAGTTAACTTTCTGACTCTTCAGCCTGCTTAAAAAATCTGTTAAGATTGTCTGTTTCTAATGAATACACAGGGGTAATGCCCAGGCATAATGCAAACAATTTAACATGAACCTGCACCATCCCAGGGGAACATGTTTTAAACTATTTAGGAAGTTGCGATTTTTCTCCAAGTTGTGACTTTTCTCCAAGTTGTGACTTTCCTCCAAGTTTTGGCTATACCAACAGATCAAAATGAGAACATAAAATAAATGAAAATTTTATATTTTCTTAAAGAGAGCAACAAGAAAAGGCCGAACGAGAGCGGATTGAGAGAGAGCAAAGAGAAGAAGAGGAAAGAAAACGAGAGGAAGAAATGTAAGTATTGATGAATGTAACTAAAAATATCTAGTCATAAATGTATTCGATAAAATAAATCCTCCATCTGGTAGTTGAGCTTTTTTCTAGGCTGTATATCTCGATGGCAGAAATGTATTTTACAATTTTCTAAATTTTACATTTGTCAATGCTGCCCTACTTTTAAACAAATAAACGGCTCAGTAACGTACCCTTTTATTTCCTTACTTTTTCTAAAAGTGATTTAATAAAACCTACACATATTATAATAACAAAATAATTTGTTTGTTTTATTTCTGTGTTACAAGAACAAAAGTTGTATTATTTTCAAGCATTTTTACAGAAATACAGATGGCTAAAATCAATTATTCAAGTAATTCCTCTTTACTGCAATTTAAAAAATTGTAACTCATTTAGCTTGAAAAAATGTCTCTAAATGTTTTATAATGTCTAAATATTTGTCCATATGGAATATAAATCTATGTCCTATAAAGGAAAAGTCGCAAAAATCGAAAGAAGGCTGACAAGAAGGCATCCACACTTGTTAGATCTCCGGCCGCTCCAGCGACTAAAACTCCCGGTGGACTTAAAGTTCACGATTCTGAGAAACCCCTCGGCACAGACCGACCAGAGTCCCATGCCACTGTGAAATCTGACCCCCAGCTGGACGATGGAAAGTAAGCAGTACTTTTTTTCCTTCTAAATGACAATCAAGGATATTTTGGGCTACCTGCTGACTTTTTACACAAAAAAATTATGGCTGTTTAAATTATTTTTCACTCCATAGTCATCTTTTTAAAAAACATTTAGCTTTAATAAAATTTCTTAGTTTTTATCATGCTAAAAATGGACTGAGCTATGCTTTGCCCAAAATGGCCTGTCTACAAAATGTGGGTTTTGCAAAATCTTGATAAGCAATAAGAGTATGAGCAGTTGCTGGGGTATTAAAAGTCAGATAAAACTAACTCATGACAACTTGTCAACAAATCAATGTGGAATGACATTGGGCTTAATCCCTCCACCTGTGTATCAGCATAATTACTTAATTTTATTCAAAATACTGTGTAGTTCCAAGATTGAGATTGTCATATTGTTGTCATTTTATTCATGATGTACTTGTGTTATTGTTTATCTTTGATGGTACTAATGAGCACCAAAAAGGTTATAACAGATCATTTGCTTCATACGTAAAAAGACAAATTGAACAGATGAACAAATGTGTGAGCATCAAAGACATTTGAACAAAAGCAGAAAATGGCAAAAATTATGATGTACAGGAAATGACTGGCTCTGAAATAAATAATTATTATTTAACTGCATCATGTGTTTGCGTTCTAGATGTAAGATTCCAGCAAGATTTTAAATTTAGGTCCAAAATGAGTTCAGGAAATTTCATATCAGTCTTAAAATCTTAGACCAACAGCTCCTCAAAGATAGTGAGATTATGGCTATGACAGACTTGATTGTACCACTATGAATCAATTTGTTTGTAAAAAGCAACATTGGACAGAGAATTTCTGCATATTCCGATAAATTAAATGTGTCCAAACAAAAACTCGACTTTTTGCAAAGAATATCTGGCCATAGTTCTTAAGCAATATACCGAAAAACAAATATGGGTGCCTTCAGAAAGATGAGCATATCTGATTTTTCTTGACATCGTCTAGCATCGATGCAAAAGAAAATACTGTCAGATAATGCAGAGCATAAGAATGGAATAAGATTCCATTTTGTATTATCTGCATACAATTCTTTATTGCCACGTTCCTTTCAAGTTCAAAAGGAATAATTTGGAAGTAAAAAATGACCAAACGTTGAAAATAACCCTCCCCAAAAGCAAAAATTAGAACAGGTTGTGCTTGGTCTGTCCGGATAGTTACTTTCACTTTGGACTAAATATCTGTAGATAATAGTGAACTTCATTGGATATTGAGTTGAATAAGAAAAATTTATGCTCAGCAAAACAAGCTCCAAGTGTCCAATATTTTGGTATGTTTTTACTTGAGATATCCCACAAATTTCTGGGGAGTGAGAGAAAAATGCTTGTGGAGCACTGCTCTACACCCCAAAAATGGAACCGATTGACTTTATTTTAATGACATTACTGATTACTACCATTCCTGATTATATTATCAACATTTGAGTGTTACTTTTTTGACACCCAGCAGGAAAAAGAAAAAAGGCGGTAAGAAAGGGGAACATGGGGAAAACAGTACACTGGAGGATGCCAGGGACCTGAACAAGGAAGCAGACATGTTGCTGATGAGCAGGTAAGTTGGGACACATATTTTTCCAGAAATATCAACAAGTATTTTCAGCTGCAATTTTTTACACTTGTTATATGTTGTTCGAGGATCGACGAGGACCATCAAGTCGTCCAGTGACTGATGACTTGCGCAGGTGACTTTTGTTTAAAGTGAGGAAGAGTTGCGCAGCGTCAACCTCACTCTCTCGTCTGGGCCACCATATCCAGGGGCAAGACTCTACGTCAAGATGACCAGGGATGGGTACGGTTACAGAAATTGTCATTGTATGCGCTTTACTGGACTCCAACTCCGGGTTTGAATTCAGAGTTTCCTTCTCTTAGATGAGTTGCCGACCAAGGTTAACGAGTCTCATCCACCCGGGGTGATGTTCTTGCTTGACTGGCCTTTGGCTGGAATTGAACTCCAGACCACCAACTTGAGGTTTGCTCAGTTAAGAGCATTCGGCCACCCAGTCACCCATGCAGTGAATGGCGTTCTACGTGTCTGGCCATGCTCTTAGCGATTCACATCACTTTACTATCTCCGCCTTTTGTCCGTTGACCAAGTAGTGGTTCTTCCGCACAATTTTCTGGATTCAGTCTTTACATGCTATGGGGGACAAGCCCTTTTTTTCTGAAAGTTCTATGCCTTTCGGCTACCTTCAACCTGGAATCGTTGCCTGGGTTGTGGTCGCTGTGCATGTTACAGCTTCTTGGAACCACAGTTGAGAGCTGAGTACAGAGACTTCCGGCTGTTTTCCAACAAGATGGTTTCTTCCTATTCAGCCTAACAGTAGATCTATATTGTAGCTGTATTTAGAAGAAGAAATACGTTGATAACAGCATAAAGTCTGATCCTGAATGAAACCGCTAAAAAATTAAAATTAATTAAAAGTTCGAAGTTTCTTGCGCCGAAGCAAATTTCCAATAATCATTTTTAGCTGTCTCCTTTACTTTACCAAAGTGCTACACACTGAGATTCCTTCCTTTTGTGTATCATTATACCGCCATCTTGTTGTAGCTGGAAGTTATCCTTTGCATAGTGACAATGGAGATTTTGTTAACAAAATGTTGTTGAGAGAAAAATTACGTATCCGAAATAAAGATTCTGATCCTGTACAGATTCTTAAGCGTATATTCCAAAGAAAGAACTATTTCATACGATTATTTTCTATTAAAATCCATGTTTCCTTCCTTTTATGTTCTTTTGGATTTTTTTCTCCGCCATCTTGTTGCAGCCGGAAGTGGTCTATAGTTATATAGTTGTATGTTAAATGGTAATATATTTCAGTGAATGTCAACTGTTAATCCTTTACAGTGATAAGATGGTTAGGCTGTGCATATGGACTGATGCAAGATGATTAGCTGCACAGTGCATGAGACCTTGTTGGGAATCTTAAAAGTGAATGTTGTGAAATGCCACAAGGACAGACATTTCTGTGATTTCAACTTTTAATGCCCCATGTCTATGTTCTTAAAGCTAAAGCACACAGCAAAGTTTCTTATCAAGATGATGGTTAGGCAGCTAAATAGGCTAATGTCATGATGCAGAATTATGTTTTTGTAAATGAAGTTTCTGCTGAATCCAAAATTCCCACCTTCTGTATTTTTTATTACACAGATTCCGCACCTTTGAAACATATCAAAAAGATATCCAAGACCTCCTTGAATTCTGGGACCGTACAACTCTACAACCCCGTCGCCCCAACTCACCTTCTGACAAGTCAGAGGAAGATCACAAAGAATTTTCAGCGTCGGGAAAGAAAGGGAAACAGAAAGGTTTGTTTACATTTTATTAATTTAGGGAAAACATAAAATGCATTTAACAATGGGTGGCATGATTTTGGGGATACGTTGTGATAACATTAAGAATTTGTTAACATTTTTGGGAATTTTGACTTTAAATTTGTGTCCCAAACATTGTCAGACCTTAAAAATAATCAAATGTACCGACATTTCAGTAATATTCTGATAATATGATATTTAGCTAAAATTATACGTATTACTATCAGATCATATTATGCCATGCACATATTTTAGCGCCATCTGGCATTGAGGAAGGTAAGCTGTAAGCTAGACATACTTGTCTCATTGGTTTTGTTTGTGTTCAATCAAATTAAATGAATTCAGTCCATAAAGTGCCAGTGTTTCTCTTGTGTTACAAATTTCTCTTGAATAATTGACTTTACCCTTATAAGTGATTGAATGACCGGTTATATGACTAAATTGAAGCAAACATGACCAGTTATATGACTAAGTTGAAGCAAACATGACCGATTGTATGAATAAGTTGAAGCAAACATTTCATTTTACCAATTTTTTTATTTAATTCACTCATATTTTCTGTGGCTGCAGCATTTAATTTATATTATTTTTTTTTATTCAAAAGTAATTGTCAACTTGTTTTTTGTTTAATGAGACAAATTGGGAAAACTGACTGGGAAAACTGACTGGGGAAAACTGATTGGGAAAACTGACTGGGAAAACAGATTGGGAAAACAGATTGGGAAAACTGACTGGGAAAACAGATTGGGAAAACTGACTGGGAAAACAGATTGGGAAAACTGGCTGTGAAAACTTATTGGGAGAACATCTTGAATAAGCTTTTGTTAATATAAGTGTAAAATGGTGACTGAAATAAAATAAAAAAATAAAATCTTCATGTGTAGAATTGAATGAAATGTTAAAAGCATTGAGAAGAATTCATTTTAAAGCTTGAATGGGTTTCTAGACAGGAGATACAGTTTGTAGCTCAGGTTTGGTGCACAATCAGAGTTAATGTCATATTACAGCTAGGGCATTAAACTAATATCTTGATTACTTATGTTTACATTTTTTTGAGAATAAGAGTCGATGATTTCAAAACACTTTCAGATAAAACAGACAAGCAGAAGGAGCAGGAAAGACTTAAACATGAAAAAGAAATGGCAGAAAAAGCTGCAAGGGAGGTAAAGGAGAAAACAAATCTACAAAATAAATTGAAATCCCTGATACAGAAGTGATGTGATAAGGGGAGAGTACAGAGTACAGTAATAGGATCTAAGTACCAAAGGAATTTTTATTATTTCTGGGGTGGGGGTACTAACTAGTCCGTTAACTTATCTGTCAGTAGTGGAGTTCATTTTAAATTAAATTGTTACGTATCATTCTTGACCGACTAGCGGAGGTATAACAAGATAATGAACAGATGTCAGCATCTACGTACCATTATTGTGTAGCGTAACCTATTGACTTAATCAATGTCATTGTGGTTGTATTTGTGAAGCCAAATTATTACTAAGACTACATGGATAGAGGAATATGGAATAAGATGGTAGGGACAAACTTATGGATAGGGGAATACAGTATAAGATTGTAGGGACAAACTTATGTATAGGGGAATTTGGTGTAAGATAAAAATGGCTAAAGGTATGGATAGGGGAATATTGTTGTTCGTCAGTCGGGAGTCGGCCATGACCATTTTAATCATCAGAGTTTGTGCTGGTTCTGTCTGTGGGTGCGCAGATGGCTAATGAGGTCGATTCTGGCACGAAATTCTCTTGTGCAGGGGAATGATGGCGCATCTCCGGGAGCATAGAATTACATACATTTTTGTTTTAAAGTTAATAAAGTTTGCTTGGAGTCGAGTTGTTCAAAACAAGACATGAAATGATGCAACACTATTTTGACCTACTTGTTGAGAACCACTAAGACAAAGTGAGCAGCCAGCTTTAATGTTTACACTGTCGTCATCAAAATTATAGTAAATTAAATTATGACAGAATATTGAAAGATGTTCAATTTTAATTTTTTTTCTTTTTTGAAACACACGTTTTCAGGGTCTGTTCAATCAAATCAATAAATGTTGTTTTACTCTGCAGGCCGCCTTGGTGGAAAGTGATCAGAAAGATGGTCTGGACAAGGATGAAAAGAAAGATGTTAATAACATTCCACACATCGTTGTGGACTGTGCGGAGAAAAAGATTATTGTCATGACGAAGCCTGTAGTGGAGTCCCAAACAACCGTGGAGGTAAGTGTAAAAATAACTAGTCAATAGAGCAGTGTTTCCCAACCTTTTTTATACATTAGGGCTAAGCGGAGCACAGGTTGGGAACCACTGTTATATAGATATATACATATTTATATACACCATGAAAGATTATATTGTTATATTTTATGTTAGTCTAGAAGTATACATTTAAGGTTAATATTTATCATGACTGATAAGTGTGCCCTAAGTCACTGATGTGCCATGACTGATAAGTGTGCCCTAAGTCACTGATGTGCCATGACTGACACTAAAAAGAGTGCTGATGGACTGTAACGAAACTACATTCAAACTTAAAGAGTATAAATCACACACACCCTCTCAAAGTGTGTCATTTGTTCTACCATATTTTCAATGTTTGGCTGCACTTCTCTACATGTTTATTCCCCCCCCCCCCGACTTCGTCCAGTCTCATTCCAATGATGACCAGGCCAAGAAAATGTTGCAAATTAGAGGAAGCAGTCATTCATCTCTTAAGTTAGATCTAGTAGGATCCGTTGAGGGTAAGGGTAGAAAAAAAAGCATTGCGCTGAAGAAAAGCACTGCTTCACTGAAGGAGACGAAAGGAGACAGAAACAAAAACGCAAACAATAATCTGACTGTCAAACACATCATCACAACGGTGGAAATAGACAAAATAATGTCTAAACTCTTTCCTGTAGGTTTATTAGACTTAAATTTGATCCGTTGCATCTCCAGTTGCATTTCTTTTTTTGTGGAATTTTCCATTGTTTGCATGGTTCTTGTTCATTGGTTGCATCGTTCTTTTTCATTGGTTGGATGGTTCTTGTTCATTGATTGGATGGTTCTTATTCATTGATTGGATGGTTCTTGTTCATTGGTTGGATGGTTCTTGTTCATTGGTTGGGTGGTACTGCTCTTTGGTTGGATGGTTCTTGCTCATTGGTTGGATGGTTCTTGTTCATTGGTTGGATGGTTCTTGTTCATTGGTTGGGTGGTACTGTTCTTTGGTTGGAGGGTTCTTGTTCATTGGTTGGATGGTTCTTGTTCTATTATTCAAGTTATTGATCAAATGTTTTATGTGGTCAGTGACTAATCAGTTTCAACTTTGATCAATAATTGCGATGCAATAAAGTTGATTATTTGATCATTGAAAATCATTGGTTACCATTTTGATCAGCTCTCTAAGCTGGCCTTTAAGGTGTGCAACCTGTGCCCTCAAACAGGGCGCTGTGGCCATAGGGGCACCCAGTAAATATTTGAATTCCCTTAGTTTATTATAGTGATGTGTGAACCTCGTGTCGGGGGCCAAGAAACAGTGTTCTAACTTTTCGTACAATGAGCTTTCATACAATGAGTTTCCATTCAATGAAAGTTCCACTCTTGATTTAGATACTAACACTGGGTTTGGGACCAACCGAAGGGGCGTAGAAATTAATTTATTAATACCGTATTTCCTTATCCCTCTTACAATTATTTCAGCAGAAAGAATATGGGAACAAAAAGCTTTCCGGGGCGCAAAATTGCAAGTGCAAAGCAGAAAAGTATGTCATAATAGGAAAAAGAGTGGAGCCATACGGGGACAGGGAAGGGGGCGCAGAACGGGTGCTTGGCACAGGGCGAAAGTTTACCTAAGGCCGGCGTTGCAGCTCTTATTTACTTATATAGAGAAAAATATCCAAGAACTTGGTGGCAGGGAAGTTCCAAGTATAGCAGCTTTATAATAAGTGTTGCCCTTTTCAGAAGAAGAAAATACATTTTTTTTCAAATTCGCCTCCGATTTTTTTGAGACTTTTTAAATGCTTTGTATTTTTAATGAGAAAAATTGAATTTGGCCATTGTAAGGTGATTATTTTATTTCATCTCAATGGGAAAATTACTTATTAAATTATGAACTCATCTGAGCTAACATTTAAAACTGAGATGATGTATTAAAAAAAATAATAGTAATAGTAATAATTTATGAGCCCGAAATACCCGGCTGTTGGGGTTATTTAGATTAGATGAGCTTTCAAAGATTTATTTTATTGGCTTTTCTCCATTGTTTAAGACAATAAATTCCTATTTGCCTAACATCCATCAAATGTTGACTACAGGAGCCAGTTCATGTTGTTGAGAAGCCGACCGTTACTACATACGATCATCTTATCCTGGAGTCTGGACGGCTGCCTGCAAAAGAAGAAGTGAGTAAAATGGCTGTATTTCTTCACGTAGGTTACAGCAACGCTTTGCTACTTATCCTTAGTTCAATGGCAGTGCTTCTCAACTAATCATTTGGCGTAATAATGTAAGTGTTTCTCAACTAATCATCAGGTATAATAATGGCGATATTTCTCTACTTATCATTAGGTATAAAAATAGCAGTACTTGAATACTCATTACTTGATATAATGGAAATGCTTCTCCATTTAGAATTAGGTAAACAATGCCAAATTTTTTCAACTTTTATTGCCTCCCATTGGTCCTGATTAAATCCCTGCACGTCAGCTACACATTGAATGAGTTGGGGTTATTCAATGATACCAGGGGTTTGCAAGCTACACATTGAATGAGTTGGGGTTATTCAATGATACCAAGGGTTTGCAAGCTACACATTAAATGAGTTGGGGTTATTCAATGATACCAAGGGTTTGCACATCAGCTACACATTGAATGAGTTGGGGTTATTCAATGATACCAAGGGTTTGCACATCAGCTACACATTGAATGAGTTGGGGTTATTCAATGATACCAAGGGTTTGCACATCAGCTACACATTGAATGAGTTTGGGTTATTCAATGATACCAAGGGTTTCACATCAGCTACACATTGAATGAGTTGGGGTTATTCACACATCAGCTACACATTGAATGAGTTTGGGTTATTCAATGATACCAAGGGTTTCACATCAGCTACACATTGAATGAGTTGGGGTTATTCAATGATACCAAGGGTTTGTACATCAGCTACACATTGAATGAGTTGGGGTTATTCAATGATACCAAGGGTTTGTACATCAGCTACACATTGAATGAGTTGGGGTTATTCAATGATACCAAGTGTTTGCACATCGAGCGATTTTCATTGACAAACCAAAGAAACTGAAAAATGGGAAACTTAAATGGTAGACTTAAATCATAGGCTTAAATGGTAGACTTACAAGTTATTGGCACACCAAATGGATTAGAAGTCTTACTTGGCACGCTTGACCCTGAATTACACCACTAATATATATAACACTAGCAATGACATTAAATAGGTTTGTGGCACACGTTATGAGAATCAGCCATTTTCCATAGTCCATGAAATTTGTACATCTTCTACTCTAATCAATCAATACGTTTCTTTGAACGAGAAAACCATATATGGATTTCTTTTTTCTGAATGTTGTTTGATGAATTGTTTATTGATGTGTCATTCAATGACTAGGTTATGGATGGGCTTGGTATGGGACAACATGGACCCCCGATTCCACCTGCCGCCACATTTGCAGTTATCCCTTACCCAGTCAAGCGCAAACCACCAGCTCTTCCAGAAGCGGGAGGGAGATACATGTTTATGTCCTCATCCCCTGATGATCCGTGAGTCTGACATGGAAATGTAGAATAAATGTCTGATTTAGAAATGTTGAATAGATGCCTGATTTAGAAATGATGCAAAAAAGTCTGGTTTTGAAATGTTGAATAAATGTCTGATTTAGAAATGTTGAATAGATGCCTGATTTAAAAATGTTGAATAGATTCCTGATTTAGAAATGATGAATAAAAGTCTGGTTTTGAAATGTTCAATAAATGTCTGATTTAGAAATGTTGAATAAAAGTCTGGTTTTGAAATGTTGCTTAGATGTCTGATTTTGAAATGTTGAATAGATGTCTAATTTAGAAATGTTGAATAGATTTCTGATTTAGAAATGTTGAATATATTTCTGATTTAGAAATGTGGAATCGAAGTCTGATTTTGAAATGTTGAATAAATGTCTGCTCAGGAATTTGGGTCCCGAGGAAAAAGCCAAAGAAGCTGAATTAGAGGAGGAGTTGGTTCCCACACCTGATAAGTTGAAAGAAGACCTGAAGGGCAAAGGATCCAAAGTGGTCCCTGATAAAGGAAGGACAAGCAGTGACAGAAAGAAAAGTGCTGAAAGAAAAAAGCTGTCCAGGCGTAATTCAGTTGTACCCTCAGTGTCGCCCGATGGCACCAACGCAGCGGTGGATGTCGATGTCAGGTGAGTTTCAACGGAAATATCATCTTTTCTCATCAGTTCAGTTTAATTTTGTTCTTTTTGTGATTACCCCTGAAGAATCATTTCTCATAAAAAATCAATTGTATGTCATATTCATGGGATTATTTGGTTTTACTTGGAGAAAAATTTAAATTACCTTTTGATAAAATCTAGCAGGAAACTTTTATTTTAAGTATTTCATATTTGAGCTGAGGAGAAAATTAACACAAGTAAGTGTTGTCCCAGGACGCAACTTCCCATGAAATAATTAAAATGGCATACAATTTAAAAGACATGATTAGTTTCCTGATAATATGAATATTGTCGAGAAATAGTGGCGCTAGGTGTGGAGATAAAATAGTTTTATACAACTCTGAAGAATACAGTGGAGAAATTCATCTTGTATTCTTCGTCACTGTTCATCAATTAACTGTAACTGGTTGAAGAAGCTGGTGAAGTTATAGACTGTAATAACTGTAAGTTTTGTTACCTGCTACTTTCTTCCGCAAGCTTAGCAGTGTCAACCTCATAATTTTGTTTGGTATTATGATGTCTTGAGATGTCTTCTGACATCTTGTGATGTTTAGATCAAATTTACATTCTCAAGAGCGTCATTTTTATTTAAAGTTTGGAACTTCACATAGTTTTTTTAGCATAAAAACTTTCTAGCGACCAGATATTTTATCATATATCATTGATCGTATCTGACAGAATACAATACCTAATCCAAGCACTTTTTACTTCTCGTGTATTGGCAACTATAAATAAGATGGTCAGAAGGATTTTCTTTTACAATTTCTTTTAATTTTTGAAAAAAAATTTCATTGGTAAAGTCATAAGTAAAAGGCTGCTTTTATATGTCATATAATCAATGTCTATTTTGAACATCATTATTGTATTAACTATTACTGAAATATCTATTTCCAACCAAAAGTCGTCAGGGAACACAGACAACAACTATGGAGAATGTGCCAAGTAAACCGTAAGTATCTTGAAATCTTATATTTCAGAAGAAAGGGAAAGAGAATGTGGCATGCATATAAGATGAATGAAAAAAGATGTCATGAAATGTTTCACTTGTCTACAAGTGAGGTTTTTAATGGTTTTATTACATTTAACAACTAGAACTAATTAATGTAATCTGATAGATCAAACTGTATTATATAAATGAAGTGGGTCAGACCCTTGGCACATATTTACATTGTTCTAAGTTAGTAGTATTCTTCATGTCTCAAATTGATAACTTTTCAAACTTTTAATTACCATGTCTGGGCTGCAGAGTAGCATATTAGATCTTTTTAATCCTGTAACCTGTGACATCAAGGATTCTTCACTTTATCATATTGATATCAGTAACTGCTTAGAATAAAAATAAATTCAGCATCCATTTTCCCAATTATTTGTCATTGTGGGAACATGTTGGAATATAAATTCAGCCATTAAAAAACGTTTAAATGGTCCCAGAGTGCATAAAAATAGATTTTACCAATTGGTGTTTGCTGAGAATGTCCAGAATTAACCAATTGGTGTTTGCTGAGAATGTCCAGAATTTACCAATTGGCGTTTGCTGAGAATTCCAGAATTAACCAATTGGTGTTTGCTGAGAATTCCAGAATTAACCAATTGGTGTTTGCTGAGAATTCCAGAATTAACCAATTGGTGTTTGCTGAGAATGTCCAGAATTAACCAATTGGTGTTTGCTGAGAATGTCCAGAATTTACCAATTGGTGTTTGCTGAGAATGTCCAGAATTTACCAATTGGTGTTTGCTGAGAATGTCCAGAATTTACCAATTGGTGTTTGCTGAGAATGTCCAGAATTTACCAATTGGTGTTTGCTGAGAATGTCCAGAATTTACCAATTGGTGTTTGCTGAGAATGTCCAGAATTTACCAATTGGTGTTTGCTGAGAATGTCCAGAATTTACCAATTGGTGTTTGCTGAGAATGTCCAGAATTTACCAATTGGTGTTTGCTGAGAATGTCCAGAATTTACCAATTGGTGTTTGCTGAGAATGTCCAGAATTTACCAATTGGTGTTTGCTGAGAATGTCCAGAATTTACCAATTGATGTTTGCTGAGAATTTCCAGAATTTACCAATTGGTGTTGTGGCGAAATGTTGTCTAGGGGTAGGTCCCTCTTCCAACGGCCACAGATATACTATCAAACCAGAGCCTAAAACCAGAGCCTAAACTCCGTTTTCTTTGATTCTTTCTGATAAAAAAACTTGACGCTAGAGTTTGAAGTAACAGGTATACTTTAAGTACTAGTGTGTTGTGCCAAGACAAAAATCTATGACAAACAAACCATCAAAACCATCAAAACCATCAATAATACTGTCCATCTGTGAAATAGTTTAACTTCCTGGAACTAGTGTAACCAATCAGTCATTTCTTGAAACAAACACAGCCTGACGCCCATAACAAAAAAGTCTGCGTTCATCATCTCCGTACCCATATATCACACCACCGGAAATGTGTCACAGCGCCTTCATTGCTGAGAAAAAGTGGGGCGACACATGGGGAAGTCCCTAAAGAAAACATCATAGCTCAATGTTAAACTTAATAAGCCAGACATATAGCATAAACACACGATATGACCGTGACAGGTGTTTGCTGAGAATGTCCAGAATTTACCAATTGGTGTTTGCTGAAAATGTCCAGAATTTACCAACTGGTGTTTGCTGAGAATGTCCAGTTGTAACGTATTTACATATTTGTTTCCATTGTTGCAGGATAACAGTCTTCAGATGGATAATACCAGCAGGCGGAAATGTGACGCTGAAGCTGCGCTTTCTTTCAGATGACCTCGGTCAGTTTGACCAGACCATGAACTTTGAGATCATCGGCACCAGGCGGAGATATCAGATGTTTTGTCGAGGCGTATGTGCTTTTCCTACAATAAGCAAGGAGCCCAGGTAAGCCAGCCAGCCAGCCAGCCATCTTGCGTTTACAATTATAAAATGTGGCTCCTCATGTTTTAGGGGTCAAGAAACTATTTTAATTTTTTTTTATTTTACTATATAACTTGGGCTTGATGTCTCATGTTATTTTACTTTATAACTTGGGCTTGATGTCTCATGTTATTTTACTTTATAACTTGGGCTTGATGTCTCATGTTATTTTACTTTATAACTTGGGCTTGATGTCTCATGTTATTTTACTTTATAACTTGGGCTTGATGTCTCATGTTATTTTACTTTATAACTTGGGCTTGATGTCTCATGTTATTTTACTTTATAACTTGGGCTTGATGTCTCATGTTATTTTACTTTATAACTTGGGCTTGATGTCTCATGTTATTGAGGGCGTTTATAATCGTAGATTCCTGCCAGTGCCCCAACATACCATTGCTCAAATGTGCCAGCACCCAAACATGTCAGTGCCCATAATTGCTTGTGACCAAATTTGCTAGTTTTCAAACCTGACTGTACTCAAACATCACAGTGCCCGAATTTTCTACATTCATGCAAAATTCATTCAAAATAATTTATGTTATCACTATTTTACTTTTTATTTTCCCAGAATTGTCTTTCCTAGCCGAAAGAAGAATCATCGAATAGAAGATATCGTCCACAAGAAGTACATTCTTTCAACAGAAGTTTTTGAGTTTGGTCCTTTGCTAGTTGGAAAATCCAGAGACAAGTAAGCAATAGCTTCAACTTCTTCAAGAAATAGTCATGAACATGAGGAAACAAAATCTATGGACATCACATGCTTTTATAAAAAAAAAAATGTGAAGTCTTTGAGGACCTTAGATATCTTACCCATCTCTCATGATGCACACCATTTTTAGCTTTTGTTTGACTTACAGCCACAGCTAAGCAAAATTTACAATCTTACATTAAATTCTTTAAAAAATTCAATCATTTATTCAAATACTGAACCAAGGCTTTCTGTTAATTCTGTGTTTGTTTTTGTTGAACCTTCAGGTACAGGGAGGGAAAATATCCTGAGAATATGGAAACCCTAACCATCTTGAACACCTCTCCACTGGACGCAGACATTAGCTTCTGTTTCCAGCATGACAGCAAAGGGGAAACATACCTTTTGGAGCCTCCCTTCATGTACCTTAAGCCGGGGGAGGCAGGCAAACTCACTGTGTGGGCTTATCCTAAAGGTAACCACCTCATGGTCATGCACTGCATGAAAGGGTAGACATTTCAAGTCACTATATTACCACAATGAGGTGCGACAAAGGTCTTCATCTGTATTTACCCTTTCATTAGTGTAGCGTTCATCAAGGGGAGGTGAGGGGGAAAAATCCAACAAATATTGTTTAGCTTCTAATTGGAATTTGTTTTTACTAACACCTTCTTTGGTATTGTAATAGAGGTATAAAATAGTTTAGTTTTTTTTTTTTTTATTTCTGTTGGTTGCCTTTGTAACCCATAATAGCCTCCGGTATAATTATTTTTTGAGAACTTTTCAAAACCCAAATGCTTTTACAAATTAGCTGAAGTTATTGCCATATAATTTAAAACATAGATTATTGAGCATATAATAAAACTTTGTATAGCAGTACTTTTTGATGTCATCACTAGTTATACATCTCCAGGGTTACAAAAAGGTGTCACTTTTGTTTTGTAAAAAAAATATGGGGGTGTGGGGGAATTCTTTTAAACCTATTTTCTTTTCTAAGTTAATTATCTTAATTCAGGATTATTCGAATGTTTATTATTGGTCACCGTGAACATCTGGTGAGATTTTGATCATAACTAAAAAGTTAAAAGGACCAAAGTTATCAAAAAAATTAGAAAAATAAAAGAACTCTTTTTGTCCTTGAACAACATCTAATAAAATAACCCTTGTGATGGTATTCTGTGATAGCTTTCCTCTGCCTCATCCACCTTAGCTTTCCTTTGCCACTTTAGCTTACTTTTGCCTCATCCACCTTAGCTTTCCTTTGCCACTTTAGCTTACTTTTGCCTCATCCACCTTAGCTTTCCTTTGCCACTTTAGCTTACTTTTGCCTCATCCACCTTAGCTTTCCTTTGCCACTTTAGCTTACTTTTTCATGTCAATGCATCAAACATCTAGCAGTTTGTAACATTTTGAAGGCGATATGTTTACTTGTACTTAACACCTGTATTGTGGATAGACAAAGATGGTACGTTATAACAGAGAAACAGCACATTGTTAGGTACGGCCATCGACAACACAATCTTCACAATTTATAATTATAATTAGTCAACACAATGACTCCTCAGTATTTTGTGTTTGAGCCAGAGTGATGAAAAATACTTTAAAAGATTGATTAGGTCCAATTGGAAAACACAAAATACATAAATGTATGGATTGCGAGGATCAATTTAGGACAACATGGGGCCTTGGAATCCCAGTTTAATCCGTTCCAGAACTCTGTTCGAGTTCCAAATCATTAGAGTTCCTTAACAATTTTTTTCCCTTTAAAATAATATAACTGGATTGATCCCTTCATGGGTCCCACAAACTCCATGGATCCCAATCCAATCTTTTTAAGTTTTGGGGACACTTGTCACTGTCTTTACTCTTCCTTTTGAGTGCTAGTATCAGTCATGCCTTTCAATTCACTAAATTCTCATAGGGGACCTTGATCTTCTCACAAATTATCACCTCAGAAATTAAGTCATCAGCCAGCTGTTTTTCCTTAATTCAAACTAAGAGGAGATTTTTCCATCTCTTCCATACTTTTTAGAGGTCAGTGTTGTTCAAGTTCTAGGGTGTTCAGATTCCAAGGCCTCACTGTATTTCATGTTATTACTCCAAATAGGGTGACCAGAAATATGGGCACAAGACAAACGCGCACACTATAAATGCGCAAAGAAAAATCTGAAAATACATAGTTGCGCACAGGAAAACTGCGCACACCGACAGTTGCACACACAGAAAATAGCGCACAGCGACTAATGTGGACACAGAAAATTCCGCACACTGACAATTGCGAACCTTAACAATAGCAAACACACAAATGCGCAAATTTTAATTACATTTAATTTTAAGCCACATTTTTAGATATAACATGATTCAGTTCAGTTGCCTATCAGCACAAAAGGGAATTCGAGAGGAATTAAAGTCTACGAATCAGTAAGACCGTATGATAAAAATTGAATTTAAATATAATTTTTTTTTTTTAAAACGTAAACAGCAAAATAATTTTTTTAACTGCGAATTATAGCGCACATTCAAGTTACAAGTAATTTAGACAAGATTCTAAATAAAATGCTAACCCTCAAACATTAAAAATATTAAACTATTGTAGATAATTTTAGTTTTTTTATTAATTTCAAAGGAAAAAATTCAACAAATCGTCCCATAAAATTCATATTAAGTACTTTGTGCTAGATTAAAATTGAGTAGTCAAAACAAAAACAATTTTTCTTTAAATAAAACAAAACATTTAACCCATCCAGAGGTGTGAAACCTACTGTAGATGTCAAGGTCATTTATTGAAAATCTTGAGGAAAATAATGCTAACTACTTTTTTTCCATTAATTATTGCTTTTCAAGACCACAATTTTATAACATTAGTACCTACCATTTTCAAGACCACAATCATATAGCATTTTGATTAGTGCATACCCTTTGTAGAAAACCAAAAGTTTATTGGGTCCATTTTCCTGAATTTTTTCATTTGTGTAATAAAAATATATTCAATAAATCAAGTCCATTGGGATTCGAAATTTCCTAAAATCCTCTCTTGTTTTAATTAAGAACAGGAAACTGTCTGTCTTAACTCTGCATGGTGGAAATAACCTTCCATTATTTACACTCACAATCTAATTATACCATTAAAAAGCATAGATTATGTTAAAAGACTTTGTAAACCAACAATTCCATTAGTTAATCACTGAGACATTAAGCACCAAATTTACAATAATAGAACAGTAGCTTAATTAATAGAAGGACTAAATATATTTCAATGAGAGAGAAAAAAATTAAGGGAAACAGTTCTGTTCTTAGAATTACTAAACAAATTATAGTAGAAATATCCAGGAATTCTGCTGGGGTCATTTTATGATTGCTTTCCTGAGTGTACTAAAGTAAAATGTAATCGGCTAATATTATACTTTTTTTAACTTATTAATATCGCAAGTATATGATATTCGGATTATCAGTATGATTATAGAGCATTCTATAGGCTATAGCTTAAGGGTGTTATCTTTAACTACTATAACGAAACTTGATTAGGCTTAGGTACTAGGAGGAGGGCAATTATTTTAAACTATAGAGTATACAGCTTAACGAAACTCAATTAGGCTTAGGTAGGCAACTAGAAGGTGGACCATTATTTTAAACTATAATGAATAATGAAACATAGGCCTAATTAGGCTTAGACTGGGACTAAGGGTAGGAAGATTATTTTAAACTATAATTACAATAATTCATTAGGACGTTATAGTATAGGCCTACTGTTTGTCTAAGTCTATGGAATTGAAAATATAACACGGCTTACGCCTACAGTTACGGTGTCATTTTGCTTATTGCAACTATAATTTAAAAGTAGAAATTTAAATTTTGGTGCAATAAATCTATTGTTATGTATATAATTAATTACTACTATAATTATTAAATGTGTGCATAGATCTAATCTTTGAGTATAATTTTAAAACTCAGTATTTCTTCTTTAAAATGATTATTTCTAATCCTAGCCACTTATAATTGCAAACTAGTCTTTTATGCTGATGACCAACAATAACCTTTTCAACTCTTTAATGAATTTACAATGACATTTTAAAATTACAATGTGTGCATTTGAATGTGTTCGCTAATGTCATGGTTCGCAATTGTCAGTGTGCGCAATTTTCCCTGTACCCTTTAGTCTGTGTATGCAATTTTCTGACTGCACAACAGTCGGTGTGGGCAGTTTTCCTGTGCACAGCTATGTCTTTGCAGAATTTTCTGTGCGCGATTATCTCCTGTGCGTTTGTCATGTGCGCGTGTTTCACGAACCTCAAAATAGGTGCGCGTGTTCTCATGCAATGACTGTCGTCAGAAGGACATTTGCTTTAACATCAAATTCACCATTATAACTTAACATAATCTGGGGGGTTATCAAAGACGGGCTGGTTAAAATTGTTAAACGTTTGAATGCTAGAACATGATCTAATAAATAAATAATATTGAAAGAACCGTTGTTTCAATCCTCGGCATATTCAGTGAAGCACAATGCAGAGAATAGCGTTGGATTAAATAAACTTGTAGATTTGGATGACGACAAATCTGACGTGTCTGATGACAAAGAGGAAGTAATCACAGTCATGTCCAACAAGTCTGTACATGCTAATGCTAGGAGAGGGTCAAGCAAACCGTCCATTACTCTGATGGAGACGTATGATGAGGAACAGCCGGGCGTAGCTGAAAAATACAGCGTGCCCAGGCTTGCCGCCTCATTTGAGGAAGCTAGTCGCAGAAGAGAGACCCTGTTGCATGATAAGAAAATGTCTGCCACTAAACATCAGCAGGCGGTTAGGCCTGTATCGTCGGCTCCCTCTTGGCCAGGTTTAGCTGCTGCCACCAGAGATAAATCCAAATTGATCACACCCAAGCCCAGTAAGAAAAAAATATTGGTTCCTTGTGTTCTCAGTTGGATTATTGTTTGGGAATCATTGGTTCCTTGTGTTCTCAGTTAGATTATTGTTTGGGAATCATTGGTTTCTTGTGTTCTCAGTTGGATTATTGTTTGGGAATCATTGGTTCCTTGTGTTCTCAGTTGGATTATTGTTTGGGAATCATTGGTTCCTTGTGTTCTCAGTTGGATTATTGTTTGGGAATCATTGGTTCCTTGTGTTCTCAGTTGGATTATTGTTTGGGAACTGTTGCACCTTGTCCTTTCTTGCTTGATCTTAAGATATTCATTTTTTTCAATGTTCATATTCATGGGGCAGTTTTTAAAAAGATATAATTGTATTTAAAGAATGTTTGCCGTTAACTTAACATTTCTAGCCAGTGCACAAAATAGGATAAAGAAACATATTGAATTATATTTTATGATAGAAATACTTGTTCACATCTTAAAATTCTGGAAAAGTTACAAGCTTTTATGCGTCATAGTTTCGTCTTAACTAAACATTTTAAAAGTCTGGTTTAAATGATGATTTTGTAAATAATTAGTTTTTAAAAAGAATTACTTTTCCTTTCAGAATTTAACAAAAAATAAAGATGCTACGGGCAATGTGAATAATTGAGCATTATTCATAATGCTTGATCATTAAGAATAATTAATTACTGATAAAATCAGGCAATTTAATAATTTTGTATTTGTCTATGACAATGTAGGATAATTTATTACATTGCCGGTCATTATAAATACTGCTATTATTTCTCTGGTCACTTTAATTAATTGTATACCAAGATAATTTAATTAAATTTATTCAACTTCAACCTCTTAAACGCAAAAGAACAGAAGAAGTAGCTTATGTGCTTTTTGATTTTAACCATTTTTGGTGCGCCTACTATTTTGCAAAGTGATAATGGGAGAGAATTTGCTAACAATACTATTAACGAACTATGTAGCATGTGGCCCGAGTTTAAGGTGGTACATGGGAAGTCCAGACACTACCAAAGTCAGGGCTCCGTAGAACATGCTATTCAGGAAGTAGAAAATATGCTTTGTTCGTGACAACTAGACAATAATAGCAGAAAATGGTCAGGAGGCTTTCGTTTTGTTAAAATTATGAAGAACAGAGCTCATCATAGTGGCATAAACTGTACTCCGTATGAGGCCATGTTTGGAACTAAGTTAACATTTGGTCTAAAAAGTTTTCTACCTACAGACCTTCTGCTTAATATAAATTGTGAAGAGGACTTAGAAGTAATAGTAAAAGATAAAAACAATATACAGTCTGTAGAAGAAGGGGCACTGCAAAATGAACCCGGGTCAAATTCTTTAGCGGAGCTAGGTCCACATCAACAAAACAAGGAGGAACTATCTTCTATTGTTAGTCATGTTCAACCTTCAACTTCGTTATCTGAACCAAGTTCTGATTTCCATAACAACGAAAGAGAAATAATTGTCTCCGAGCCATCTGATATTCAAGTCTACAATCATGAAAAACATGCGTATGAAGGTTATGAAGAATCCTCAGAGGATCCCAATGTGAAAAAAAGTAAAGCCGACATATTAAAAATTAGGGAGATTTCAGCAAGCAATCTAAAAAACCAGCTGAAAAAATGCTTCAAACTTCTACTTCAAAATACCCTGCTACTAAAAAGGGTGACACAGTTAGAGTTCGAGTCCCAGATGTCGACAGGGGTCGCACCGATGGAAGAAATATTTTGGTATTTGTTCTTCAAATAACAGATGCCAATCTTTATAAATTAGGCACGAAACATTTAATACTAAAATCAACTTTATGCTAGGAACCAAGTTACAATATGAAATGAAAAGTTTATTTATGCTGAAGAAATTCCTCAGTCAGAGATTTCCCTAAGAGAATGTGCAAGAATGTCATCCAAGACTGGGGGCCAAGGCTATAGTCGATGTGGCTGTAAATGTGGCTGTAAATCTGACAAGTGCAAGTGCCGTAAAGAAAAAAAGCTATGTAACTCGAAATGTCACCAAAGTGGAAGTTGCTCTAATAAAAAGAAACTTTAGGACTTGACATTTTGTATGTATATGTATTTGTAAGTACATACCTAATTTTTTTTTTTAGTTAGGTGTATGTATTTTTTATAAAATATAACATTTTATAAAATATCACCACTAGTTTGTATCTTTATTTGTTTGTTAGTTATTTAAAAATTTGTTTGAATATATAATATACTCTTATTTTTGTATGTTGAGAAATATGAATAAACATTTTCTTAAATTGCCCACTCGATTTCCAGCATTATTCATAATGCCCGGGCAATTTAATATTTTCTATATAATTTATCACTTTGTCACATCCCATTGGGCACTTTTTAAATTGCCAGGGCATTATACATAATGCCCAATTATTCACATTGCCCGTAACATAGATAATTAGCCATCCTTTTCAATACTGGCCCATCAATTCCATTATTTTTTTTTTAAATTTAATTACAAATTTTAGTTTAATTTCTGTTTATTTTGTTTCTCCTACTGCCTTGGAATTTCTGCCAAGTTGCCAGTATAAGCAACTAGACCACACATTTAGGACTCAACTACTTATATAATTTTTATCAGAACTGACTGTTAAACATTCAATAATTCATAAATAATATAGCTGAAACTATTGAATCCATTAGGCCCTCACTTGCCTCATTATCCATTTTAAGGAAATTAATGTTAACTGTGTCGATTTCTGAATGGAAATCATGCTATCCATGTTAACATGCTTCCCATGTTTCTGGATTTGCTACTCTTTAAACAGATGAAACAGTGAGATCAAAGTTTTCAAATTACATTTAAATTCTACATGGTCTTCCTCCCTGAAAACATTTGGGAATGAAAGGTGTCCACGTGGGTGTGGCGTACAGTAACTAAACTCTAAAAGCATTTCAATGATCCCCCTGTCTATCGGGCAGCTGATGACCGTATAGTTTTGTGCCAACATTTTTGTCACTCCAGTAAATTACCAAAGCTGTTTTTGACAAACAGTGACAGATGTAGTCCATGGTCTGTAGAAATATTAAAATTTAATTTTGATGAAAAATGTGTCGAAGATTTACTACTGTATACATTTCAATGATCTTTATTTAAGTCTTAAAAATAAAAATTATGTTACTCAAAATCCAGATTCAACAGTCGATAACTTTTTGTCCACTTATTTCCCCCAAGATTCTTCATTGATCCCCATAAATGGAAATGTTTTTTTTTTATTACATTGTACATATTTATTTTCAGCACATAAATAAATACATATCTTAACTAAAACAACATTTTACAATTTTAACACAAGACATCCAAAGTATTTCTCTAACGCCAGAAATCAGACAATATTTAATTATGATAATGACCTAATTAGTGATCATTTAGATTGACTAATAATAAGTAAAATAACTGACAAAATTACGTCTCTCCCTTTTCAACACCATGACCAATATCTTCTTATGTCGTCCTATCACTTAAAATCTTCTCGAACTCTTAATACACATATTTTATGAAAATCTCAAAAAACTTGTCGGGCAGTTATGTCGGGCAGTTATGTCGGGCAGTTATGTCGGGCAGTTATGTCGGGCAGTTATGTCGGCCAATTATGTCGGCCAGTTATGTCGGCCAGTTATGTTGGCCAGTTATGTCGGCCAGTTATGTCGGCCAGTTATGTCGGCCAGTTATTCAAATAGAAAAAAAATAATAATAATGACACCTTTATGCTTTTGACTCAAGATGTCTACTAAAAAGATTTGCTTTAACTTTTTTTGTTTAAATCGGAGAAATCAAATTTTGGATCTTAACAGTGTTTTTCCTCTGACCCAGGTCCTGGCCATTATGAGGATGCCATTGTTTGCTGCATAAGAGAAAATCCAGAGCCAGTCATTTTCAAAGTCAGTTGTGATGGCTACCGTCCAGAGCTGGAACTTGACAAGAAAATTTTGCACTTTGACAAAGTTTTGTTACATAGGTGAGAAACTAATTAACCTGAACTTTACACCTAAGCAACTGAGTGGTTTTAACAAAAGAAAATGAAATATTTCCAGGTTGTGCGTATTCATTAATTAAAACAATTAGTTTAAACTGTTTCTTATATATGACATCACTCATCTTTTGTTATTCATTAATGCTGAAATTAAACTCAAATTTTTCCTGACATATTCTCTAAATCAGCTACAATTCTGTTGACTCTTTTAAACAAGAGCTTACTGTTAATGTTACATTTCAGCATTTTCCTAAACGCAATAACCTTAACATAAAAAAACATTCTGGGTGTTTGAGTTTTCTGATGTTACCCACATTGATGGCCATTTGTTACTTATTAGTCTCATCTCATCCTGATCCACATTGATGGCCATTTGTGACTTATTAGTCTCATCTCATCCTGATCCACATTGATGGCCATTTGTTACTTATTAGTCTCATCTCATCCTGATCCACATTGATGGCCATTTGTGACTTATTAGTCTCATCTCATCCTGATCCACATTGATGGCCATTTGTGACTTATTAGTCTCATTTCATCTTGATCCACATTGATGCCCATTTGTGACTAATTAGTCTCATTTCATCCTGATCCACATTGATGCCCATTTGTGACTTATTAGTCTCATTTCATCCTGATCCACATTGATGGCCATTTGTTACTTATTAGTCTCATCTCATCCTGATCCACATTGATGGCCATTTGTGACTTATTAGTCTCATCTCATCCTGATCCACATTGATGGCCATTTGTTACTTATTAGTCTCATCTCATCCTGATCCACATTGATGGCCATTTGTGACTTATTAGTCTCATCTCATCCTGATCCACATTGATGGCCATTTGTGACTTATTAGTCTCATCTCATCCTGATCCACATTGATGGCCATTTGTGACTTATTAGTCTCATCTCATCCTGATCCACATTGATGGCCATTTGTGACTTATTAGTCTCATCTCATCCTGATCCACATTGATGGCCATTTGTGACTTATTAGTCTCATCTCATCCTGATCCACATTGATGGCCATTTGTGACTTATTAGTCTCATCTCATCCTGATCCACATTGATGGCCATTTGTGACTTATTAGTCTCATCTCATCCTGATCCACATTGATGGCCATTTGTGACTTATTAGTCTCATCTCATCCTGATCCACATTGATGGCCATTTGTGACTTATTAGTCTCATCTCATCCTGATCCACATTGATGGCCATTTGTGACTTATTAGTCTCATCTCATCCTGATCCACATTGATGGCCATTTGTGACTTATTAGTCTCATCTCATCCTGATCCACATTGATGGCCATTTGTGACTTATTAGTCTCATCTCATCCTGATCCACATTGATGGCCATTTGTGACTTATTAGTCTCATCTCATCCTGATCCACATTGATGGCCATTTGTGACTTATTAGTCTCATCTCATCCTGATCCACATTGATGGCCATTTGTGACTTATTAGTCTCATCTCATCCTGATCCACATTGATGGCCATTTGTGACTTATTAGTCTCATCTCATCCTGATCCACATTGATGGCCATTTGTGACTTATTAGTCTCATCTCATCCTGATCCACATTGATGGCCATTTGTGACTTATTAGTCTCATCTCATCCTGATCCACATTGATGGCCATTTGTGACTTATTAGTCTCATCTCATCCTGATCCACATTGATGGCCATTTGTGACTAATTAGTCTCATCTCATCCTGATCCACATTGATGGCCATTTGTGACTTATTAGTCTCATCTCATCCTGATCCACATTGATGGCCATTTGTGACTTATTAGTCTCATCTCATCCTAACCCACATTGATGGCCATTTGTGACTTATTAGTCTCATCTCATCCTGATCCACATTGATGGCCATTTGTGACTTATTAGTCTCATTTCATCTTGATCAGGAAGGACACAAAAACCATCTACCTGAGAAACAGCACCCAACTGCCAGTAGCCTGGAAGCTGAGTGGCCTGGAAAACCTCGGCGACGACTTCACAGTGGCTGCTGACAGCGGCATAGTGGAACCACTGTCAGAGTATGCGCTCCATGCTTATTTCAGGGCCATGAAAGCCGTTCAAACAAATAAAAAAATGATTAGAATTGAGGTAAGGACTTCAACTATGGCAAAGTTTTTAGCATTTTTATTATATCATTTTGTCTTCGCAGTCTTTGTCAACTGACTTTAGACAGAATGATCAATTAAACAATATGATGTCAACTTAAAGACAATACGGGGCAACATGACTATTCCAAACATATTTTTTTTAAATATTTTTTTGTTCTCCATTTCTAGATTTCTGATGCAGAGAACATAATGGGGGTTGTCCACACTGAACCCATTCAGGTCATTGCAGAGGCTTACGATGTAGCCTTGGACATGAGTTTCCCAAAAGGTACAATTTTTGTTCTAGAAACAAGTCAGAAGTTCATTAAAAGTAGCTCATGGCAACTCTTACATTGTCATATTCAGTCAAGGTTGGGCCGTGGAGTCTGATACATTATTCACAGCTCCTGGTCAAAGTAAAATACAACATTATTGACCGATATAGTTTTACTATATGAAATTTATGTCTGAAAGACATCAACTTCAAAGCAAGCTTAATATACAGAGTGGAAACTATGACATCACTAAATGTCATTTGAGCAGCCATTTTTGTCTCATTTTATTTAGATGTCAGGGAATATTTTTTTGTGCCACTCCCACACTAACACTCTTTGTTCTGGATATATTAGGAAAACAATTTAATCTTTCTGTCTCACTGTTAAGAAAAAAAAAATTTTCTTACATTTCGTGTTGTTTAGCTAACTAAATTGAAGTCATACATTTCATTGGTTGTTCAATATATTGATAACCTAACAATCCTGGCAGCTATGTATGTTATTAAACCAATATGATTACAAACCGTTCACTGGTAGATACATATGTTAAATAAATGTGATGAAAACCTAACATTTCACCAATGAAAAGGAAGCAGACCTCCTCGAAATTCCACTTCTTCTGTCGATGAAAAGCTAATTTCTCTGAATGGTCCAACAAGTAGTCAAGTAGATATCATGGACGGTGAGCTGATGTATCACTGCCTGCTGAATTAGGTCACATCTTGGCAATTGTCTCACTGTCACACTCACTTGTGCACACATAGAAATAATTGAACAAACTGGCACTGTAAAGAGTCCCCAACATTTTTTGCATCAGAGGTCACTTTGAAATTCCAGAACTATGAATGGTAGGCATGCGAAATTAATCAATATAATGAGTACATTCTCAGGGCTAGTAAATGCTTGTTTGTAAATGTTCACGAAGGTCAAAGGTTATGGCACTCAGTTCTATACCCACCAATCCCAAGGGAGAAAATCTTTCCAAATTGATTAAACAGACCAGTCTGTCACAGTCGCTGTTCACCATTATAAAAAAACTTTGACAATGGTGATGACATTGTAGATGGTTGTAAGTAATATTTATTTGACCAAGTGACTGCAGCTAATATTGAAAACAAGTTTACCAATGGCACTTCAGTTTTTATCCCTGAAAGAAAGGGAAAGAAAGGTCGTGGTGCCGAATCAACAGAGCCCATAAAGACTGTCACCATAGACGGTCATAAAGTCAAGGGAAAACCTGTTGGAGACCCTCTCCCGACATTCAGCTTGATGGGAGGGAAAGGTCAGAGCTGTGCTTGGGTTCATATCATTTCTTGTTACTTTTGGCCATGACACAGTTCAGAGTTGATCATTTAAGTTGCATCTATTTGTTGCTCTTGTTGCTATTATTGTTTACTCTGAGTGGAGATACTTTTTTTTTTTTTAAAGTTTTATTTGATGTTTCTTAAATTCACTTATTTGACAAATATATATTACAACATATTTCGGATGGCAGTGTCACATGATGTAAATCAAACTTAAGGGGGCAGAAGGGTGATACAAATATATATATATTTTTTTTGTTTTCAATATGACATTATTTATTAAACTATTTATCACAAAGAAAGTCCACCACAGCAATATATCCAGTCATGGTTAATCAGTTCAATATTTTTCATTTACCCCAAAAAAAAAAATGTTACAGCAAATTTTCATGTCAGAAACTGGCCAGAGCTTTCATTTTATTTAGCATGGGTTCTTCTAATAAACATTTTATCAACTAGTCCTTTGTGAAATTATTTCTTGTCACTGATATCACTTATTTTGTAGAGTTTCTATAAACATAGATTAGTTGAGCCAAGTGTTATCTTTGCAATCACTATGAATCTACGATATAGATCACATGACGCAGTCCAATGTATATTTTAACACTGACCCAGTTAAAGAAACCAACTAATTATCAACCTTGAAGTTTATTTTCCAATAAACAAATAAATGTGTATCAAGAAGTAATTGAATAATTTTAAAATGGTTTTACTTCCATTGTGCACAGTAGTTGCGGCAAGAATAAACTATTGCTATCATGTTACTATATCATGTCATGGAAAAATCAAGGATGTATCATTGAGTAATTTAAAACATATTTTAAGTAAAAAGAAGAGTGTCAGTCTGCTTTAAAGGCTGACGCAAAGTAAAATACATAGGCAGGGATTATTTTGCAGGGGTTATTTGGCCAGGGGTTATTTGGTATGGATTATTTACGAGGGGTTATTTGGTATTAATATTAATTATTTGGCAGGGATTATTTGGTATGGGTTATTTGGTATGGATTATTTGGTATGGGTTATTTGGTATGAATTATTTGGTATGGGTTATTTGGTATGGGTTATTTGGTATGGGTTATTTGGTATGGATTATTTGGTATGGGTTATTTGGTATGGGTTATTTGGTATGGGTTATTTGGTATGGATTATTTGGTATGGATTATTTGGTATGGGTTTTTGGTATGGGTTATTTGTTATAGGTTATTTGGTATGGATTTTTTGGCAGGGATTATTTACGGGTTATTTGGTATGGATTATTTGGTATGGATTATTTGGTATGGGTTATTTCTCGATGCATTGGCTCATCTTCGGCTGCTACTATTTTCTTTAGGAACCGACGGTGGCCTTGACTTTGGCATCGTCAAAGTTGGTGACGAAGGTAAACAGACATGCACCCTCAAGAATAAAGGAAAATATGAGATTGCCTACAAGTAAGTTAAACTAGATGTGTTTAAGTTTAACATAGATGTTTTTAAGTTTAACTAGATGTGTTTAAGTTTAACATAGATGTGTTTAGAGTGTTTACAAGTAGGTAGAACAAAGGTCTTTATCTACATCCAATGGCAAGTTGGACAGTTTCAGTTATTTTGAAACAGAATTAATTCTATTCAATCTTCAATCATTATTTCTTTGTGGTTTTTTTTTGTTCCATGAAATAAGGAGATACTAATTGTCTCTTTTTTAATCAGTTTCCTGTTGGAGAATGTAGATACCAGGCACTCTGATATCAAATCATTGTTTGCTGTCGTGCCCAGCAGTGGAAAACTAAACCCACAAGACCGACCCACACAGGTAAAGGCTTTGTCATGCTTGCTGTGTAATATTTAAATTCAGTTAAGTTGTTAGGGAAAGGAAGTGTATTGATTTATTACCTAGGTGAAGATTGGTCAGTTGTCTATCTCTGCATATAGCAACAAGGGCCAAACTAATTAATTTTTTCAACCACTGGATATCTATTATATTTTTGACATTTTTTAATTTCTTAAATTTGCATTATTTTACATTCTGGCAAGCAGATTTTTTGTATTTCCCAACAGGTGCAGGTAATCTTCAAATCTTCCCATGAGGTACAGGTTAAAGACATTCCAATACTTAAATGCCAGGTGATTGAACCTAGCCTTGGGGATCAAGGAGAAGTCATTGCTAGTATTCCCGTCAAAGTTTCTGTCAAGGCTGTTTACAGCAAGTAAGTTTTCTCAACTAAATCTGTCAGGCTCCCCTTGCTTCTCTTGACTCATTTCTGGTACAACCCGAGAGGAATCGATCAATCAAGAAATGCATAAGTTCTTGTTAGGATCAAGTCAATGAATTGAGAACATATTTCTGTTTCTCACAGATTCCTGATCACACCTGTTAATGACATCAATTTTGGGGCCTTACTCATCAACACAAGAAAGACAAGGACTTTCCTCATTGAAAACAAAGGTCAATTTGACTTTAAATACACAATCACCAAGAAGGAAACCGCAACACAAGCAAATCGAAACATCCGACCGTAAGTGCTAAAATAGAATTGACTTCTTATTCAAATTAATATTGAGTTTATTTTGTTAAAGGAAATGATGCATAAATCTGATCGATTTTATTCCATACCATATTCTTGTATTCTGGCAAACTGTATTCTGGTACACTGTATTCTGGTAAACATTAATCTGGTACATGGTATTCTGGTACACTGTATTCTGGCACACTGTATTCTGGTACAATGTATTCTGGTACACCATATTCTGATACACTGTATTCGGTACAATGTAGTCTGGCACACTTTATTCTGACACACTGTGGTATTTGAGACACAAAATTTCAACAAAATGCAATTGTCACATGTAAAAATAACTCATGCCACACAAGAGCTACTGTTTATCAGCTTAGAGTTGTCCAATCAGCATCACTGGCATAGATCACAAATCACATTGTTCAAAGCTATGCATGTTTTTTTTTTTATTTTCCCCTTTAAATCAAATCAGCCACAATGGATTTTGAATTAGTTAAAAAATTCTTTTCCTCTAAATTAACAGAGTACTTTAAAAAATATGTAAGCCCCATGCAGCATTAGCTAAACTAAAAGTATAAATCTTAATGCTTTTAATTTAAGCATAATACAAAAATTATTTCAAAAGTTTGTTTTACCCAGAACTCTTCTATCGATTGAAATTTTCAGTAATATAAAAGGCGAGAAAAGCATCAAAGCTAGAGAGGACTCCTCTACTCCTACCTCCAAGCAAAAAAGAGTTGAATCTATCAGGTAATTTAGAATTAAAGATTTATGGATATGATATTTTAGAGCTCTGACTCCCTGTACACAACTATGACTCCCTATACACAGTCCTGACACTCTGTAACCAACTATGACTCTATGTACACAACTATGACTCCCTAAACACAGTCCTGACTCCCTGTACACAATCCTGACTCCCTGAACACAGTTCTGATTCCCTGTACACAGTCTTGACTCACTGTACACAGTCTTGACTCCCTGTACACAGCTATGACTCCCTAAATGCAGTCCTAACTTCCTGTACACAGTCATGACTCCCTGTACACAACTATGACCCTGGCAGATGCAGCTTTTAATAAAAATGTTTTGGTTTGTGTAATATCATTCCAGTTCAACTTCAACAATTTCTCACATTTCTGCCTCAATAAATTAAAAAGTCACTTTTTTTTCTTCCTGTGCAAAAAGTAAAATTCAAAATAATCTATCCAAATAGTTATTTAAACACACAAGACACAAATTAGATTAAATACATTCTTTTAAATTTGATTACAACTTTTTTATAAATTTCAGGCAAGATGCTAGCCTGTCAAAGTTGACGCTGGGTATGTTTACCATTTTCCCGGCGTTTGGCATTATACTTCCTAATGGTAGTCAACTCATCACTGTTGATTGTGTTGGAGAAACTCAAGGCAAAGAAGTGCAGGTCGGTTTTTATCTCTGAAACTTAATTATAGAACAATAGTTTACCTAAATGAACTAATAAATTTGTCCAATTTCCTCAATACACTAATTCCTAAAGGCCTATTTATTAAGTTAAATCTCAGATTTAGCACCAAGTTTCTTTATTGTGTCCTACCTGTACATTACTTAAGGGAGGTGTGAGAAAATAACCTTTTTAAAAAATGTTTAACTTCTAATGGGAATTTTTTTAACATACACCTTCTTTAGCATTGTAATGGAGGTACAAAACAGTTTTTTTTTTTTTAAATGCATTGGTTGCCTTTGTAACATATATTGCTCCGCCATTTTAGGTTGTTTTTTTTTGTGTTTTTCAAAACACTAAGTCTTTTACAAATATTAAGTTATTGCCATAAGATTTAAAACATAGATAATTTAACATGTAAAAAAAACTTTTTATAACAGGATGTCTTCATGTACTAACTTATATATAGTTATAAATTTGCTTGTTAAAAATGTGACTTTTTGATGTAATAATTAGGTATAAATCTAAAGGGCCACAAAAAGTGACTTTTTGATGTAATAAATAGCTATAAATCCACAGGGTCACAAATAATTACTCCATTTTCTTTTTTGACAAAAAATATGGGGGAGGGTGAATTCTTATGAACCCATTTTCTATTTCTAGGATAATTATCTTAATTCAGGTTAATTCAAATGTTTATTATTGGTAACTGTACATACTTTAAAAATTTGGTGAGATTTGGATAATAAATACAACATTTATAGGGATATTGGTGACTAAAAAATTAAAAAAATGAGAAAACTGATATATTGCAGAAAAATGGCAATAACAATGAAAATATTAGTGAACCATCAGATATTTATATTTAGACTGGACTTCAAACTTTTCACTAGCAAATGCTGAACTTCTTTGATCCTTTTCTTAGCCCTAAATGCTGGACTTCTTTGATCCTTTTCATAGCCCTCTCGTTTTATTTCTTGGCCACTCTTCTTTTCCCTGTCATGCATGTATTTTTATATTTTATTCAAATTAGGCTTTTACAAAAATGTATTTGGTTTATTTTGAATTTCAGCATGATTTAAGTGTAAAAAGTCATACATTTATGTGAAAATACAGTCCCAAAAAGTTTTTTGGGATTCTCATGTAGGCTGAAAATGTAACTCTTGGTCTTGTAGAAAAATTGTCTGTGCTATGTGTCGTAAAGACCCGATGAATAATGTCCATTGTAATTTTTCAACTTTCTATTGCACTCCTTCTCAGTCACTTCTATAGTTGAAATATTTATTTAATCCCCCAATATGGTAACAGGTTTTTTTGAAGGAGTCAGAAAACTCATAATGAGCTAACACTTAATTATAAAATCAAATAAGTTTTCAAAGTTTAGACACTAACCATGTTGCATGTTTTTATGGATAAATGTAAAAAGTTGAGCCCCAAAGAAATGATTGAAATAATCTTTTTAACTGCAGTCTTATTCTTTGTGTCCTTGAATAACATATAACCCTTGTGATGCTATTCTGTGATAGTCTTCTCTTGCCTCCTCCACCTTTTTAACTGCAGTCTTATTCTTTGTGTCCTTGAATAACATATAACCCTTGTGATGCTATTCTGTGATAGTCTTCTCTTGCCTCCTCCACCTCAGGGTATGTGTCATTACCATACATCAAACGCCTGTTTCAATGAGCAATTATAGATATTTTGAAGACGTAGTTAGTCTAAAATAATATTTCCATTGAATTTAATTCTTTAATGTGAACAACTTCACGAATTCTCACTTGCATCATTGAAATGAAACCAGCAATAAGTAAGCAGTTGTTGTTTTTTTTTAATTGAAACTGAATATTTCTTCCCCCCTCCCCCCAGGACATGAGTATTGAGATTACTGACAGAGACCCCAACTCGTACAAAGGGGGAATCCCCTACAAGCTAGTTGCTGAAACATGCATCCCTGGTATCAATGTCGATGATGTCGGCAGCATCTTTGAAGAGCACAGGGTGTGCAAGAACCTGACCGTCTGGCAACACATGAGCTGTGGCAACCAAGAGGTGGGAGGAGTTTATGGGGAGGACGAGAAAAAGTTTGTCTTCAACAATGTGATTGTTGGTCGCACGGCCAAAGCTCGCTTCAAGATTTCCAACCACAACAAGGTGAGTACCGAGAACATGTCCAGCAGCAGACCAACTTCTATATTAGTTTACATTTCTTTTTTGCAGCCAGCATGAGCCACATTGCCCCAAACTTGCCTCCACATGAGCCACATTGCCCCAAATCCTCTAGTCCTTAAGTTACAGTAGTAAGCAGAGGCTGGTTAAACTTTTTAATTTAATTTCATTTGATGAAATGCAGATGCTTGTTTTAAGTTATTTATTTATTTTTATTTGTTTAAACATGAGCTTGGAGCCAGTCCTCCAAGTGAGGCCCTCAGAGCTAAGAAAGAATTCTATTTGTTTAACAGTTGTAGAGCTAGGTCTTCAAGTTGCCATTCTGCTTAGTGCACCTGCCTATATTCTTTTAGTTTATTCCTACTAATCGTGATCAAGTCAGGAATCCCAGCACCTGCCTATATTCTTTTAGTTTATTCCTGCTTATCGTGATCAAGTCAGGAATCCCAGCACCTGCCTATATTCTTTTAGTTTATTCCTACTAATGGTGATCAAGTCAGGAATCCCAGCACCTGCCTATATTCTTTTAGTTTATTCCTGCTTATCGTGATCAAGTCAGGAATCCCAGCACCTGCCTATATTCTTTTAGTTTATTCCTGTTTATCGTGATCAAGTCAGGAATTCCAAGTAGTTAAGTTAAAAGAATAAACTGTACAAACATTTTATCACTTTTTCTTGTTTTATTTGTGTAGCTTTCATTTTTTTCTTAACATTCATTAATACATAAATATATGAAAAGTGTATATTCATAAATAAAATGAAATCTCCTCTATTGTCTTCGTCAAGGTTTTCCTTTTATGCATTACCCACAAAAGGCAACAAATTCATTTTCTTCTTCTTTCATTTCATTATCTCTCTTGATAAATATTTATCTCTCTTGATAAATGAAGATGGGCTAAAATAAATTATATGAACATGTCAGTGTTTATGTCATGTATAGCATCATGATGATCAAATTGAGATTGATGCCTGGAAAGTTCTCATTATAGCTACATTTTTTTTTATTCCAGGTGCCCTGTGATGTTGCCTTTACCCTGAAACCAATCAGCTTAAAGGGAGCCCCAAAGACTCCGGAAGTTTTTGATTTGGACCCACCCAAAGTTCAGATTGCAAATCACAGTTTTGTTTATGTGACTGTGTCGTTCACACCTCCATCAATGCAGGTCAGCTATTTTTTTAATGCTAGGCAGCAGTAGACATTAAGCTCCTCTCACTTTAACATTTAATAATAAATTGATGTTTTTCTGACTCTGTTTAACATACTTCTTATTGACTTTTGGCTTAATGGACTTACTATTTATTGAATCTGACCTTTGGCATAATGGACTTACTACTTACTGAAACTTGTGGAAATGTGTTTTAAAAATAAACATTACAAATCTAGGAAATGCAAAATTTGAGCTCAATGTTATTCAGCATGAATTAAGTTTCTATATCAAATATTAGTTTCTTACATACAATCTATCAGTTTTATTTTTATATCTTTATGATCATTAGCGTTTGTTTTTTTTAAAATTTAAGTTTTTCACTCTACTTTGGGGTTTGAATTTAATTTGTATTAAAGTTGGCATTGTATTGCCCTTCTTTATTTCATCCAAGTTTTTTGTTTTCTTCCATTAGTCTTACAGTGCAGTGTTTGAGGCCTCCATAGAAGGTATGAGCCCCAACCAGACCAAGGGTAAGTCGCTTGTGTTCGAAGTCTCTGGGGAAGGTAACCTGCCAAGGATAACTGTGGCAAAACCAACAGTCAGAAACAAGAGAGGCCAGCCACTCTTGCTATTTAAGCGCATTCTGCTTGGACGATCAGACTCACTTCCCTTTGAGCTGTTTAATGATGGCAACCTGCCGAGTAAGGTAAGAAACTTAGTTTTAAAATGACAATGATGGAATAAATTATTCATCAAGGATTCTCAAAACATTCTTGTGTCATAATTTTCTTTGTTAATGTTTAAAGAAATATCCCATCATGCCATCTGTAATGACCAGTGCTGATTTACTCTTAATTTAGGTTATGATTGATCTTCATGACCCTGACCATTGCTTTATGCTGAAACCCCTGAAAGAACCAAGGAATGCTTTTGGTGACACCAGCTCTGATACTCAGGGTAAGGTGAAGCTTTAAACATCGAGACCTTTAACATTTTCTAAAACACTGTAAAACGGTGCTTGTTAACGGAAGTCCAGAGGCTTGCAGTTGGCACTTCCAACTTAAACTATCTCTAAACCTGAACAGTCATTGATGAAGTTAAAATAATAATTTTGGATTAAATTGCGTCTTCTTTTTGAAGTGCATTGTTTCATTAAATCTTTTAAAATGTATTGTGGTCCCCCTTTAATATCTCATGCACATTATTATTTCAATACGTAATTGTTGTGATAAAAAAAATTGTTCAACAGAGAGCAGAAGAGCACACACATCATCCGTGGTTGTCAACCCCAGTGAAAGAGCAACATTTGAGGTGACCTACCTGCCTAATGCCACCATCAGGTCACAGGCCAGCCTTAAAGTGACAGTGATTGACAACCAGTATGAAGATTACATCATACAAATGGTGGGTGAAGGCTACCAGGATGACATAACTCTGGACAACATTGGCTCAGTCAATCAGTCCATCGAGCCAGAGAAAGAACTGGGATCCATGGCGGATGATGATATTGAGGGTGAGCATTTGGGAAGACTTGTACGTGAATGTGGTGGGCCGACTAATCCAAATGTGTGTTTATACATTGCTCTGTAGTTGCATATTACCAATTGTCAAAATATCTCAATCACAGAAGTTTAAAACATTGCCATCTACTTGGCATGAGATTGAAAATATTTTTGCCATGCAAATCAATTAATCAATTAAGTTATAGTTGATGGATTAAATCTGAAACATAGAAAACATAATTTATAAATGTTTGGACATTTATATTTAATATGTTTTGGTTTTCATGAATTTTTTTTATTAGTGTATGCATGCCAGCCTGTATTGTTTACCTAAATGATTTATGGTTGAAGTGTTTTGAAAGGTGAGTATGGATGCACAGGATTTAGTACCGGTACCGTTTTTCAGGGATTTAGAAGGGGAAAGAATTAACTGTTTACTTTTTTTTTTGTGCGCACACACATAATAAATGCATTGTGGGTCAAAATGAATTTTAAATCCTCGTAGTCTGTTCAAAATGACCTTTGGCCTAATGTCTGATCGGAAGGCCATCTATACATAAAATCCGAGGTTCCGCTATTATCTATGTAATAAACCGGTAGCTATTGCATGAATCTATATAATAGTGGTTACCTTGAGTAATAAACCATCATTACAAATCCGTTTGTGTAATGACCTTAGCAAAAACTGCAGTTTCAGTATTAAGTGTTATTTAAATTTCTATTAAATTACTTAATATATTTAATACAGCATTACTAACAAAGAATAGCTTTATTAGTTCTTAAGTCAATTACTAGTAATACTAGCAGTATTATGCCACAGCGTTACTAAATTTAACTTGCTAGGTCTAACATTTTATAAAACTAAAGTGAGTGAAATTTTATATGTTGCATACCAAGGCCTATGTTTTATTTAAGGCCATCGTCACCAACAATTGTATTTTGTTTTCTTTTTTTATTTTTTATTTTACTCCAGCTGAAAACTTCCAGTTAAGTGGGTGAATCTAATTTTTTAATATTTTTTTAAAGAAAGTTGAAATGAGACATGCAACATATGCTAAGTGAGTGGCTGACCTAATACCTTGGAATTATTTATGCTTCATCAATCGGATCATCACATGGATTTGGGAAGAAAGTCATTTAAGTGCTTGTTTCAGGCATCGAAGAACATTTTTAAAACATAGCTGCACAAATGAAACTTTAAGGAAATGAGGGGAAATAATTATACCTTTAGCAAATCCTTTTTTCTCAGCCCCATCATGTAGACAATCTATCAGATACAGTTACAATGACAGATAACTTATTTTCAAATTTCATTGCAATCACATCTAGTTTACAACAAAATTTAAAATTACACATGTTTTTGGGGTTTTCAAACTAATCCAGAAAACATGAAGAGGGCAAAGTTTGCATGTGTTCAAAACATTGATCATTGAAATGAAAACGTTTAGAGTATCGATTAAACTTTTTCAACCTATCATTTTTTTCTGTACAGTTTTCTATCTTTTTTTTTTTTAAAGGCTCATTACAATTTTTGAACTTGCAGGTTGGCATGTATGTCGGAGGGATGTCCACTTTTTAAGGGAGATATATATAAACTCTGGATTAGAAAATCGTCTTTTTAAAATATTAAACTTAAACACCTCTCTTTCTTATTAAAGACTTTCTGTTAAAAAAATATATATATATATATATATATTTTTTAATTGGTGGAAAGTGCATTTTGTTTCTATTATTTTTATCCCATTACTGGACAATTAATGAGATTTGGTTTTGGTGTTTTCTGCCCTCTGCAACAAACAATTAAAATTTCCCTAACATTGTGTTGCACTCTACATTTCCACCATTGTGTTCTTTAATTATACTATCTAAATTATAGCATGTCCAGTACAAATTGTTTTCTTTTAAAACATTCTAAAAATAATGTCCGTTTTTTTTTAAAATGTTGATCACAGAAACAACTCAGAGTTGATCACCCAAAGTTTCCCCAACACCCTGAGTTCATTAATCAGTCATTTAAAATCCTTTGTGATGAGAGAGCTCTTGAATTTAAGGTCAAAGTTTATGTGTTTTGGTTGCTTGTTTTCATAATTCAGGTCATGTAATTGAAGATGAGGGAGATAAGCCTTCCTCCTTGGCTCTATCAGAAGATGCATTTCAAACATTTGCTGACGAATTGGAACCAACTTACTTTGGTACCTTATTGCATTGTTTGAGCTAATCACATTTTTTATTGTCAAAGTTATTTTTGTATTGAAATGTTTGAGCTATCACATTTTTTGTTGTCAGATTTACTTTGGTATTGAATTGTTGGAGCTATCACATGTTTTGTAATGGAAACGCACAAAGAACTTCCAAAGTTTTTTTTTTCCTCTTAATTAATTTACTGCTTTTTTAGAGTATATAGTAATAGTAAAGTGTATGATAAAGTGTATGGTTAAGTGTAAGGTGGAATGTATTGTAAAGTGTGTGGTAGAAAGTGTGGTAGAGTGTAATAGTGAGCAGGGGAGGATGAAGGGGGAAACAGGAATTTCTGTAGTTTCTCGAAGGACTTTGAACACGTGTATTGGAGCTAGGCTGCTAATGTTACAATAAGTTTACTTTTGCAAAGTTTAGTTTAATAAATGTCTATTTAAGCATGCTTACATTATATTTTACAATAGCATTTTAACAATATCATTGTGGCAGATCCTATTTATTTCAAATGTGAATAAATTAATTAATTTATTTATTACAAAAAATATATTAAGAAACTTGCATCATGTAATACAACATTCTCTGTTGTTCATTTGCAAACCTAATTCAAAATAGCAATTACAAATAAACTTTTACTAACCTCTTTGTCCATTCAATGCATTTGTAAAAAGAATTAGCTTTTGCCTTTATTTTTTTGAAAATATAAATTGTTGACTTGCTTGTTTGCTGCACAGCTGCCAAGTGCAATGTGATGAACTTTGGTGACTGTTACCCCAACTCAAGTCGCACGCTGTCATTAACCATGTCCAACCATTCCAAAACTGACTGTGTACGTTTCCAGTGGCCAGATAATGCTGACTTTACATTTTCACCTCAGGTATGCAATTTTAAATTGTCCAAGCCCATCATCCCCAAACTGTCAAGTTCATCTAATCTAAATACAATTTAAAGAAAAAGTAGCAAACATTTTAAAGGGTTGACAATCCAGGGATTCAGGGCAGCTTGTAATTTAGTCAAGTGTTTATTTTCTCTCTCTCTCTCTCTCTCTGTCCTTTAGGTTGGACATCTCCACGCAAACTGCACCAAGGACATTGCTGTTTCCTTTAATTCAAAGGCTCCTCAGAGCTTCTCACAGGTTCCCATCCAGTGCAGAATACTCAAGATTAGATTCGATAAACCAATAGACTCAGTAAGTCCTTGACAAATGAGCAATGACTGCATTTAAATATGGAAATATATAGCCATTTGTGTTTACAGTAGGTTCCATTCTAAATAAGTGTTAAGTTTACAAGTAAGGTTTACAGTTGGTTCCAATCTAAGTTGGTTCACTGTCAAGTGTTAAGTTTACAATTTTTATCAGTAAAGCTGACTTGTAAATTTACTTTCAGTAAAGTTTATAATCTGTTTTTTTCAGATATGTGATTGGGATGACAAGATTCAGGTGGTCAAGTGGGTGGACAATGCCCCGCCATCAACACAAAATTCAGCACAACTTGATAGGTAACTCAACTTCTTGTAAAATGTTCAATGCCGCAAATTCTCATTTGAACTGAATAAAAAAAATGTTCTCCTATTAATTTTGGAAAGCATTTCTTTTGTATGATTCTCAGTCTGGAATTGAGAAAATTCTTCTTTGTTATGTAATTCAAATTAGACAAAGTTTGATTACTACACTATGCATCAATAAGAGAGATAATTAAATGAATTCTTAATAGCTCTAGAACAACACAAATTTAGTTATAAATAGCTCTGATTTTTTTAAATTTTTAATCAAATCTGCTAGCACATTGACAGATTTTTAATCATAATCAAAACAGAGAGCACATCAACTGAATTTAATTGTAATCAAATTGCTAGCACATCAACTGATTTTTTTAATTTAATCAAACTGCTAGTAGCTCATCAACTTTTAACAAAACAATTCTGCAGGTAAGCATTACTTTTTTTGTAATGTTCAGACAGGTGAACAAAGAAAAATCTTCCAAAAATGTGTATGCCATGGAGGATATCCTTGAAGTTCTACTTTTGTATGCTCTAATTTGAGTTGTTGATTTGCATCTTGCTTCACCTGTGTTTTAAGTTTTCCAAATCTGCTTGAGAAAAAAACTACAAACAGATTTAAAATCTGGATTTTCAAATAGTGATTTATTAATTTATAAAGATAAATGTATATATGGTTTCAATTTTGAAGGCTATTTTTTTTACTTATCAATTTTAATTCTAAACATTATGTGTAGTGCCCTATTCCTTTATGGATAAAATATATGCAGTCACTCATCTGTGTAAAGGGATATAATGAGATATTGATATTTTTTTAAAGCAAAATTTAAATGATTTCTTTTCTTTTGCATCACCAGATTTTGAAAATGATTGTTTTTTTAAATAAAAATATCTCTCTGTGATATAAATTTTCTTATTTAAATTTAATTTTTAATGTTAAATAGTTGATTGTACCATTATTTAATCTTTTTAATTTCTATAGTAACAACCACTGGACACTGAAATATTATTGTAAACTGTTTGTATTTTCATTGGTTTGATACAATTCATCTCACAAATTTGATCCCCTTATATGCACACATCCACACGCCAAATAAGCTATTATGTTTTTATGCTAAAATAGTGTTGATAAAAATTTTAACAATCCAATGAAAATTTGTTTCCCTTTTGAATAATATGTTCACTTCAGAAATTATGTTTAAATCTTAATTCAGTGATTAAATTATTGAATTTTTTTTTACATCATCTTACCCAAAATTCACTTCAATTCTTTTATTACTGTTATTCACATTTTTTTTTACAAATTTCTTTAATTTCCTAAACAGCGGTAGCAAATCTGTCGCAATAGGTGGCCAGGCTAAACCCACCAAAAAGAAAGTGATTGAGACAGAACCAGAGCCCCAATACATCGAGGTTCCAGATACGGCGAGAGATGTGGAACTTCTCATCTCGGCTGTGTCAGACTATCCTGCTATCTCCTGTGATGCCGAGAGCATTCACTTTAAGAACACACCCATGTTTCAAACACGCGTTTACAGGTAAGTTAACTCAAGCAGTTCACTACACTTATATCATAGTTTAAAACAGATATAAGTAAGTGCTGGGCCAACATTTCTGAAATGGAAATTGTACAGGGGCACTTCTGTTAGATTATCATTGAATTCAATATTTTACTCATGGAAAACACAAACTGCCATATTAATCTTTATTAAAGGACCTCACGTTCTTGCGTGATCGTAAAATTTACTTTCTTTTTTTATAATAACTATACAGAATTAAACTAACTCACTTTTGAGGCATCATTAGGAATACTAATCTATTTTAGTACATTTTGAGTTCTGAAAGATGTTCCACTTCCTTCCTCTAACAGTGTCACTCTTCATAATGAGGGTAAGGTGGCTCTCAGCTACAACTGGCAAGTTATCCTGGACAGCCTGACACCAACGATCCGGCGCTCTGTAACATTTATGTCCGATGGGGACCGTCCAGAGTCACGTGTTGATATCCTTGAAACCTCATACACACCTTTCTTTGTTGAGCCAGAGTTTGGCACAATCCCAGTGGGCAAGAATGTTTCATGTATGGTCAAGTTTGCACCTTTAGATGCTAATGACTATGAAGGAAGACTGATTTGCAGGTTCATTTCAGAAGTTTTTTGACTAACATATTTGATAACATCAGCTTAGTCTATTGGTTTTTTGCTAGAGTAAAGTCCCTTTATTGCAGAATATTCTTAGAGTAAATAAACCTGTTGGTGACTCATTGCTTCGCCCGAGGGGGGTGGGGGGTGTCAAGAATTTTAACATTTAAGACTTTGTTGGTTTAAATATTTCTAGACTTTCAACATGGGCTATTAGTGTGTAAAAGTATAAAAACCATGCACTATATGTTGTTACTTGTAAGATTGGTAGAAATATTATATTTGTAATAAAACATATGACATAAAAATGTAGCTTTCTTTTATTCCTTACAAGAGCTGTGACACTTTTGTTTTTTTACAAAAATAAAAACAACTCTCAAACAAAAGGAAATTTTGTTGTTGTCAGAAAGGAATTCATAAGCTATACATTTAAAAGTCAATGCCTCAACACAACCACTAAACTAAAAGACCTTTTGATAAAATAATGTCAAACTCACTTTTTTTAAATCGATTTATCAACTGTTTTTGTATTGTTTGATTTATATTTTTATGGCCATCTATTCCATATTTTTAATTCATTCATTTATTTATTTTAGTGTTCCTTATGTGAACAAAGAGTTTCAAAATCCAGTGATTGGCCTAAAAGCACGCAGCCTGATGCCATACTGTCACTTTGAGTTGGAAGATTCAGACTATAAGAGCTGTGGTGTAAGGGACACAACCAACTCTACTCAGCAAGGATTATCTCTTGACCCGTCCACCAAGATTATAGAGTTCAGTGTCTGCGGTGTTGGGGTCAAGTGCTGCAAGTAAGTTCATGTCTGTGGGGTTGGCGATCAAGTGCACAAGTAACTTCGTGTCTATGGTGTTGGGATCAAGTGTTGCAAGTCAATTTTCTAAAAATGTTTTAGATTCTTTTATGTCTATTATAATATTTATTTCATACTCAAATTTATTTTCAAATTTTAATATTTAAAAAAAAATCAGATGATACTTGATGGAAAAGATTTATCAAGTATTGTTTTTTTTAAATGTAATACATTGCAAATGCTAAATCTTGCTATAAAAATATAACCATTAATAAATTACTGCACTTTTTTTTTTAAAGAAATTGTAGTAAGGGTATTGGTCATGAGCAGAGTTAACCTTGTTCAAATGTATTTTTCTTTAAAAGGTTATGGTAGCTAAACACACCTTATATGGTTGCTATACACACCTTTTGCTGTAGCTATACACACCTTATATGATAGCTATACACACCTTTTGTGGTAGCTATACACACCTTATATGGTAGCTGTGTTAAAAAAGAAATTCAGTATGATCTAACCTATTTACACCAGCGTCAATTCATTTCAGGGAGTTTGGTATCATCAATCCCACCAATGAGACCTTCCAATTTGAGTGGCTTTGTGAAGATGACACTGATCCCAAACATCCAACCAACTTCAGGTGCCTTAATCCAAGTGGAAAAATCAAAGGTGGCAGAAAATACAAGGTGAGTGAACATTTTTACCTCAAAATTAAGTAGAAGCATGGCAATTTATGGAGAATAATAGACTTTTGCACACAAAAATAGATAGTAACACAAATTAGCAATTAAGAACTGTTTATGGTAGCTGTATGTCAACCTCCTGCATGCATGGCCACTCATTGTAGTAAACCCACAAAAAGGGGTGACACAATATTTCTTCCATTAACATTTATTATTATATAAACTTTGTATCAACATGTGACAGGCTGCTTAAGTATTCAAGCGTAACTTTGTATCAACATGTGACAGGTTGCTTTTGAGTTTACTTCCAACAAACTCGATGTGGTTGAGTCCTCATGGAGGTTCAATATCCCAGCAAAGGCAATCACCATTCCCTTCCTTTTGGTGGGACACACCAGGGAGCCTGTCATTTGTATGGACAGGTCCCATCTCAACTTTAAAGCTCTTCTAGTTGGTAAGCATTCACTGACCCATGCAACTTATAGAATACCTGGTAAATAAATTGAGCTTTATATTTTGTTCATATTTAGTAATATTGATAAGAGAGAACATTTGAAACTATTTAGTCTGGAATGAGTAAGTACAGTAGAAGATCTATATTTATATTTAAAAAAACAAAAAAATTTAGAATGAAATTGGTCTAAATTAGGTAAAAATTGTAACTAAAAATTCATTGAGTGCTTTTTAAAAAAAAAATTTACATTCAGGTTTATTTTCTCCCCATTAAAAATAGTTATTTTCACAATTTAAACAAATATATATTTCTCTCCTGCCTGTCATAAAATGGCTGTTAATCAATAGAAATAACCTTGTATAAAATGTATAGCTTTCATAAACTGATAGCAACAATACAAATCTAATGTCTGATCTCCTAGGCCGGGAAGCTAAAGAGACAATCTATCTGAACAACAATGAGGACATTCCTTTCAACTTTTCATTTGTGGAAGAGTCCTGCTACACAGAGGGATACTCATCTCAACTCAAAGTTGAGCCCATGAGTGGCCAGCTTGACCCAAAGTCCAGGTAGACTAAAACAGAGGAATCTTTTGAAAAATATTGATAAATGGAGATTCCTCATCCTCATGTCCCTTAGTCTTTGGACCATTGGGGCGCCACAGATGACATGTGAACCATCCTCCTCCATTCCTCTCTGTCTTCAGCACTACGCACTACATCGCCCAGTGTTAGTCCTGTCCACTCTTTGATGTTATCCTCCCACCTTTTTCTTTGTCTTCCTCTACTTCTCCCTCCTCTTGTGGTGCCCTGCAATATTTCTTTAGCAAGCCCTTGTTTCCTTGTTACGTGGCCGTACCATTGTAGTTTTCGTTTTTTCACAGTCACCAGTAGGTCATCGTACTCCCTAATTGCCTGGCGAACCTTTTCTTTCACTGTATCATTGGAGATATGGTCCCTATAGCAGATGCCGAAAATGCTTCTGAAGCATCTCATCTCCATCGCCTTTATTTTCCTTTCAAGATCTGCTGTTAATGTCTAGGATTCGCAGGCATACAGGAAAATGGAGAGGACTAATGACCCCATCAGCCTGATTTTGGTGCTGGGGGCTATATTTTTGTCCTTCCATATTTTCCTGAGCCTCCTTAGTGCTGTTGTAGTCTGTGCAATCCTGGACATCAGTTCGGGCTTGGAACCTTCGCCTGAGACTATAGCTCCTAGGTATTTGAAGTGGTCTACAGTCTCTAGTCTTTCCTCCCCAACCTTAATTTCAGTAGTGATGCCTGTGGTGTTACTTGTCATCAGTTTTGTCTTTTCGGCACTGCTTAGCATGCCGTGGGACGACGAGGTCTTATCGAGACGCTCTACCAGGTCGGCTAGCTCTTCTTCGTTCCCAGCCAATCCGTCTATGTCGTCCGCAAAGCGTAGGTTGGTGATTGTTCTGCCACCAATACGGACTGTCCCGTCATGCGCTTCCAGAGCATCTGACATAATTCTCTCTAGGAAGATGTTGAACAGGGTTGGGGAGCGCAGGGAGCCTTGTCGCACTCCAACCGTGGTCTTGAACCATTCTGCGATGTTTTGGTTGAGGAAGACTGCCCTTGTGGGCTTATCATACTGGTTAGTAAGACGGTAATCAATTCATCGATTTAACTGCTGGGATGTCTTTCTTCCAATTACGATCAGACAAGGTGAAATGCCAAGATGTCCTGTAAGTGTAATAAGTTCACCAAATTGTGCACTATATTACAATATCACATATTATATTTATATCTATGTAATCTTCTTAAAATGAATAAAGCAAGCAAAAAGCAAACAAGCCAAGCAAAAAAATGGATGCTTTAAATTGGAAACTTGATTATCCAGATTATGTTCTTATGGCGGTTGTATGGACAAATTTTTAAAATCCTGATAATCGACTTACAAAGTGTTATTTAGAAAGTATTTTTTTAAATATAAATGATAATAAATATCATATTATTTTAAAAGACATCGATACTGAACGTTGAAGCTTAGAGTCATTTAACAACAAAACAACAACATTTTGTTGCAATGAGTTTGTCTTTGTTCTCGATGAATTGGCCACGGGAAAAATATGTCCTTCCAATTTCTTACGTAGAATTGATACATAAAGACTTGAACTGCTGGGTTACAAGATGCGAGTGCTGATAAACCGAATGTCCGGATATTCAAGCTTTCACTATAACTGCTGCTGTGTCCTGGCGGTTGTTGTTTTACGTATGTGTATGTGACACAGGTGAATTGACTGATTGATGTGCTCCAATGACTTGCACGCAAAGGGGCCTAATAAATTCGTTCTTCCTTCCTTGTGTGCTTGTGTGTGTGTGTGTGGGGGGGGATGAAAGTGTTGCAATCTTGATTTTCCTGTTTCTAGGTGGGAGGTTTGTTTTCCAAGAAGAATTTAAAGGATTTTTTTTAATGGTGTGGGGGTGGGGGGTGGGGGGGCGGTTTATCGGTTCAAGAAAACTGAAGAACAGTGTAATTTAAAACTAGCAGGGGTGAGAGAAGGTGGAGTTGGGGTAGCTTTAAGAATATTATATATTAAAGGAGATGGCAAACAAGGGGGTGGGTGGGTGTAGGCCAAAGCCCTATCTCTAAAGCTTAAATTTGTAGATATATTTATTTATATATATTTATATATATTTATATAACTCTACAATTCGATCTCCTTGAACTTGAGGGGTCGGCGTCTCGGCGTGTAGTACTACAAAGAGGCGTGGGAGGGGGTGGGAGCTGACCACGTCAAGCTACGCCCCTGGTCCAACACTCAGGCATTCAAGCATTTCCGTCTGCTCGCTTGATCACGTTCAGAATGGCGTCAATGACGTCCACTCAGACTTTGGAATCTGTCACGCATGATATGAGGTGTTATCATTTCCTCCATGTGCCCCCCCCCAACCCACGTGTGGCCGCACACCCCAGAAAGTATACATTAATTGTAAACCCCTGAAAGCTTTACACACTGCATTACGTGTTTCATGTGCTAAATTTATGCATGTGCAACATTTCAGCATGTGCCACATCTCAGCATGTGCCACATTTCAGCATGCGCCACATTTCAGGATGTGCAACATTTCAGGATGTGCAACATTTCAGCATGTGCCACATCTCAGCATGTGCAACATTTCAGCAATTGCCACATCTCAGCATGTGCCACATTTCAGCATCTGCTACATTTCAGCATGTGGCACATTTTAGCATGTGCCACATTTCAGCATGTGCAACATTTCAGCAATTGCCACATCTCAGCATGTGCCACATTTCAGCATCTGCTACATTTCAGCATGTGCCACATCTCAGCATGTGCCACATTTCAGCATGTGCAACATTTCAGCAATTGCCACATCTCAGCATGTGCCACATTTCAGCATCTGCTACATTTCAGCATGTGGCACATTTTAGCATGTGGCACATTTCAGCATGTGGCACATTTTAGCATGTGGCACATTTCAGTATCTGTCACATTTCAGCATGTGCCACATTTCAGCATGTGCCACATTTCAGCATGTGCCACATTTCAGCATGTGCCACATTTCAGCATGTGCCACATTTCAGCATGTGCCACATTTCAGCATGTGCCCATCTCAGCAAGTGCGAACTCTCAGCATGTGCCACATTTCAGCTTGCCCTACATTTCAGCAGGTGCTACATTTCAGCTTGCACTACATTTAAGCAGGTGCTACATTTCAGCATGTGCTACATATCAGCATGTTCTATGGGCTATGATTTACCGTTTTAACAAAGGTCGAACTTTTGAACCTGGTCCAGCTTTCCTAAGTACTAAAATATCGTTCAGACATAAAGCTTTCGGCTGCTTTGAGGAGAAAGGGCGCGCGGGATTGCTCTTATTGAAAAATATTCCCTAAAACCTCCCACCACCAGGCCCGCCGTGGGGCTATTTGAGACCCTCTGCCACATTTCGGTTTTGTGACCTCTGAATTTAAAGTGGATGGTTTAAATATTTCCACCTCACAGTTTTGGGACCCTCAATTATTTGAGGCAAACCTGCAAAGGGGGGGGGGGGCTGCAGACCTCACAGACCTGAGAGTGTTAGATCATTTAGTTAATGGAGTAGCGATACCTCGATTTTTTTTTTAAACAGCTGGACTCAGTTTAAAGGGATCCTTCCCCACCCTCTCTGAGTTCTAGCATCCTGACATTGTGGGGTAAGACACAAATCTCTGAGAGCTTGTGTCACTCGACCACTTGGGTCTGTTGGACCTCTCTGGCACGTGACTGGGCTCCTGCTAGTTGGCGTGTACGTCAATTGCTCTTGCAGTTGCAATACACTTTATTGAATGGGATGGTGCCGACAGGGGCGGGCCAAATTTTTCAACCGAAAGTGCCAGCAACACACGAACAAAACTGAAGTTAATGTTAAGGATTTAAAAAAAAGAATTTTATTTTTCTTATTTAAAGCAGTTATCGGGAATTTTATTTCGTTAAATCAGTGCCAAGATTGTTTCAAAAACTCGCATTACTTTTTAATTTTTCTTTTGTTTACTGTTTTCTTTCCTACAAAGTTTTGTTTTAATTTTGATGAAAAAATCGGGGAATCCCTCTTGATAAAAGGACGTTGTGTTGTTGGTCGAGTTCTAGTTTGACTGGAAGTTATAGATGAACACAACTTTCCTGTCTTGCCATGGCGAATCTCTTTACTCGACATATTTGCACAATTTGCACATCTGCAATCCAGGCAAATTATGAGGGATCACAACCTCCCTTAAGACTGAGCGGTGCACACAATTCTGACTTTGCAGTCAGCGGCGTAGGAAAAGGGGGTGGGGTTGTGCGGTAGATCGGTCCGACTCTGACGGGACTTTTTTTTCTTACGGGGGGGGGGGGGGGCGGATTTGTGGGCGAAAGAAAAAGTACTTTCGCGGAAGTGGAGAGGCAAAAAAAACTTGCCCACCCCGGGCGCCACTAATTACGCCACTGTGTATTGTGTTCCAAAAAATAGTAGCATTGCCAATATTGTGAAGTTTAAACAGTATTTTGTGTTGCTTTTTTTAAGTAAACCGCAGCCCTAACTGGATTACAAGGCTGCTTACAGGCTGCTTACAGGCTGCTTACAGGCTGCTTACAGGCTGCTTACAAGGCTGCTTACAGGCTGCTTACAAGGCTGCTTACAGGCTGTTAGCAGGGCTTCTTATCAAGGGCGTCATTTCAGGTTTTATTACGGTGAAGGGCAAAACCAAAACTTGGTCGGGTTGCTAAGTTGTTTATTACAGAAGGCGCAACAGTACGTAGTAATTTAAGTAAAACCGGGGGGGGGGGGGGGGAATGTCCCATCCTGCCGTACCCTAAATGACGTCCCTGCTTCTTACAGGGCTGGCTGCTAAAAAAGGGCTGCTTGGTCGAACTTCAGTACGGTTAAAGCCCCCAATTTTAGAGATAGTGCTTAGGGCAGTCGTACCAAGTACAGTAAACAAGTTTTGGTTACATTTGCGATTAACAGTGACGTCAGGTGACGGATTCCCTGAGCCGCTCTCTTTATTTGCTCTTGAGCTGTTCGGTGCTTTTAAATTTGGTGGTTTGTAAGGGGGGGGGGGACTCTCTTTTACCAAAAAAAAAATATTATTTCTATTTTATGACTTGTGTGACATATATTGACCTGTTGGAGAAAGTGGGAATAAGAGTGGGGGGGGGGGGTCCAAACCCCAAGTTATTATTTCTATTTTATGACTTGTGTGACATATATTGACCTGTTGGAGAAAGTGGGAATAAGAGTGGGGGGGGGGATCCAAACCCCAATGAAGGAAACAGGTCTCAAAGGGGTTTCGTGACGTGGACCCAAGGGACGTGTCCAAATGACTTAATTGTTCCACATCAAGTTTGTAAGACAAAAAAGCGAATGAGCACAAAACAGCTCGTCCATAAGCACAATGTGCAAATATGTTCTGGCTGTAGAAAGCCAACATCCAGATACTTTATAGTCATAGAGTTTGTTTGATGTATTTTTTTTTCTTCAAATTATCATTCATCAACTTCAACAGCCCTAAGAAATGTAACAAACAAAGAATGTATATTTCTATGTTTTCAGATGTATCTATCGATACTATTTATAACCGTAGTTCTCAGCTAGGTGAATATAAAAAATGCATGCTGTGCTCTGGTAGTCTGAACGCAGCCAAAATGCACACGGGAAACTACGCACGGTGAGCTCGCAACTTTGTCAACAAGGTGTTTTCTTTGGTAGTGTGTTGCGGTGGTCAAAAAGTTTAGCACTAGTCAATTTATGCTTATTATAGTACATGTTATAAGAGCAACGGACTAGCGAGCGAATACACGATTGGGTATCTTCGTAGTGTGTAACTTGATTGGAATTTGATGGCATAAGATCATTTCTGTTGGAAGCCGACGACACTGTTTCGAGATATAAACACAAATCACTGCTTGCAGACGATACGTCACAGGGACGTTAATTGTGTTTGGCAGGGGAGTGGCCCCACTCTTCTAACAGTTATGTTACCCCCAACTCGTGTACCAGTTATGTTGCCCCAACTCTTCTACCAGTTATGTTGCCCCCACTCTTCTACCAGTTATGTTGCCCCAACTCTTCTACCAGTTATGTTGCCCCCACTCTTCTACCAGTTGTGTTGCCCCAACTCTTCTACCAGTTATGTTGCCCCCACTCTTCTACCAGTTGTGTTGCCCCAACTCTTCTACCAGTTATGTTGCTCCGACTCTTCTACCAGTTATGTTTTACCACTCTTCTACCAGTTATGTTTTACCACTCTTTTACCAGCTATGCTGCTCCCACTCTTCTACCAGTTATGTTTCTCCACTCTTTTACCAGCTATGTTCCTCCCACTCTTCTACCAGTTATGTTTCCCCACTCTTTTACCAGCTATGTTGCTCACACTCTTCTACCAGTTATGTTTCCCCACTCTTCTACCCGTTATGTTTCAATATTCTTCTACCAGTTATGTGGCCCCACTATTCTTCTAGCTATGTTGCCCCACACTTCTACCTGCTATACTTCCCCCCTCTCCTACCACTCATGTTGCCCCCACTCTGAGAGAGTTCGCGATTTTGTGACGATGTAATAGGAGATTGTCTAAATTTTGTGACAGATTTGTGACGGTGGGGGTGGAAAAGTGGGGGGGGGGGGGCTAAAAATGGTCTGAATGGGGTGCAGTCCTTTAAGGGAGCCCCTAAGTTGCTTCTGATGCTTTATTTTTTTTAAACTAGGATAGCAGGTACTTGGGATGTTGGCCATTTAGGCCTGCCATCTAGGCCGTTTAGGCCATCTAGGCCGTTTAGGCCATCTAGGCCGTTTAGGCCATCTAGGCCGTTTAGGTCTTCTAGGTCATCTAGGCCATCTAGGCCGTTTAGGCCATCTAGGCCGTTTAGGTCTTCTAGGTCATCTAGGCCATCTAGGCCGTTTAGGCCATCTAGGCCGTTTAGGCCATCTAGGCCGTTTAGGCCATCTAGGCCGTTTAGGTCTTCTAGGTCATCTAGGCCATCTAGGCCGTTTAGGCCATCTAGGCCGTTTAGGTCTTCTAGGTCATCTAGGCCATCTAGGCCGTTTAGGCCATCTAGGCCGTTTAGGCCATCTAGGCCGTTTAGGCCATCTAGGCCGTTTAGGTCTTCTAGGTCATCTAGGCCATCTAGGCCGTTTAGGCCATCTAGGCCGTTTAGGCCATCTAGGTCGTTTAGGTCTTCTAGGTCATCTAGGCCATCTAGGCCGTTTAGGCCATCTAGGCCGTTTAGGCCATCTAGGCCGTTTAGGCCATCTAGGCCGTTTAGGCCTGTATTGTTGCTAAAGTTATTTGGGCGTGACATAGGTTTTAAATACTAAGTTGAGCGAGAAAATTCTTTTGTTCTTTTAAAGACTCAAACTCAGAAGTGATAGATATGACATTTAGTAGAAGAAGTGACGGATATGACATTTAGAATAAGAAGTGATGGATATGACATTTAGTATAAGAAGTGATGGTTATGACATTTAGTATAAGAAGTGATGGATATGACATTTAGTATAAGAAGTGATGGTTATGACATTTAGTATAAGAAGTGATGGATATGACATTTAGTATAAGAAGTGATGGATATGACATTTAGTATAAGAAGTGATGGATACGACATTTGGTATAAGAAGTGATGGATATGACATTTATTATAAGAAGTGATGGATATGACATTTATTATAAGAAGTGATGGATATGACATTTGGTATAAGAAGTGATGGATATGACATTTGGTATAAGAAGTGATGGATATGGCATTAAGTACCGTTATAAGAAGTGATGGATATGACATTTTGTATAAGAAGTTCTGGCTATGACCTTTAGTATTAGAAGTATCTGTGAGAGGTGCCTCAAAATTTTGACTGCCTAGGGGCCTCAGCAGGGCATATTCCGCCACGCCCTACCCCAACCCCCGAAGACGGAAGAAAAAAAGATATTTTTACTAGCTGGGGGTTTTTGACCCATTCACCTCTTTCTCTACCGTTATCGCTCCCCGTAGAGGGAGAGAATGTGGGTCAACCAACGTCTTTCTGTCCCGGTTAAAAGATACGGACAATCTTGCTTAGACTACTCTAGTCTACTCCAGTAGAAAAAAAACACAAAAACGTATGCCAATATGCCCACATACACACACATGGATTGGGGCTGCAAACACAAGCACACCCAGCAAATACACACACACACACACGCTTAGATCGGTTTATCTGGCCCGTGGCACATCTAATAATAGACAATCCCCCCCCCCCAATTGGTGTGTTTACCTTGACCTTAGTTCGCCCGCACTCCATCTTAGTTCACAAAGTTTATCCGTACTTTGCCACTTGCGTTTCACCAGCGACCCCTCACCACCTTTCTCTAGCTCCCCCCCTCCCCCCATTCCCCTTTCCCCGGGGTCCATGAAGAAAGAAGACCGCATTGGATTAATAATCAGGACCAGTCAGACATACTACGTGTGATAATCTACAGGGAAGAGAACACAAAATTTAATCTGTGAAGAGTGACGTTGCTTGCAAGACTTGGCATATAAAAAGATAACTGGATTTTTCCGATTCATTTCACAGCCAACCGTGGGTCAGACACATCGGAGAGTGTGTTGCGTCACTGGAGGATTAAACTGCACCGGTACGACGCGGAGTTAGTTTTTCCAAGAGTTTGATCCAGTCCAGGGTAAGGAAGTAGCCAGGTGTTAATCAAATATTTATTATTTGTGAAGTCAGTAAATTGTTAAGTCAAAAGTCAAAGGCTGAAAACTGAATTTGTGATTCTAACATAAGCAACATACATGTCCATAATATAGTACGCTATACTTTTAAAAATAAATGAATGAGATTGCTCTCCTTTAATTGTCATCTTTATTAAGTAAAAATAATAAAGTTAGGGGCATAGGAAGAGGGGCGAAGTTCCCCTGGTGGTATTATTTGTTTCCTTCATATTTAGTTTTAGGTCTAGGAGCGGAATGTTCTCCTTATTGTAGAGTTGTTGTTCTCTCCCCCCCTATAATAAAGTTAGGGGCATAGGAAGAGGGGCGAAGTTCCCCTGGTGGTATTATTTGTTTCCTTCATATTTAGTTTTAGGTCTAGGAGCGGAATGTTCTCCTTATTGTAGAGTTGTTGTTCCCCCCCCCCCCCCCGTAAAAAGCAAGGGCGGTAATAATCTGGGCACACCCAGGGTGACACTAGCTCTATCTCTTTCGTTCTCTCTCTCTCGCTCTTTCTCTCCCTCCCCCTCTTTCTTTCCCTCCCCCTCTTTCTCTCCCACTCCCCCTCTATTTCTCACTCTCCTTTTTCACACACCCTCTCTCCCCTCTCCCTGTTTCCACCCCATTCTCTTTCTTTCTCTCTCTCCCTATCTCTCTCTTTTTTATCTCTCTCTCGCTCCCTCCCCCTCTCTCCCTCCCTCCCTCTCTGAGACACATTCATGTTTTTTTTCTGGTCTTGAAAACAACACACCATGATAAGAATGGTTGCAAACTAAGGACACATGCTACCAGGCATTTGGTAGAGTTCTTAAATGGTTGCACGGAGTCGTAGGCCTACATAGATTCTATAAGCCATACGAAAATATAGTTTTATTATAACATTAACTTAACTACAGTTGCAATCTTCTTCTTTTTAAGAGTCTCCGACCACTATTGATCGCGTGAGAATGAACAAACCTTCACAGAGGAAGGGCCTGAACTACGCGGCCAAAGGGCTCCGGTTCGAAGCCAAACTTCAGCTGCAGACGTGGATACTGATCTGGTTCTATGTCACTGCCATTGTGTGTACGTGGGACGCTACGTTCATAATGCTTCGCCCTTACACACTGCCAGGGGGGTCTCTGGCAGTGTTCTGGTACTTATGTAAGTCATTCATGTGGTCTAAGAGGGGCGGGGGGTGTGTGTCTCTGGCAGTGTTCTGGTACTTATGTAAGTCATTCATGTGGTCTGAGAGGGGGGGGGTCTCTGGAACTTACTTAAGTTATTCATTTCACATGAGGGGCCAGAGAAGGGTCGCTGGGAGGGTTCTGGTACTTAACATAATGTATGCGTTGAATATGAAGAGAGGGGGAAGGGTCTTTGGTAGAGTTTTGTTTGGCCATGTAAATGTAAGCTATTACCATGAGGAGGTAAGCGGGATGGGGGAATGGGGGGAATGATTCTGGCGGGGCTTTTGGAGACTATGCAGGTCATTCCTAAGATACAAAAGAAAGGTCGTGTGTCCTTGCAGTGTTTTGATTGTTATGTAAGGCTTTTCATAGGACTAGGCACCAGTGAGGCTCAGTCCAGTAGAGCTCAGGCCAATGAGGCTCAGTCCCTTAGAGCTCAGGCCAGTGAGGCTCAGGCCAGTAGAGCTCAGGCCAGTGAGGCTCAGGCCAGTAGAGCTCAGGCCAGTGAGGCTCAGTCCAGTAGAGCTCAGGCCAGTGAGGCTCAGTCAAGTAGAGCTCAGGCCAGTGAGGCTCAGTCCAGTGGGGCTCAGGCCAGTGAGGCTCAGTCCAGTGGGGCTCAGGCCAGTGAGGCTCAGTCCAGTAGAGCTCAGGCCAGTGAGGCTCAGTCCAGTAGAGCTCAGGCCAGTGAGGGTCAGTCAAATAGAGCTCAGGCCAGTGAGGCTCAGTCAAGTATCTCAGCCCAGTGAGGCGCAATCCATTGGGGCTCAGGCCAGTGAGGCTCAGGCCATTGAGGCTCAGGCCAGTGAGGCTCAGTCCAGTAGAGCTCAGGCCAGTGAGGCTCAGTCCAGTAGAGCTCAGGCCAGTGAGGGTCAGTCAAATAGAGCTCAGGCCAGTGAGGCTCAGTCAAGTAGAGCTCAGTCCAGTAGAGCTCAGGCCAGTGGGGCTCATTCTAGTAGAGCTCAGGCCAGTGGGGCTCAGTCCAGTGAGGCTCAGTCAAGTAGAGCTCAGGCCAGTAGGGCTCAGTCCAGTAGGGCTCAGGCCAGTAGGGCTCAGTCCAGTAGGGCTCAGGCCAGTAGGGCTCAGGGCAAGTAGGGCTCAGTCCAGTAGGGCTCATCCAGTAGGGCTCATCCAGTAGAGCTCGGGGCAAGTAGGTCTCGGGGCAAGTAGGGTTCAGGGCAAGTAGGGCTCAGCTCAGTAGGGCACAGGGCAAGTAGGGCTCATGCCAGTAAGGATAATTGGGACGATAGATTATTGGTGTGGGGTGGGGGGCGTTGGGATATTGAGGTTAGATTATTGGGGGGTTAGATTATTAGGAGTTTAGATTATTGGGTTTTCATGTTTCTCCTCTCAGACAAATACTACGTCACAGTGGACCAGAGGTACAATGACACCAGTGACGCTTATGTCTTTGCCCAGAGCTTGTGAGTACAGCAAACTAGGTGTGTGGGGGGGGGAGGGGGATGTTCCTGTTTTTTTTTGGTTGGGAGCTAGATTATTTGGTTGGTTATAGATTATTGAGGGAGGGGAGGGGTTGGGGTTGTTAGATTATTGGTTGGTTAGATTATTGAGGGAGGGGAGGTGGTGTTAGATTTTGGGGAGGGTTGTTAGATTTTTAGGGGTTTGCTAAGTTAGAAAATAAATAGTTTCTCTGTTCGGGAAAGACGTCAAACGCTGATAGAACTATTAAAACAAGTAACAAAGGAAAGTGGGAGAAATCGTGATAAGAACAGTGATAATATCTGCGTGATAAGTAAATTGATACTATCTACGTGATAAGTAAACTGATAGTATCTTAATGATAAGTACAGTGATACTATCTTAGTGATAAGTACGGTGATAATATCCTGGTGATAAGTACAGTGATAATATCTTGGTGATAAGTACAGTGATTAGATCTTAGTGATAAGTACAGTGATAATATATTCTTGATAAGTACAGTTACAATACCTGTTCAAGATAAGTACAGTGATACTATCAGCGTGATAAGTGCAGTGATAATATCTGCATGATAAGTATAGTGATATTATCTACATGATAAATGCAGTCATAATATTGGCATAATAAGGACAGTGGTAATATCTGTGTGATAAGTTCTGTGATAATATCTTTGTGATGGTACAGTGATAATGTGTGTGTGATAAGTACAGTGATAAGATCTGCGTAACAGTACAATGAAAATATCTGCGTGACAAGTCAAGTGATAATGTATGTACCACTTTGTCCACAGGCTTAACTATGTGGAGGTGGCATTCAACATCATTACCATCGTTATGGTGAGTGGTCCAACAGATGTGGCTTTTTTTTTCTTTGTGGATGGATGGGGTGGGGAGGTCAAGTTTGGGTGGTCTTATGAAAAATGACATGTGTGTGGGAGGGGGCGATGGTGAGACCAGTGAGGGTCAGTTTGAAGACATTTAAGGGGACATTTAGTCTCTGAGATAGTATAATATGTTACTCTTTATAAAAAGTGTGGGCAGGTCAATGAATTTTTTTTCAACTGGTCAACTAGTCCACGGGCGTAGTTTTTTTTTTTTGTGGTGGGGGTGGGGGTGGGGGATGTTTAAACCATTCTAGGTACTCAGGGGACCAAAAAAGTTGTGCAAGCTGATTTTTGACCTCTTGATTTCCTGAGCTGTGATAGAACTTTGGATCTATGTGATAGAACTGTGGGTCTATTCACTGAAGACTTGTACAAGCCATTGGAAACCAAAAAGAAAAAAAAATGGCCCCATTTGGTATCACTGGCATGACTTTCCTTTGCAGACAAAAAATCTTCAAGTTTGGTGAAGCTGCTTTTGAGAACCATCGATAATGGGGTATGTGTTGGAGCATGCTGGTTACATTAGATAACGCTGTGAGTCCATTACCTGACCACCAGCGGAGGTTAAAAGGTTTGAAACGCTGGACAACCAATGCTTCCTTTATAATTTAAATGATTAGATATTTTAAAAAAATAAAATTTGAAGGCAAACTGATTTTTTTAAATATAAAGATTTAAAGGAAGACTGATATTCAAAACGATTTTCAGAAATTCTCAGAACTTTGATGGAAAAAAAAAAAGAAGTTAAGAATTTATTAACACGTTTATATAGGATGACACTTCTCAATGTAGGTGTCCATGTCTCGGGGCGATAGACTCACAAAACGAAAAACCCACAAAATGTATAACCCACAAAATGTATAACCCACAAAATGTATAACCCACAAAATGTATAACTCACATAGGCCACTGATCCCACGACGCCTGCCTTAACTCACGGCGTATTATCTTGGTTTAAACTTTCAGCACTACAGGTGCTCCCGCCACACCGCCACCACGGCCTTCACCGTCAGCGTGATGACCTTCTGGAAGACGGTCCTCTACTTCCTCATGTTCAGCGAGTTCTGCACGGGCGGGGAGTACAGACAGGGCAACACGGCCCTGCAAGAGATCGCCCTTGTGGTCATCCCGAACATCATCTGGGTCATCGTGCCGCTGGTCGTCATGTACTCGCTGTGGGAGAAACTCACACCGCAGGGCTCCAGCCACTACGCTTCAAGTCTCGCCGCAGTGTCCAACGCGAAGTCAAGTGATTTCAACCACGTGACACAATACGGCGATGGGGTACTAAATGGTGGCCACAAAAAATCAAAATAGAGCAATCGGGTGTTTCGAAAATACATTAACACAGGCTGAATTGCCAGGGTTTTGGTGAGGCAAATGTGTATCTTTAAATGATTTATATCATAGCCTTATTAAGCCTGAACACTGGCTGTGAAATTAAGGCATCTTACTGTGAAGATGCTTTTCAAAATAAAAAGCAGCCAGCCAGTCTGTAACTGTAGCTGCACTGTGAAAACAGTAACAGCTTGAATCAAAGACTTTCAATGCTTAAGAACGTCCAAACAACAGCCATGCCATGACGCTATTCCTATGACACTGACGCTAATCCTATGACACTGACGCTAATCCTATGACACTGACGCTATTCCTATAACTTCTATGACACTGACAATATTCCTATGTCACTGACGCTATTCCTGTGACACTGACGCTATTCCTATGACACTGAGACGCTATTCCTATGACAATTGAGTTTTTCTAATAGGAAGCCGAATCAATGGAAGATTCTTTTCCCGTGAGTGGTGCTGTTTGCTTTTAACAAATGTATGATTTCATTCTGTAAGCTTTTCCAAAGAATTGTATTATTAATTTTTGCTTGTTTAACACCATCTATACTAAAAAAATGACATCGGCAAATCCTACATGTGAGTATTGATTTTAATTTTAAGATAATTTCAATTACCATTAATTAACAGAGCAGGATATTATGAGATAGTTGTCACTAGAAAAAAATACACAAAATAATGTGAATGTGAAGAATATTCTGAACATTTTTTTTATGCTCCCCTTCCGAAATCTAGCTTTTGAAAATGTAAAATCTGGCAATGTTTACTGGCAAAAAGTTCTCATTACGGTACTTATTTAGGCTGAACTCTGAACCAAACTTAAGGTTTTTAATAATACTGGTGAACCCATCATAAAAAAAATAATTAATTAAACCTTTTTTCTATGTTAGCTCAGTTGAAGACGAGGCAAGCTTTTCCCCTGAACTTTCAAAATGTGTGGATATGGTCATAAGTTATAACATCTGTTCGAAGGCAAACAGACCAGACTGCAGTGCCAGGTGGAACAGGGACTCTGATCCGTAAGGTCATGAAAGTCTTTCCACTTAACGTGCTCAGCTAGGTCATGAAATTCTGTCCACTAGGCCTGCTCAGTTAGGTCATTTAATAACTCTGGCCAATTAACCTGATCAGTAAGGTCATGAAATTCTGGCCACTTAGCCTGATCAGTAAGGTCATGAAATTCTGGCCACTTAGCCTGATCAGTAAGGTCATGAAATTCTGGTCACTTAGCCCCAAGTTTCTTATTGGAACTATTTTAAGGATAACTGGTACAAATATATAGAGACCTACATAAATGACAGATCTCAGTGTTAAACAGATGAGCTACAAGTAACTGTGGGAGCTATTCTTAGGCCTCAGCAAAATAATTTTGTTACATATTATTACTGATCACTGTAAATTAATTTTCTAACTGTCCTGGTCATTCTCCATTATTTATACATTTTATTATTTCAACAAACTACAGGCTAACTTTCATTTCAGCCCTTCCTTACACATTTCGTCCTCATTTTATAAGTACATTTTTCTTAGCTTGTTAACTTGTAAACTATCATCTTTTTTTTTTTTTTCATGAATATTCATGGATTGTTCTTTTACTTTCTTTTTTAAATTAGTTTTAATCAATTTGATGATGAATTATGAATTTATTATAACCTTCATTTTTTTACAATAAATTTGCTGTTTATTTTTTAAAAATCGTCTTTTTGTCACCTGGTAGAGAATATATGGAATTTATATTTGCAATGTTCCAAGCATGGACAGGGCTCTCTAGGCTTGGTGTGTTGTCCTTTGAATGGTGCAAAGAATTGCTTTTGGTCAAATATTAGATATTAAATATTAAATTGGCATATAAAAACAAATCCATAGTATACTTAGGTAACCTGTACAGAACAACATAAAGTTTAACAGAAAGACTATGCTTAATTTGTAATATTCTGTTTAATTTTTTTATCACTCTGATGACTTGTGACTTCAAGGAAAATAAAATCAAGGGGGGGGGGGTGAGACTGAGGCTTTCAACCAATCAATATCTCCATATTCTCACAATGGTTTAAAAGTGACCAATAGAACAGCAGCATTAATTCATTAAGTAACACAATGAAATATTCACAAGTGAGGTCAACAATTTTTGAATCACAAAACATGTTAATATACAAAACTGTTTCCTGATAGTCTCAGAGGTTTCATCCAATCAAAATGCATGTTTGATTTTAGTCAACCAATCAAAATGCATGTTCAGTCAACCAATCAATGCATGTTTAATCAACCAATCAAAATGCATGCTTAATCAACAAATCAACATTAAATGAACTGAACAGAAAGATGGCCTGATGTTTTTATCATAAGACAACATTCGTCCTCAAGATCAAATATGTTTGGTAACTTGGTTCATTTGCAAGCACCATTTAGGTTATAGGTATGCTTAATAAAATCTGAAAGCAGAATCAAAGTAAAAAACACTAACCTGATGCAATGGATCACATGGTACATGTTATGTCTAACTCACAAAGCTTGGATCACATGGTACATGTTGTGTCTAACTCACAAAGCTTGGATCACATGGTAAATGTTATGTCTAACTCACATTAGGTTGGATCACATTGTCTAACTCACATTAGGTTGGATCACATGCTAGATGTTGTGTCTAACTCACATTAGGTTGGATCACATGGTACATGTTATGTCTAACTCACATTAGGTTGGATCACATGCTACATGTTGTGTCTAACTCACATTAGGTTGGATCACATGGTACATGTTATGTCTAACTCACATTAGGTTGGATCACATGGTACATGTTATGTCTAACTCACATTAGGTTGGATCACATGGTACATGTTGTGTCTAACTCACAAAGCTTGGATCACATGGTACATGTTGTGTCATAACACACTTATTTAAGTTTTCTCATATGTGCTATATCACTATATGTCAAAACCTTTTCACAACCGTCTCAGACTATTTTTACATAAATCTAGAAAAAGATAGAAATATTATAGAAATATTATAACATAGGAAGTAATGTGGATATTTATATAAGACATTTTTTTTTCAAGTTTTCATCAATAATCTTCATAAGAGTAACAGCCAGTGACAGACTGACCCAGTGCCAGACTGACCCAGGGGCAGACTGATTCAGGGGCAAACTGACCCAGTGGCAGAGTGACCCAGGGGCAGACTGATTCAGGGGCAGACTGACCCAGTGGCAGACTGACCCAGTGGCAGAATGACCCAGGGGCAGACTGATTCAGTGACAGAGTGACATTTAAGTAGTTCAGTGTTGGAAACAGAGTGCCAAGAATGACATAGAAGAAAAATAAACATTTACATAGTCTCTGAAGGAACTATTCTCAACTGATTAGAACACAACAATTGTACCGGCAAGCCAGCTGACTGTGCATGCAGACTGCCAATCAGAATGTAGGAAAATGGCGGCCACCCACCCACCTTAGCCTACAGGTCACGTGATTTTATGAGTGGGATGGGGAGATCATCTTTAACTTCAATATAAGAAAGGTGATGTAATTTATGTATTTTTTTTTCTAACCATTGATGAAACCTGAGAGGTACTTTTAATTAGGAACATCTATGGAATGTTTCCTCTGTTGCCAGAACCTGCACATTAAAATTTTTGGTGTAGACTTAATGACTCGTTTGTTAGAGTCCACAGTGGTTCCGTCTCAGGGAGTGCATAACATCCTTCTACCGGACAGTCCCAAATGTGTGAGTGAAGAAGAAGGTCTTATGAGGGTTGTACTTGCGGCTCATGTAAGGCCACATGCTTGGATAATGATATCCAGGGAATTGAACTATTCACACAGCGCATGTGATAGGAACCTTAATGAGGTTATTCAACACTAAAGTTCCGATGTGCTTCTTGTTGTTTCTAACACACAGCTCTACTCAACAACTTGATGCAACAATGTCATGTTTATAGCTGAAGTAAATTCAATAATGAAATGTAAGTAACACAACAGGGAATAGTTGTTTAAAGGCATATTAAAGGATAAATCAGGATCTTGCAAGCTACATGTCATGAACACAATGTGATGTCATCATTTTATGGCATCAAAATTCGGTTATGATATATCATTTTAGGAAATCATGACATAACAATTCAGTGATGTCATTATTTTATGACATGTTATAACAATCCAGTGAAGTCATCAGCAGCCATGGGACCACCATCATTACGTAAGCCGACATCATCTTGAAACCAGTTTCTATTAAACTTTAAATTTGTTCCCAGATGTATTTGTCTAGATATAAGAGTGGGACTTATGGCCCAATGGCTTACATACCACAGTTAAATTTTTGTTTGCATTCATCCTTTAGAAATCTCTAACAACAATTTGGCTGGCATATACTACTAGAATGTAACCTATATAAAAAAATTTCTAAACATTCTGATGGCATCTAGCCATATCATGTCAAGACATCAAACATGAAATGATGAACAAGAAAGAAAAAATGTATCCGAAGTCCTCACATTTTAATGAAATATAAATCAATGAACGATTTTGCATAACATGACACCTGTTTTTCAAGTCACACATTTAAAACCTGGCTCATCATAGGTTGACAGTGGTGAAGAAGTTTTAGAGCCAGGTCAAGTTTTACACAGAACAATTTTGGTTTCCTTTCTGTTATACAGTAATTTACACAACTCCAATGACAAGTGACCACCCTATTTATTTTTCTCATTTTTAAAAAAAAATAATTTTTAAACAAAAATTTAGCTTGGGATGTTGTAGTAGAGATGATTATATTTGGATAGATCTGCATTTAAAAAAAAAAAAAAATTTGTTTTCTTGATGAAGACTGTAGGTTTTAAATCAACTTTAAAATTTTTTTTTTTTTTCATGAGCACCAAGGAGAACAAGCTTCATATTTTAAAAAAGATATATTTCTTTATATGATTGAGAGAGTTGATGCCAAGTAGCAATACATTTGTCATTCATCATTTGCTGGGTGCTGGGTGGCCGAGCGGTCTAAACTATCTCAAACCAAATAGCTAGTGGTCTGGAGTTCAATCCCCACCAAAGCCAACATGGATGGGACTCGTTAGCCTTGGACGGCAACCCATCCAAGAGAAGGCAACCCATCCAAGAGAAGGCAACCCATCCAAGAGAAGGCAACCCATCCAAGAGAAGGCAACCCATCCAAGAGAAGGCAACCCATCCAAGAGAAGGCAACCCATCCAAGAGAAGGCAACCCATCCAAGAGAAGGCAACCCATCCAAGAGAAGGCAACCCATCCAAGAGAAGGCAACCCATCCAAGAGAAGGCAACCCATCCAAGAGAAGGTAAACTCTGAATTTATAACAGGAGCTAGAATGATCAACAAATTGATTGTGGACCTCTCAAATATAAGAAGGAGATATTCACTCAATGAAAATGTATCATCATTTAAAGATATCATTTGATAGTATCCAAAGTTCTACCAACTCTCCAACACAATTATTAGGATAGTTTGGCAACAATTTTTTGTCGTGAACTTTGTACCAACTCCCCAAAACAAAGAGAGGCACCAGGGATTCATCAGGGATTCAGCCGACATAAAAAGTTAGGGAAAAAAAATTATTATAAAAAAAGTAAGGTACAGCTTGTGAGCATCGAAGAGCCAAGACAAGGGCACAAGGCCGGGCCCCGACAAGGGCACAAGGCCGGGCCCAGACAAGGGCACAAGGCCGGGCCCAGACAAGGGCACAAGGCCGGGCCCAGACAAGGGCACAAGGCCGGGCCCAGACAAGGGCACAAGGCCGGGCCCAGACAAGGGCACAAGGCCGGGCCCAGACAAGGGCACAAGGCCGGGCCCAGACAAGGGCACAAGGCCGGGCCCAGACAAGGGCACAAGGCCATCAGTGTACTTCCTTCTCATTGCCAGACATTAAAAGTCTTGCCCTCACAGCTATTCATATTAAAACAATGGCCAGACTTAGTCTTGCCCTCACAGCTATTCATATTAAAACAATGGCCAGACTTAGTCTTGCCCTCACAGCTAGTCATATTAAAACAATGGCCAGACTTAGTCTTGCCCTCACAGCTATTCATATTAAAACAATGGCCAGACTTTTCAAGCGCCTCTGTTGGCACCATCATTTTCCAGGCCCTCGTTAGCCATAATGGTCTTTTGTCTGTTCTTTGTTTAGATTTATGAGGTCAATAAAAGTACAAACTTGTCATAAACTTCAGTGTTGGAGAAGTTCATCATCTTTGCTCGAATAATTTTTTTTTTTTTTTTAAAATGAGTATCGTCAGTGAGATTCTTTGATGGCGCATCGGGGCAGAAGGCAACTGAGAGTAGATTTTTTTTAACAAAGACATTAATTATAAAAATCTGCATTAAATTTTTGATACATAAATACACTTGTTAAAACAGCCTCAACAACATGCCTACACTTAACAAATCTAGAAAAAAAACAAACACTGTAAACATAATTAGGCGTAGCAAAGAGACAAAACAAATACCCTTGATAAATCTGGCAAGCGTAAGTGTGCTTATTAATAAATAACCTGTCTCAAAATTTGGGTTCACTAAGTTTATAATAGCTGCTTTATCATTGCCTATTGAGTTGTATTCACTCTAGTGCCAATATGATACTTTTACTAATAGTGAATGGAAAGATTATGCAACTTAATGTTCATTTTAAGTTTGTAAAAAAAAAAAAAAAAAAAAAATACCATGAACTTGTTCATAAACTTCATTTAACATGTAAATATGAATAGCTACATGTACATAAACAAAAATAAATGAAAAAATAAAACTTATGACTAATATTTTAAAAATAAATAAACTATATGATATTTTTACTAATAGTGAATGGAAAGATTATGAAACTTAATGTTCATTTTAAGTTTGTAAAAAAAAAAAAAAAAAAGAAATACCATGAACTTGTTCGTAAGCTTCATTTAACATGTAAATATGAATAGCTACATGTACATAAACATAGCTACATGAGCACATACAGCTTATGACAAATATTTTAAAAATAAATACACCTACTCATCAATATATAAGAACATAAAATCCTTATTGTTTGAGTTCAAAACCTATGGCATCAATAAAAAAAAAACTAACAAAGAAAAAAATATGTTCTTTATGGCTTTGATATAAACTAGCAAAGATGTTCTTTTTGGCTTCATTACAAACTAGCAAAGATGTTCTATTTGGCTTCATTATAAACTAGCAAAGATTTTCTATTTGGCTTCATTATAAACTAGCAAAGATGTTCTATTTGGCTTCATTATAAACTAGCAAAGATTTTCTATTTGGCTTCATTTTAACTAGCAAAGATGTTCTATTTGGCTTCATTATAAACTAGCAAAGATCTATTTGGCTTCATTATAAACTAGCAAAGATGTTCTATTTGGCTTCATTACAAACTAGCAAAGATGTTCTATTTGGCTTCATTATAAACTAGCAAAGAAAAAATATTTTATTTTTGGCTTCATTACAAACTACAGAAGAGAAAAGATGTTCTTTTTGACTTCGTCAGGAACAGCTGATAAATGATGTATTATCCTCACTTTCTTTGTATGTGACCCACCTTTAAGTATCCCAGCTATTAACAACTTGCTACTTGTTATTTAGAAGTATGTGAGGTAACATTCTTGTTATTTTTTAACCTCACATAAAAAAAGAGCGTATTCCACTGGAACTTTTCCAGCCCTTCCAGGGTTGTTTGTGACCAATTTTTGCACGGGCTGACCAATCCTGAACATACCAACCACACGTGTATTAACTGACCTATCAAATATATCACAACTCTGCTTTTCTAATTAAGCAAGAATTTAAAGACACATACAAAAAAATCCTACCATTATCGAATGTCTTATATCTAAATTTTAATGTTTTGGTTATCTATACTTCTACATGTTAATCTATGTTTTAATTATATATAAAAATACATTTTAATCTATATGTTTTAGTCATCTATACTTATACAAGTTAACCTATAGGTTTCAGTTATCCCAATGGTGCCTCTGGTCAAATCAAATCGTTGGTCAATTAAAGAACAACCCCACCTCAAAGCTTCAAATGAACCTTTAATTGATGTACACCGTAGACCAATATAGCCATACAGCCTAGACCAATATACAGCCTAGACAAATATAGCCATTGCCTTTTCTGGAATGTCCACTTAGATGATGGAATGATGATCTGCTAGCCCTGAAACATTCTTTGGTAAACAATCCAGAAATAAGGGCAGACCTTTAATAGTTGGCCACCAATCTATGGCATTCTTGTTAATAAAAACCTAAACCCCTCTGGACAATGGCACAGTGAAATAACACTACAACTGCAGGTAATGCTGAAGGTCAGTTCTATTTCAATCTACAATTTTACTGCAGTAAAACACATGGCGGATACAGGCTAGTTTTAACACACACCTTCAGTCTAATCATGATAAAAATTGTCTTAAAAGCCAGTATGTGAATAAAGCATTTTATAGTATACACAATGCAACAACATGCTTGATTAGCCATTATGGCTCAAAGCAACAATGGCTTGATTAGTTATCATGGCTCAAAGCAACAATGGCTTGATTAGCCATCATGGCTCAAAGCAACAATGGCTTGATTAATTATCATGGCTCAAAGCAACAACCTCTAATGAACACATAAGGTCATCATGGCTAAAATATAATCCAACAACTTTATTCTGAACTTAATGCCACATTTAAATATAGATCTGCTTATTTGTTCATATCTTATATGTCACTTTAAGAGAAAGACGTGAGTGGACCTGCTTGAGATGGAGTCATACGTCAACAGCCACTTCCACTGCTCTCATATGCCCGGTAAAACAGAAGGGCCCCAATTTCTTATCGTCCAATTTGAGTTGGGGTATGTGTGTGTTAATGCCTTTATGATTATAGTAGAGAATTTCCTAGATTGCCCACTGTCAAGTTCAACATAAATCCTGGAATTCTTTCCCATTATCTCCAATAGTCATTCTAAGACAGTTCAGAGAATGATCCCACACAATATGCTACCAGCAGTTACACAGCCCAAACATTATGTATTAAACATTCTTAGTATTCTCAACATATTGGTAGGCTTTTCAATCTGTTGGCACAGTAATAATAAATCTGCTGTACATCTGGGGAATTTAAAGTCTCAGATGGCAACGTTCACACACTGACTGGGGCCCTGCTATAAAATGTACTTCAGATTAACATTATCTGTTTGAACTTTGCCGATCCGGACAGTTCGTAGTCGGAGACTGCTGTACAACGACCTTGACAGCTCTCCGTCTCTCTTCGGGTGTGAGTGGATTGCTGGATGGAAGATTTCCGGCCGAGTTGGATATGCTCCTGGTGGTGGCTGATGTGGATAGCTGCAAATGCGGCATTGGAAGAGAGGCACGAGAAAGAGCGGGTTCTGCGACAGCCGGTGTGGGGTTGGGTTCAGGTGGAGAGCTGGACACCGTCACGCCAGAGGTGCTTGTAGACTGCACCACTGAATTTGCTTCCTTCTGGGCTTGGCTTGAAAAGTTGAGAACCTTTGATACGGATACAGAAACGGTTTGCTTTGTGGATGTTGGTTGCAGGTGAGAATGGGGCAGTGCGGGGATGGGAGACGACTCTGCCACAGCGGTGACGGCCTTAGTACAACTGTCTGTCCCCGCAGGCGGTGGGGAATCCTTCAGGACCCCCCCCAAGTCAGTGTCAGAGGCTTGTGTGCCGGTGGTGTTGAAAGTGGCGCGCACCAGGGCCGGAGACGAGGGCGACCAGTCCGGCATCGGTGGAAGCGCCAGGTTCAGCTGCTGCAATGCCTCCCTGGGGATGAGCTTCCTGAGCTTGGCCACGGCCTGCAGCAGGGCGCCACGCTCAAGCTCCAATGTTCTGATGTGTGACTTCAGTTTCTCCTGTTCAATTTGATTGCTGTGGACACTAAGTTCTAGACTGCGCTGTTGGGACTGGGCATGCTGGGGAAACATGTCAGAACAGGATTACTGAAAATTTCTTTCATAAATTATGTATAATTATATACTAAGCCAACCATATTTCCAGCAAAACTTTTAAACATGTGCAATAGAGAATTCAACAGAAAAGATATATTCTGAATTTATATGAACATTTAACAGTAACAAAATTATTCCCCCTATAATTCCAGCCGCAGTTTTTGTTTAATCTAAAAAAAAAAGATGAACTTGAAATGTTTACTAAGAATTAAAATAAAATAAGCTAATAATTAATGTTTGAAGACGATTAATTTCACCTTGTAACTGCTGTAGAAAATAACTGATGTCAACTTGTAACTGCTGTAGAAAATAACTGATGTCAACTTGTAACTGCTGTAGACACTCTAATAAGTCACTGACATGTCATTTTTTTAGATATAAAAAGCTTAAGGCCAGCTACCCACCTGCAGCTTCTCCAGCAAATCTATGTTCTGATTCTTGAGGGCACGGTTCTGATGTTCTACCCGGTACATCATCTCAATGTCAATGGAGGACCTCCTCCGCTCCACCAGCCGTGATGACCGGTCACTGCCGGCCGACGGGGAGTGGTTTTTGACATGGTGGTGCCTGTTGCTGTGGTGTGGGGAGAAGGTCATCTCCTCACTGAGCACGTGGTACTCAACCTCGTAGGCCTGGAGCTCTTTGCTGATATCAAGCTCAAATGCCTATGGGGGAAAAAATGGATGATTCTCATCACTTCAAAGACTTCTCACTCTTAAATCATTTTAAAATGGTAAAATTTATTATTTAGGTCCATAAATTTGATATAAAAAAAAATAAATAAGACTACAGACATGGGAAACTCTGGATATTTGAACTCATCGAGGTTCATTAATGTAAATGTTTGCATTCATTAGAAATATCAACTTTCTAAGTGAACTAAATTCATCTATTTGAGGTTTGTCTCATAAGGGTCTTATGTAAATATAACCGTAACCATGCTGTTATCCTGCAGTGACTGGCTAATTAAAATTGATTAGACTGACACTCGAGTAAATTTGCATTTTTTTTTTAAACTGTGAATTTGGCCATTCAAGAAGCCAGCCAGTCTAGGGTTACATTAAATTTCTTGTGTTACATTTTAGAATTACATCAACAAAGTTTAAAAGTTGTAGTAACACACATTCCTGTTTTTAAATTGACAAAGGGAAATAATTTATTCCTTTTTTTTTTCCCACTGTACTGTCGGAAAGGCCCGTGTGGATGGATTGGGTTTCTACTCTATGCTCCAAGTATATATTAAGTCTCTTGGCTAAACAAGCACTAAACTGCATGGACCTGATTAATGATCCTCTCCATCTGCACCTGCACCATCTCAGGGAGCGTCGTCTTAAGGAAGTCTACCACAGACTCAAAGGAATCACACTGAAGTATCAGAGCTCGGTGGTTGCCTATCAGCATTAGCGCTACCTTGAAAAGGGCATCAATTCCTTGGACAAAAATCATGTCTGTGGAGAGATAAGGCATCAGATGAGGTAAATCTAGGACATGGTCATGATGGGATCCCATTATCTGACAGTTTCAATGGATTATAAGGATCAAATTTTATGTCAGGGATGGCCGAGTGTATCAGCCTGTAACATGATATTTGCTGTCCATTTTCTGCTGAGTAGAAAGCATTATTTCAGGTCAGTGTAGTAACAAAATACATTTAATTATAATGAGTGAGAAACTACTTGAGCGGCCAAATTGTAATGGATGAAAAAGCAGTTGGGAAGATTTTTACTCACGAGAAAAAAAAAATGAGGATACAATGTATGAGCGACTTCACATGTTATTCTCTAAAGAGAAATGGATTCATTGTGAACTGTGTTCAATCATCATTCCAAAAGTGAATTTCACTATCCTGCGTAGTGTTTATGTCAATAAAGAATTGATATGTGAAGATTTTGACTTCCTGTTATGACATGGGCGTGTGAGAAATAATTTAGTAGCTAACCCAATCTGATATTCACTAAGATATCGGCTCATGTCCTAACAAGCTATAATAGTGATATCAGTATAGATGAGGGTTACAGAGCCAAAAAGTTCTATATCAGGGATTGGGAAACTTTTGGACAGTACAGCCAAATGAGGCCTTCAAAATTGAAACAAAAGTATTCAAGAGCCATAAATATATTTGTACAACTATGAAAAGTTTAAGAGGGCCTAGTATTAAAGAAAAACTAAATTATTACCCTTTATTAGCCAGTTTTTAAAAAAAATATTGGTATAAACACGGTATTGTATTATATAGTACAAATGAAATCAAACATTATGTTGATAAAATCCTTTAAAAATTTGTTAAATGAAACTATGATAGTTTTATTTTCATTTTCAATTCTACCTCAGAGCAAGTTTTCTCTAACCCTTGGGCCAAATATTTTTCAAAGTAATTAGAAAATTTAATCACCATGTACATTCCAGTGTTGTGTGGAGATTTTTGTTTTACTCACCAAAAACTCTGGCCACAAATCCCAGTGGAAACTGCGAGGCAAACAGTGTGAGGAACCAGGGGGCAGCGTAAAGTGTGGGGGAGATCTCGTGTGTCTCAAAGTGCTCGTACACATCTTTGTAGTGGTCGTGGAGGAGGCGGGTCAGTTGGTACAGCTTGATCTGTGATTGGATGACACCAGCATGGGCTCAACACAGGTAACTATAAACAATGTCTGCATAAACAGACGCAAGCAAGTGTCGCACAATGCTTTGTAACGTAACAGACACAAGCAAGCTTTGCTCAATGCTCTGTAACATAACAGACACAAGCAAGTGTCATACAATGCTCTGAAAAATAACAGACACAAGCAAGTGTTGCGCAATGCTCTGTAAAATAACAGACACAAGCAAGTGTCGCACAATGCTCTGTAAAATAACAGACACAAGAAAGTGTTGCACAATGCTCTGTAACATAACAGACAACTGAGAAGTGATGCACAATCCTCTTTAATATAAATACACAACCAAGTGTTTCAAAATCCCCTGTAACATAAGAGACACAACCAAGTGGTATCCTCTGTAACATGGACAGATTTATTGAATTATAATGAACAAAATCTCATTGAGTTCTCTTAAGACATTGATTTTTTTTTGCTTCAAATATTTTTTTCTGATCGGCATCAATTAATTAAACTACTTGTTTTATAGAGCTTTGAACATAATTAACATTTCAACAAAACCACATCAATGGCCATTTTATGAACAGTATATTGAAACATTTTATGACACATTCACCACGAATTGTCACCACATATTGGAGACATGCTGCGATTGTAAAATAAATGCCTATTTACTGTTTCATATTTTTATCATGTCATTACTTGACACCTAGTACACTAAGAGAAACATGATTGGGTCAAAAGTGCTTCTAAATAGTATGCCATGTACTTTGTTTAAGGCAGGCAGAAATGTCCACCAAACTCACTTGAAGGGCTGTCATATTAGGCCGAAACTGTTTCCGAAGGCCGAGGTCGTACATCATGTATTTAAGAACATGGAATGCTGAGATTTCTTCCATCTGTGGAGATAAGTACAAGATTGGTCAGATTGGTCTTTCATCTTACGACATCACAATGTTGCACCCTTGTCTCTTGAAACGTTCTCACAATACAACATTTCATAAGGTCAGCTGGAACCATTCAACCATTCCAAACATGTTGGTATCAATCTTCTTTGACCCTAAAGTATTCAATTCAGATTCAGTGTAAGTCAGTAAATAGTCTCTATCCATGACACATAGACACCAATGTACATAATTAATTTTGTATTTCCATTTAAATATTTTTTACATAAAACATAACATTTCTCTCTTTTTAAAATAATAACTATGTGTACAATACAACAACAAAACAAGTCAATTTTTGTCTGATAAAACGTTTACAGCACCATATTTGTAGGGTTACATATCGTCATGACACTAATTCACATAACAACTGGATTAGGGAAGTTCTAGAATACTTGTAGAGACATCTGATTCAAAGAGTGAGACTGTCCGTCCCAGGTCTTGTCATGTCACGAGGATGTTGGAAAGCCCATTATTCAATCACAAGGAACTCACATGCATCAGCAAAAGGCCGACGATGAACGAGAGCCCCTGGCAGTAGCCAACTTCAGGGTCCAGCAAGCTGTAGGCCTTCAGGAGGTTGAACAGCTCCAGCTGACCCGGTCCCAGGGCTTTGGCGAAGTAGGGATGGCAAGGGAATGTGCGACCTGGGGAATGACACGTGTGTGAAAACTACAGGTCCATCACATAAGGGGAATGACAGATTAACAATTGATAGGAATGAAGTCAGGCTGCTGATCTGAATGCTTTCATTGAAATGTTCCCCTATGCTTGAGAGCATATACACTGAAGCCCCAGGGAATTCACAGATAGAAAATGGCCTGACTTTTTAAAATGATATGACATAAATGCACAATGCAATGTATAAACACTTTATAAAAAAAATAATTACATGTACTTGATCGTCAAGTGAGGACATGATAAAATGAAACAGGTTCAATTGAATCAGGACATTACATAGTGAAATTATTGAAAAAAATCAATCTTTTCAAGTGGCAAGTCTCCTCCTATTCACAATGTACAACACAAACTAGAACAGAAAACACCACACTCACACGTCACAATCATTGCTCCAATGCAGCCTCAATCATTGCTCCAATGCAACTTTCAAAGTGTTTTTGTTGTTCGTCCTTCACATGCCAAGATGACCGAGACTATTAAAGAGTGAACAGGTGGCATGCCGGTCCTAATTTGTGTCTGGAAAGCTTGAGCGCACTTAGGACACACATTATTTTGGGTCCTGGTTGGATTGGAGTTGATTTTCCTTGCCCCGCGCTTTCTTTGGGTGTGAGCGCTGTTTTTTTTTCTCTGAGGATTGTGCTCCATCAATAAGTCTACCTCACTAGCTTGTATCATCCAACAATGAGTCTACCTCACTAGCTTGTATCATCCAACAATAAGTCTACCTCACTAGCTTGTATCATCCAACAATGAGTCTACCTCACTAGCTTGTATCATCCAACAATAAGTCTACCTCACAAGCTTGTATCATCCAACAATAAGTCTACCTCACAAGCTTGTATCATCCAACAATAAGTCTACCTCACTAGCTTGTATCATCCAACAATAAGTCTACCTCACTAGCTTGTACCATCCAACAATAAGTCTACCTCACTAGCTTGTACCATCCAACAATAAGTCTACCTCACAAGCCTGTACCATCCAACAATAAGTCTACCTCACTAGCTTCTATCATCCAACAATGAGTCTACCTCACTAGCTTGTATCATCCAACAATAAGTCTACCTCACTAGCTTGTACCATCCAACAATAAGTCTACCTCACAAGCTTGTACCATCCAACAATAAGTCTACCTCACTAGCTTGTATCATCCAACAATAAGTCTACCTCACTAGCTTGTATCATCCAACAATGAGTCTACCTCACTAGCTTGTATCATCCAACAATAAGTCTACCTCACTAGCTTGTACCATCCAACAATAAGTCTACCTCACAAGCTTGTACCATCCAACAATAAGTCTACCTCACTAGCTTGTATCATCCAACAATAAGTCTACCTCACTAGCTTGTATCATCCAACAATGAGTCTACCTCACTAGCTTGTATCATCCAACAATAAGTCTACCTCACTAGCTTGTACCATCCAACAATAAGTCTACCTCACAAGCTTGTACCATCCAACAATAAGTCTACCTCACTAGCTTGTATCATCCAACAATAAGTCTACCTCACTAGCTTGTACCATCCAACAATGAGTCTACCTCACAAGCTTGTATCATCCAACAATAAGTCTACCTCACTAGCTTGTATCATCCAACAATGAGTCTACCTCACTAGCTTGTATCATCCAACAATGAGTCTACCTCACTAGCTTGTATCATCCAACAATGAGTCTACCTCACTATCTTGTATCATCCAACAATAAGTCTACCTCACTAGCTTGTATCATCCAACAATGAGTCTACCTCACTAGCTTGTATCATCCAACAATGAGTCTACCTCACTAGCTTGTATCATCCAACAATGAGTCTACCTCACTAGCTTGTATCATCCAACAATGAGTCTACCTCACTAGCTTGTATCATCCAACAATGAGTCTACCTCACTAGCTTGTATCATCCAACAATGAGTCTACCTCACTAGCTTGTATCATCCAACAATTAGTCTACCTAACTAGCTTGTATCATCCAACAATGAGTCTACCTCACTAGCTTGTATCATCCAACAATGAGTCTACCTCACTAGCTTGTACCATCCAACAATAAGTCTACCTCACTAGCTTGTATCATCCAACAATTAGTCTACCTCACTAGCTTGTACCATCCAACAATAAGTCTACCTCACTAGCTTGTACCATCCAACAATAAGTCTACCTCACTAGCTTGTACCATCCAACAATAAGTCTACCTCACTAGCTTGTACCATCCAACAATAAGTCTACCTCACTAGCTTGTACGAGTAATCCCTGAACCTTAGTCTGCCATCTGGCTTGTCCTTTTAGTAGAAGCCTGTAGATGATGATATAGTCAGTCTGTTGTAGCAGTGACTTTGCCCTGCCACCTTATGACAAGAAGTTTACGTAGACAGCATTGGTGGAGATGGTTTAGTTGTCCAGCATGTCTGCTGTAATCTATCAACATCTCGATAGCATATAGGAGAGATGTTAATACAAATGCCCTATATAATTTTAGTCTAGTGAGAAGACCGAGACCCCTTCGCTCTCTGACACTCTTGCAGAGCCTTACGAAAGCAAAATTTGCTTTAGAAATTTCGTTGTTGATCATAATCATCTGTTGTTACTGACCTGGAGAGGGTGCTGCCCATGTATGTGACAAAAAGAAAACAAAACACTCACACAACACTCTACCCCAACTTTCAAAGTAACTCACAGAAAACACACACACAAACGCACATTACCCAGTACCTAAATCAATGAGTATTGCATGCTGATGAGTGGTCAGCTGTTTGAGCAGGTCCTCATAGTCGGCCCCCTCACACGTCCCTTCAGGCACGGTACTACTCATCTGGTGCTGCTGCATTAAGAACAACCAGATTTGGCCCCTCAGAGCTCTCGGCACACCTGTGGTAGGAGACCAGATAAATGGTAGGAGACCAGATAAATGGTAGGAGACCAGATAAATGGTAGGAGACCAGATAAATGGTAGGAGACCAGATAAATGGTAGGAGACCAGATAAATGGTAGGAGACCAGATAAATGGTAGGAGACCAGATAAATGGTAGGAGACCAGATAAATGGTAGGAGACCAGATAAATGGTAGGAGACAAGATAAATGGTAGGAGACCAGATAAATGGTAGGAGACCAGATAAATGGTAGGAGACCAGATAAATGGTAGGAGACCAGATAAATGGTAGGAGACCAGATAAATGGTAGGAGACCAGATAAATGGTAGGAGACCAGATAAATGGTAGGAGACCAGATAAGGAGACCAGATAAATGGTAGGAGACCAGATAAATGGTAGGAGACCAGATAAATGGTAGGAGACCAGATAAATGGTAGGAGACCAGATAAATGGTAGGAGACCAGATAAATGGTAGGAGACCAGATAGATAAATGGTAGGAGACCAGATAAATGGTAGGAGACCAGATAAAACAAACTGATGGAGTATGCCTTGACCACTTGTGAAGCTTGCATTTTCCAGGGAAACACAACATTTCAATTCTGAATACATTTTAGTTAACACTTACAAGGACAGACAGAGCTGTATCCTAAGTGGGCTAAGAATTTCAACAGTTCAAGTTGACATCTGAAGATTTAGCTGTTTAAATGTGTTGCTTGATTTAGGTAGCATTTTAGAACAAATCAATCTCTATTTAACTCTACAAAGAATTGATGAACCATTTAGGGACCAAAACCATCCTGTAATTTCATCATCATTAACTAACTCCTCTAATGTAACTTCTATGTTACTTGTCTGAGTGACATAAAGAAGTAAGCAGCGTACCCTTTTTAACAAAATCTAATAGTTTGTTCATTGGCACCGGCTTTCCATCATCGACCAGCTCACCCCCTCTGCCTTCGGCCTCGTCCCCTTGAATGGCCAACATTTGTTCCCAGACTGAGGTAATTTCCTTGAGACAGGGCGTTAACTCTTGGTACTCGAGTTTACGACAACAGTTCGCTCCCCCTTCCTCCTGCCTTGCTGAAATGGAGAAAAAACATTTTCAAAAATGGGGGGGAAAAAAAGTAAACTCAATTACCCTCATTTCCATGATAAACCAAACAAAAATAGTTACATTAATTCCCCAAAATAAAAGGAAAAAAAACAAAATTTGATAAAGGCAAAAAATCTAAAAGCTTGTCGCAGATTTTTATTTTTTACCTTTTAATTTGAAGGTTTTCAGCCACGTTTTTTTTTTCAGATCCAATTTTTTTTATTTTTTTAAAAATATGATAATAATTTATATTATTTTTTTTTAAAACAACTTTTACCTAAAAATAAATCCTAGCCAACCATGCTCTCTTATGAGGGCTATAAAATATTGATCAAATTTAACCTCCCAGCGGTGAGGCAGCAATAAAGAGTAAAAATTAAACATGAAAAGCAAAGAGAGAAATGACAATATGAAAGAACAAAGCAATTTTTTAAATATTTAATACACACTTTTTGATCTATTTAATGACATTCAAAACAAAAATAGAAGCCAAGATGTTTTTTCAAGTCTCAGTAAATAATTTTCTAGAGCTGTCACAGTCTAGTCCAATTTCTCATATTCTCAAAGTCATGGTTTCAATGTGATATTTTTTAAAATTCATGACATGGGTTAATTTTCTTGAGGTCAATGTTTATTTTTGTCTTTCTTAAAATTGTTTATGAGACATCGTCAAGTGCCTGGAGGCCATGAAGTCTCACCCAGATCAATGCTACTCCACTTGACATCAGTGGAAAAAAAAAAGTAACCCATCTGTTATCATGGACACTGCTTATATAAGTCTTTTATTTTTTTTTCTTAATAAAAGAAAGGTCCTATGTTAAAAACCAAAAAGAAACACTTATCACTAATGGTTTGAGAAGCACTGATTTAAGTCTATTTTCTTGATAATTTTTAAGTATAAATAAAAAAATTTTATAGCGATAGTGAACAAATATTTACAAATCAAAAGAATATCAAAATAAAATTGTTTTCATTGATAAACTCAGTTCAGCCAACGCAAGCAATTTTATCTACGAAGTCTGCACGGCAACAAAAAGGATAAAATAGCTTTGACAATGAACATACGTTATAAGGAGCTTAAAGTCCTTAAGAATGTTATTGCGTTTTCAACAAAAGACTATTTAAAACTATAAGGAGCATTAGCCAAGTTCTTAAAACAAAATGATGAATCAACATGATATTATTTCATTGACATTGAACTAGTATTGAAAGATGTGCCATCTGTTGGCTACTTAATTATGATGATCCTGTTTCATATTTTTTATCTTGGCTGAGGATTAATTAATAAAGATTTTTTTAACCATAAATCCAAGTTTACACTTCTGGCACACAAGATTTATTTCCCATGGTCAATTGAGGTCAACACAAATTCTAATTTTTCTTGACAGTTGCAGAATCTCATTTTCTTTTAATAACTTTTACAACATACTTTGATGACTCTGACTAAAGTGTTTAGTTGCCAAATCTCATTTTCTTTTAATAATTTTGGCAACATAATTTGACTAAATTTTTTAGTTGCTGAATCTCATTTTCTTTTTAATAATTTTGACAACATACTTTGATGACTCTGACTACAGTGTTTAATAACCCAGATCTGATCTTGTCATAAGACAATGTCTTACTTATTTCTTAAAATTTGTACAGTCACACACAACATGTCTTGGTGCTATGTTAAGAATTGTGAACAATCTTGTATTTGTTACAAACTTAACGGAGAATAAAATACTTCATATTCTATGAATAATTATGATAAATAAGGAATGGGAACATGGCTAATATTGATTCTATTGCAGATAGTTTTTATTGATAAGACATCACTAATCTAATAATCAAGGAAAATGGCTACAGGTCAACACACAAGGGAAGATAATTTTAGAATATAATTTCCTTGTGACAAGGGGATATCCATTTTTGTTATAAAATAAGATTATTTAAGAATAATGCCCCTTAATATTGTTTTAAAGTTTAAAGCATTGTGCTTATTCTAAGTCTCTCCTAAATTGAGGACTATTTCCCGAACCAACCCTGCCGGTATTTCTCTCCTAGATTCCCAAGCATTCAATGGAAATAAACAAAAGAGAATGACTAAAAAAAACAAAGCAGTTGTCCCTCCTTTAAAATGTGAGCACCCAGAGTTGACCCTGGTTGTGACATGCATAACTTTTGCTTACCACCTAAACTCAGGTTCTCTGAGTACAATAGCTTGTGGGTGCTATACATTTTAGTAAACATTCTAAAAAAAACTTAACTCCATTCAAGCAAAAAAATGAAAAAAAAAATAAAATAATTGGATTGATTCGGCAATGCAGTGTTTCTCATTCTATTCATTTGACATGCAGTTGTTCACATCTACATACTACTCAACAATTTTTCTTTTCATTTTTCTACAAATTAACTTTTTATTTACTGTGCACCAAAAGCGACCCCCAACATTTAAAAAAAAAAAAGAAAAAAAAAAGGACAATTGTATGCTCCATAATAAAAAAAAAATAAAAAAATCAAAGTCTAAAAAAATAAAATGGAAATAAAATTCACAATAATTGTGATTTAAAAATTTTCTACAAATTAAATTTTTATTTACTGGGACACAAAAGCGACCCCCAAAATTTAAAAAAAAAAAAAAAAAAAAAAGACAATTGTATGCTCCATAATAAAAAAAAAATAAAAAAATCAAAGGCTAAAAAAATAAAATGGAAATAAAATTCACAATAATTGTGATTTAAAAAAAAAAAAAAGGTTTGAGATCCAACTCCTTCAATGCGTTTACTTGCAGGAATTTACAAAGGCACAGGATAGTGCTATTTTAGATAAATTTTTATTTTTTATTTTAAATCATTAGACTAGATCTAATTAAATTTTTAATTTTTTTAATTTTAAAAGAGGGTGCCCTTAAAAAATATCCACTAATAGGTTCATCATTAAGTCCCACACACAAACCACAAACAGTTTGAGAAACACTGCTGGATAAAATCTAATAACCCTATCTTCTGTTTTCCTATTTGGACCAATAGAATTTTAAAAGAGGGACAGTGAATCTAAGATAGCTACTAATATGATTTATCTTACCACGAAATACTACCACAGAAAGACTTCCGTACAAGATGAAATTTTCTAGTGGTGCAGCAGGGAAGGTAAAAAAAAAACATAAAACAGAAACAACACAAGATGTAAATAAAATTCTTTGCTTGCTGTCAATTCAAAATGGAAAAACTTCTAGCAGAGACAAGATCTCTATCTAAATTTAAAACTGGAAAGAGTTTTGCAACACTCTTTTGGTAAAACTACTACATAAACTGTGACATTAAAATATGCTTTAAAAAAACTATTTTCATGGGAAAAAAAGGAAACACAAAATTATCCTCTTTTAAATTAATCATATGAAAAAACAATGGTTATTATTTCACTATTTTATTATAGCAATTTCTTTTTTATGTATGATATCTATTTCTGTCATATTAGTCAAGGGCTTTATTTTGTCTGTGGATTACCAACAAATTGTGTTTGGATTTTAAAGGAATGAATGGAGTATTTCATTTTAAAACAACACTTAAAGTGCGTCGCACTGAATGTATTTGTCCACCATGTGTAAATATTTTAAAATAATGTCTTCACAAATCAATTTTTTCCAAAGAAATTATTTTAAAATTTTTATTTAAATGGCTTCATTGGACATTCTAAATGGTTTGATTGGACCTTCTACATGGTTTTATTGGACCATCTAAATGGTTTTATTTTACCATCTAAATGGTTTCAATGGACCAAGGGCAGTGAAATTCAATTGATGTCAATCAAAGACTTACTTCAGTTGTTAGAGATTATATCAAGTATTAATTGTTGGTAAAACTAAAAAAAAAATAAAAAAATAAATATATAGATTTTGCTACCTAAAAATAAAACCCATTGGAAAAAAACTTGAAAAACTACTTATGAAGTATAAATACTAGAAAAGAAAACAAAATAAATGTATACATTAAATAGCTTTAGACACTAACTCTGACATGGATATTCATGTCAAATATTTATACTTCTTTGCCAAAGTATGGATGAGGGAGTAATTTGAAATGTCCAGCTAACTTTAAAACAGACTAATCTTGTGAAGAATTGAAAACTAAAAGAAAGAAGTTTTCACTTTTTTGTTGCAAGTAAAGCTAAATATTGAGTCCAACCCAGAGATTGAGACATGCATCATCTAATTAATTATGAAATTTCTTAAAGACCAACTCAATTTATTAGAACCCTCAGAGCAGCTAGAGATTTCTTTTAATTATTTCTATGAATATTGTTAATATTTATATTTTAAGAGGGCATTAGGTCCACACACTTCAAAAATAACACCACTCAAGTCCAAGGCAGGTCAAGTTATCATGAACCCAAACAATCAACATCTGCATTGGGTTTAGGATTATGTTGAACGATAAGTAACAATGAATGTAGTCAATGAGATCCCACAGGAACATATGCCCATTTTCTCGATAATAGAAGAACTAGATGAAGAGCCAACTTTGCAGGAGTTCTAAAAAAGCAACTGGTTACCTTGCCTCAAAGGCCTGGAAGGCCTCAAAAATGGAAAATCTATACTACTTGATCCCTTACATGATCTCCTCAGTCTGTGTTGGGAAGCAGGTCACATTCCACAGGACATGACAGAAGCCAACATCGTAATTTGGTATGAAAAAAAGGTGACTGTAGTGATTGAAAAAAAAGTACAGAGGAATTTCTCTTCTTGGCTTAGCTGCCAAGACATTGCCCGTGTCGCCCGTAAAATATTTCAGAGTCCAGCTCACCGTATCTACCCAGAGTGGCTTCAGAAGTGGTCATGCAACTAGAGATATGATATTCTCGTTACATCAATTTCAGGATAAGTGTCTTGAACAGCATAGCCCTCTTTAGATTGCTTTCATAGATCTGACCAAGGCATTCAACTTGGCAAGCCGGAATGGCCTGTTCAGTATTTGCATAAAACAGGTTGTCCCTGATAATGCTAAACGTTATACAATCAATGGTACTGTCTCTGAGGCATTCCCAGCTGAAAGCAGAGTAAAAAAAGGCTGCATACTGGCACAAACATTCTTCTCCATTTTCTTTTCAATGCTTCTCCAGTTTGCCTTCAGGGACTGTGAAGATGGAGTGTACATCCATACCAGATCTAATGGTAGGCCGTTCAATATCGCCCAGCTTCATGCAAAGACCAAGGTAAAAAAGGTGCTTATTTCTGAGTTGCTGTTAGCTGACAATGCTGACTTAACATAGCACACAGAAGAACATGTGAAGAGCTAGGACTGACCATCAGTCTACAGAAAACAAATGTCACAGTCCAAACACAACTATTGAGAGCCATAATCTGTCGGTAGCTGACAATTTGAAACACCTTGGATCCAATATCTCTAGTTCACTGTCAGCAGACAAAGAGCTGAACATCAGGATCGCAAAAGCAGCAGCAACTATTGCTAAATTGAATAAGTGGGTGTGAAAAAATCTTAAACTCACAGAAAGTACAAAACTAAGCATCTATTAGGCATGTGTGCTTATGACAGTGAAGTGTGGCCACTTATGCCAGTCTTGAGCAAAAACTCAACAGCTTCCACTAAAGATGTCTGCGTAACATTTTGCGCATTCGATGGCAGGTCAAGGTGCCTTACACAGGTTTTTAAGCAGGCCAAAATGTGTAGCATATTCTCCTCTCTTAGCAAGAGCAGCCATCATTGGTTAGGCCATGTAAGAAGAATGGTGGAAGGTTGTATTCCAAAGATGTTAAAGATGTGCTGTATGGAGAGTAGGCAGAAGGGGCAAGACTTATTAGATATCTTTGCTTTAAGGACATTGGCAAAAGGAGCATGAGGAAAGCCTGGACAGAAATCAACGAGTGGGAGATCATTGTTGAGCATCAATCCAGCTGGCAAACAGCAGTGTTTGATAGAGTCAAAAAGGAAGAAGATGCTTGAAACAAAGCCCCTGCAACAAAAAGAGCATTTTAAAAGGCCAAATTAAAGCAGGAGTCAATGTTCTCCTGCGATAAGTGTAGCCAAGACTGTCATTCCAGAATCGGCCTCGTAAGCCATTTGATGAAGTCTATCGCTACTCCATCGTCTCACGAAACCGGAAGGGTCCCATATATATATATTTTTATTCCATCCCACAGTCAAGGACTTGCATGATCAACATTTCAAAATGATCTCCATCTGAAATTTTATCAACTGTTTGTAAATCAATTTTCTATTTTATAGACAGGAATGTTGGTTTACATGGGGGACCACTGGGGAATAAGGTTGGTCCAATTATGGGGACAAAAATATTTTTGATTACTTATTGATTGAAATATATGTGTTGGGATCATCAGTGATGAAACCAAAGTTAAGGACGTTAGAAGGCCTACCTCGTATGTCATGATTTTCCTTTTCCATTCTTATCAAGAGTAAAGTCTCCAATATGGCCTTTTTCCACATGGCTCGTATCTCTACGGTGTTATGAAGCTTTCCGTCAACACTATCCGTGGAGGTATCTTCCCCTGAGATAATACACAGACGCTCGCTCAGGTCATTATCACAGAAAACCATAAATCAATTCAGACATAATGATTGATAAACTGTTTAAGTTTTAACATTTCATTATTTGTATTGATTCTCTTAGCGGTTAACAAGTTCTTTTATTAATGCGGTCCCATTTGATTGCAAGTAAGGAGCCAACAACTGCAGCATAAAGAAGTAGAGGTAGTGGCAGCATAAATAAGTACAAGTAGTGGCAGCATAAGTAAGAACTGGTAATTAGAGCTTAAGTACAGGCAGTGGCAGCATGCATAATTACAGGTAGTGGTAGCATAAATAAGTGCAGGTAGCGGCAGCATAAATACAAGTAAAGGCAGCATAAGTAAGTACAGGTAGTGACAGGATAAGTACAGGTAGTGGCAGCTAACGAATCTACCGGTACAACACACACTCACACAGTACAGCGTACAACACACACTGATACAGGTGGCACTATGCCCAGGAGTCTCACAACGGAGTTCACCAAACACAACTCCAAATGAACTTTATGGAACTTAAATCCAAGTCTGGGTGGAGTTTGCATTTATAGTTCTAGTTTAGACCCCATGATCCCCACTACAGCCTGTGGGAAATTCAGTGAACTTCAAATCAGTGTCAAATACCAAGAGCTGGGCATGAGTCCTCTCATTTCCTTGGACGTGACTTTTCTTTGTTAGTATCAAACCTCACCAAACTCAAGTGAATTTTCAGGTGTACAGAGTCTGCTAAAAATGGATTTTCTTTAATAGTATCAAATGCTCACCAAACTCCAGTGAGTGTTGAGGTGTGCAGACCCTGTTGAAAATGGCTTTTCTCCATGAGGAACTCGGTCTCCTTGTAGATGCCAGCAGTGTTGTGTCGTCCATTGGAGAGCTTACAGTAGATGATGAGAAACTGTCCGACTGCTGGACACCATTGGTGGCTAGGAGAAACCTTAGGAAAAGAAGAAGTTAAAACATTAGGTTTCCTTGTGATTAGCAATGTCACATTCATAGACAATGCATAGGGAGGGGGGGGGGGGGCTATTAGTCAACAATAGCATGAATCTTTTAAACAAATGTTAAAATGAATCCATTGTTCAGTGAGGTGTGTCTTAAGACTTTGTTTAATGATATGCAAGAATACCAGCCCCTTTGAAATATTACAAAAGTTCTAAACTAGGTAAGGCTGACAGACTCAAGGTCGTTATGACTGCTAGCACATTAGTTGCTATAGTTGATGTCATAATTGTTGGCATACCTGGTAGCATTTTGTTCACAGATAGTGTTGCTAATTTAGCATTATGATGACTAATACTAGTCAGTAATTCTTTAAACAGCTTAAAATTTTTTTTTTAAAATCTGAAGAGTGTCTTAATTCAAATTTCATCAAATATGATGGCACAATAGGGTTTGTCACTTAAAGGCGGAAATCTATTAATAGAACATCCGGGGCGTACAGTCTGGCCAATCCTGCCAACTATCAACCGATACCTCTCACCAGCGTAGTATGCAAACAGTTGGAGCAAATAATCATAAGCTCAGTCAAGAAGCATCTTTAAAGCCAAAATTATATACTCAATGACTGTCAACATGGCTTCCAAGTCAATAGGTCAGGTGAGACCAAGCTCCTTGAATTTGTAGAAGACTTAATGACCAATCTGGAGAATAGCAAGCAAATTGACGTGCTGGTGATGGACTTCTCAAAGGCTTTTGACCGTGTCAATCATAGTTTGCTTCTACACAAACTTCAGAGATATGGGATCCAGGCACTACTAAAACATGGATCTCTAGCTTCCTCAGCAACTCATGGCAAGCAGTAGTGGTGAATGGTACAAGCTCCTCCTTTGTCGGTGTTAAGTCAGGGGCCGCTCAGGGCTCGGTGCTAGGCCCCAGTTTGTTCCTAGCATACATCAATGACCTACCCGAGAAACTGACATCCCAAGGAAGACTGTTCGCAGATGACACAGCGGTGTATAGGACGATCGCCAACAGATCTGACCAGGACCAGCTACAACAGGATCTCAATCGGTTAGCTGAGTGGAAGATGAGCTGGGACATGAAATTTCATCCTCCCAAGTGCTAGAAGTTGTACTCCTCTGCACCACCATTACGAACTGCATGGCCATATACTTGAGGCAGTTTCCTCCATAAGGTACCTGGGAGTTACCATTCATAGAGAGGTCCGCTGGGGCGAGCATATTAACAATGTAAGCAACTAGGGTTCTTAAGGCGTAATCTAAAGATCGGCAACGCCAGTGTGAAAGAAAGAACCTATAAAGCCTTTGTCCGGCTGCTTTTAGATTATGCATCTTCAGTCTGGGACCCATTTACCCAGAAGAGCATCAACAGGTTGGAGGCGGTCCAGTGACAGGCAGCACGCCATTTCCTTAACGGCTACAGGAATACCTCTAGCGTTGGATGCATGCTGGAAACACTGGGCTGGTCACCATTGGAGGAACGACAACGACTATCCAGGCTCTCCATAATGTACAAGATAAATAATGGGCTGCTCCACTGCTCCAGCATTAAACAGAAACTCGTCCCTCTCCCCCATCAACAGCAACGAGGCAATTCCAGCTCATACCAGCGAGAAGCCAGTATAGGAATTGCCAATTCCTGCCAAAGACAATCAGGTACTGGAACAAGCTTCCAAAAGGACAGATGAGGCGACAACATTTCACACATTTGCTTCTATTGCCTAGGGCCATCCAACCCCCAGTGCATAATACCCTCACTAAGGAGAACTTGTAACCAGTGAAATATCCTCGTCAACACCAGGCACAGAAATATTAAAAATCCCCTCTCCATGAATAGGAGCCAGAATGATCAATTAATTGATCGTGGGCCCTTAATATATATAAGAGAAGATATTAATAAAACATTCGGGTACTCCGTTTGGCCAATCTCTCAACAGGTGTTCGGTACCTCTATGTGAATGACAGCCTTAACCTAGATGAAAACGTGTTTACAATTTTAAGAAAGAATTTAAAAGCAAATTGTTACTAATATATATATAGAGCATATATATGCGGAACAAATTTGTTAGAAGCTATGTTTTACGAAAATATTGTTTAAAAATAGTAACATGCGTAATGCGTTTCTGGTCTTAGAACTGGCTAATCCTGTCTCCGACGCTATAAAAACAAGCTTAAACCACATTTAAAACGGGAATATTGCACGTCCAAAAATTAACTTACAAATAAAGAGAGAAACGGCAAGAAGTGGCATGAGATTGAAAAATATAGCTAAGGAGAAACAAGGAAAGACTTAGTGAATGGTCTTTACACATTAAGGAGCAAAAGAAAGAAAAAAATGCAGAGAAGCTGAAGTGCAAAAAAATAAACTATTTAAAGTGAACAAATTATCTACACAGCGTTCAAGAAATCCATCTTTTGAGTTCACCTTGATTGCTTTCACCACATCCATTGTTGAACCATGACTTACGTGGTTTTCAAGGGGCTGTTAGTTTTGTTATGATTGAAATCCCGCCTCCGGGCCATGTGGATGTCGCCGGACGACCCGACACTGTCAATCGTTGCACTGCGTTTTCGCAGGGGGCCCGGGGAGGTGGGGGGGCTGGGGAAGTCGTGGTGAAACTCTTTACTCATAGGTGACGTCATGGGGGAGATGTCTGGGGTGGAGGCCAGGGACGAGTCCTGAAACGATAGAAAATGAGAATTTATTAGAAAATATTTGACATTTGGGTCTTATGATAACATAATGGTGGCAGACGTTTCTCAAAACTGTTTTAATTATGTAGGTGTTCTTGATGACTTGATGTAATTTTTTTTTTTTTAATATTTCAACCTTAGTTGATGAACATTATATGCAATTTGTTAAGTCTGAGAAAAAAATGTACCCGAACCTACTAATAATATGCCAAATAAGCTTAGATATAAGGCTCGAATTTTAGATAACGTTTTAAAAAAATAATGTGAGATGACGGGAGGCAAATGATGCTAACGCCAGTGAGGCATCTGGTGCAAACGCCAGTGAGGCATCTGGTGCAAACGCCAGTGAGGCATCTGGTGCTAACGCCAGTGAGGCATCTGGTGCTAACGCCAGTGAGGCATCTGGTGCTAACGCCAGTGAGGCATCTGGTGCTAACGCCAGTGAGGCATCTGGTGCAAACGCCAGTGAGAAATCTGATGCTAACGCATGTGAGACATCTGGTGCTAACGCATGTGAGACATCTGGTGCTAACGCATGTGAGACATCTGGTGCTAACGCATATGAGACATCTGGTGCTAACGCCTGTAAGGCATCCGGTGCTTACGCCCGTGAGGCATCTTGTGTTTACGCCCGTGAGACATTTGGTGCTAAAGCCTGTGAGACAGCTGATGCTAACGCCTGTGAGACATCTGGTGCTAGCATCTTCTCTGATAAATAGTATATCATAGAGAAACAACCACAATTTTTGCTTTTTACAAATGAAATTATCTGATTGACCCTAGCTCCTGGATCGATTTTGATACGATCTTCGCTCTGTAAAAGGAATATGATTTAAAATAAAAAACTGAAAAATTATTAGAATACGGTTTTATGAAAGTGGGCTAGCATCAATGCTGTGGTTTTGACACGGTTTCATACAGAAAAAAAACAAACAACTTAATGTCTGAAAATGGTATGCGTAGGCACATGACATTTTATAAGAAGTAGTTCTTTTCTTTTCAATGAAAAACGTTCAGATTATAACTGTACAAGCTGATCCTCTATTCCGAATAAAAGGAAAATAGTTCATATATTATTTCTTTTTAGAAAAACCAAATGAAAAATAATAGTTCGTCAACATTTTCATTTCCTCTTAAAACACACCCATCTAAATTTAATGACGCAAATGATGGCCCGCAAAAGCCAACATCTGCGACATCACTGAAAATACTTTTCTACCAACATAACATAATGCAAACAGAGAGCCAACTTGCATAACCCCACACAGCATGGTTTACTGACGTAAAATATCTTTTTGTTGTTGAACAACTTCTTCATCATCTCGGAACAGTAAGTGGTGGTGCGCCGCTCAAACGTGTACCAACATTAACACTATTAACAGTTGCGAATCTGCGTGCTGGACATCCTGTCACTTTCACTGTTCCATAAACCTCACTCATCAACTGCTTGCTCCTGACGAATGAATATCATGTTCAGCAACCGGTAGCATAGGTCTTAGGCTGTTTAAGAATTAACGATTTCAATTCGATATATATATATATATACATTCGTTGTTTCTTGAAAACAATAACTGAAAGATTTAAGAAGAAATCGCTTGACTAATTTGGCCTAATCGATTTCGCTGAAGTCAACTTTAATCTGTGCAATCCCGAGCTGACGTCCTGTCATTAAGGTCATTCAACGCACACAAATTGGATAATCCGTTAAAAGGAAGATGAACCACAAAACTGGAAGCACCGAGTCGAGACGTGTGGTTCAGACGCTGACGGGGACACGGCGATTGACACAAGGCAAGTTGTGGTTGAAACATCACCGCCCTGGTCCAACATTACAAACGGCTCGTCCTGTAGGGGGGGGGGCATTTAACATGGGTTGCCCCATTTGCCCCCCGGGGGCAATGAAATTAATATTTGAAGTGCAGCGCGCTCGAGACACACCTGTATGCGTTGCGTGTGTGTTCGTGCGTATGCTTGTCTGTGTGTGGGGGCTTGTTTGTGCGTGTGTTTGTCGGTGTGTGGGGCTTGTTCACGCTCACACCACACAACTCTCTGCAGCACGCAAGCCCTCCTCACCCCCTCACCCTAATTAAATAGTCTTCTTACAGTTTATTTTTACGTTACCACTGCAATGACAAATACTGATGAAAAGATTCGCTCACGAGGTCCATCCCCATTGCTAACGTGAGAATCGTCAAAATGAGTGGACAAGAAGAGTAATTTTTAAATTGAAAAGAGGGTGGGGGAGTTGGTGGGGGTATGGAATTACTGAAGCAGGTAGACAGTAAGATTAAAACAAGAGGTTTGGGGAGGGGGGGGCTGACATAACACGGGATGCTATTGGGTAAGACAGGTTTTATTGTGCAATCCTTGATTTGTTTAAGCCATTAATTCAACTGGTCATTTGTTTGGCTATTTCAACATTATTTTGCTATTTCAAAACTCAATTATGTTAAAGTAAAGGCAATTTTTTAGTCGTGTTTTTATTTTAAATACAAAACTGAATCCTGTCGTTATAAGTTTGGCACTAATTAATACATATATATACTTAATTAGCATTTTCCATTTCTATGTTCAGGGAAACAACTTTATTAATCGAATATACCAGTTACTCCCCTTTAAGGTAAAAATTAAAGGGGAGGGGAGAAGAAAAAATATTTTGACATATATCCGTTTTCATAGAATTCCCCACTGTTAATAAACTGATGATAGTGTAACTCCAAACACACACACACACACGCCCTGGCTTGGTTTCTTATTCATCATCATGCCTCCCAAGTTGAAACATTTCAAGTGCAGAACCGGGTGGTGTGAATGGTTCATAAATTTCCCCGACCCAGAGACAATATCAATGCTCAGATGATGAAGAAAACCAGAAAGAACAGCTTTTTATTTTAAAAAAAAATGGATTTCCATTTCAGGCGTTGGATCTTTTTGAACGCTAAGCAGTGAAATGAGTTCAGTCCCCTGTTTTCGTTTACTATCTATGTAGAGCAGGCTCGCACAACTCATATTGTAAGGCGGGCCGTAATACTTTATGAAAAAAAACTCCTGCGGGCCAAAATATAATATGAAATGACTTATGCGGGCCAAAAGGAAGTAGGACGGGGGGAAAACTATTAAGAAAATAATAAGAAAAAAAAGTATTTCGTTACTTCGCGGGCCACAAAAGGGTACTGGCGGGCCGCATGTTGTGCAAGCCTGATGTAGAGTGTTCTTCTGCTACATTTTACAACGGCGTGCTGATATGAAAGGCGTTTGTGGCATACGATGTGTCTGTCTGTCAGGCTTCGGAACCTTTTTTTTCTTCTTATAATTTAGCCCACTCATGTAATGAATGGCATTTCAGAAGAAAAAACAAGTTTGAACCTTGGAATATTCCTTTTTTGTGTCGTCTCCAGCCCACTGCCATTCAATTTTTTTCTTGTTTTAATTGTTCGCCGAAGGAGGCTTTTTAAATAAATATTAAAAGCAATAATAAAGATGTAAATAAAACATATTTTTAAAGGTAATATTTCAGGTAACAATCATTGGTGAGCGTCAGTTATTAAAATAGGCGTCTATACATTTACGCGATGACCAGGCTGGACGATGTAGCTTAACGTAACACATATTTAAGTTAAGGTTTCAAGTTGAAATGTTCCATGAGATAAGGGTGACCATCCAGGTGTGCCTGCAGCCCCCATGGATGATGGAGGCAGAGTTAGGGGATGTGGAAAGACCCAGAAACTCAGGTGTATTTTCATATGTTGGGCCATTTCTTCATCGCGAGAAGTGCAGGAGACATGATTGGAAATCACGATGGAAGTGCGGGAAAAGATTTAAAATCAAGAGGGGGTGCGGTGCTGCATAGCAGGTTTAGAACTCCTGAATTAGATGTTCAATAATCATTGACAAATACTTGAGTCTACCTTCTCCCACTCCTTCTCTCCCCCCCACTCTCTCTCTCTCTCTCTCAACCTGTTTTTTTTTCTTTTCCTCCCATTATATATCTAATACCACTCACTCCCGTTTCTTTTCTCCGCTTTCAACTTATCACCTCATTTCATACCCCACCATCCCTTGCCCATTTATTTTTGTGCCCAGATTCACGTAAATACTCAGTGGAGGTTGTGGTTGCTAAGTATTTGAAGTAAAGTTCAACTGGAAGCTTCAATAAAATATTTACTTTATATGGGACATTAAAGCTTTATATGGGAAAAGTAAGCTTTATATGGTAAAAGTAAGCTAATATGAGAAAAGTAAACTTCATCAGGAAATGTAAAGCATCAATGGGCTGCCGTGGGGGTGACGCAATGGTCTGGGAAAGTGTTGAGCAGCCGGACGGCTTGGTGGGGCGCAATGGGTTGATACAGTAACCATGATAACGACGATAAACCAGATCAATGCACCATTTGTTTGAAAAAAATTGAGATTGAAAAATTGATAGTTAAGGCTCATATTGCTAAACCAGGCAGATCACGTGATAATCTCACACTGGAACACTTCTCTGATGTTGCTTTGAATGCACGTGAACATAACCCGACGGGCGATTTCCTTATACTCTCCAGCATGAAAATTTGTATGGCCCAGGATCGGTTGACAACAATTCTCAGACTAAAAGGCTCTCAACATGCCAACAGTTGCATCCGAATCAGGAAATCTATTGATGTCGACGTTTTCATTTAATGTATTGATTTCTGCGTTGGATTATTGCACGGCGGTGGCGTTAAGATCGGACATATAAGAAGAACTGAAGTTAACGAAAGAAGGATAATAAGTGATCATACGACTTGCTCCAGTTAACGGTGGCATTAGGGCATTTTTGTGCCCAGGACATTATTTATTGAGCTATAACAGTGTTTCCCAAAGTGTGTTAGGTGTACCCCTGCGGGTACGGGAAGAGTTTGGTGAGTTTGGTGCGCGCTGCAAAGGAAAAAAAAAAAAATTATTTTATTGTTATTAAAGTATTTGAATCTTTTTTAACGAGAGGTACTCTGCGTTACAAAAATTATTGACAGGGGTACAGGGATTTCGAAAGTTTGGGAAACACTGGTCTATAACATAGAGACATCTTAAAATGATAAAACCATGATATGATACATTCCTGACTGATGGGAAGAAACTAAACCAGCCTAAGAAATGAATGGAGACACACACACACAAAACGCATAGCGTGGTTCTTATTTTTCAGGGTGAGCAAAGTCAGGGAAATGTTCACTTAAAATCGTGTGGTTCTAATACAAACAAGTGAGAGTGGACACCCTATATCAACATCTTTCTCCAGCCCAAGAACTAAGTAAGACTATATAGTATAGCCCTCCCTTGTGTAATCTAGATTTAGTGTTATGTCTAAGACGACAGGGTGCTCCACCCCAAGAACTCAGTAAGACAATAGTACAACAATACTCATGTATGTCTGTCTAGACTTTGCATCTCAGATGTCGCATCCCAGGCTTACAACAATCAATATGAGCGTAACCGGATCGATTTACCGTGAACGGTGCTTGAAGTTCATTGACATATCCACTCATCTGTATTGATCAGCCCGCCCACAACAAACCAATGGGCTGAAGTCTTTCAAGGGTTACATAACGGGCGGTATCAGCGTCACAGCCATTGAAAGTTGGCTAACAAACTGAGTCTCAGGGGTTCTGCAACAATCAAACACAGAAGAGGGTGGGGGGGGGGACACGAATACTCACATAGGTTTGACACAACTTTACTGTCAAAAGTCCATTGGAGTGTGCCCTTTGGCAGTGTCTCTCAATCAGAAGTACGCCCCCCCCCCCCTTTTCCCCCTTTACATAACGGGCGGTATCAGCGTCACAGCCATTGAAAGTTGGCTAACAAACTGAGGCGCAGGGGTTCTGCAACAATCAAACACAGAAGAGGGTGGGGGGGGGACACGAATACTCACATAGGTTTGACACAACTTTACTGTCAAAAGTCCATTGGAGTGTGCCCTTTGGCAGTGTCTCTCAATCAGAAGTACGCCCCCCCCCCCTTTTTCCCCCTTTCCGGGGGTAAGCCCAGATTTCTAAGATAAGTTACGATTCTTTTATTGATCCAAACAAATGGAATTGTTTTTTTGATTGCATTGTACATGTAAATTTTCAGGACATAAATAAATACATATTTTAATAAGTTCACATTTTTCAACTAAAACAATTGAACACAAGACATCTACATTAAATTATTTCACAAGTGGAAAAAACAGCCATTCAGTGAACTCCATTAGTCATGATAGGGACTTATTAGTTCTCATTAGATTTGTGACCTCTGGGAGAGAATGCTGGTATATTCGGACAGATTGGGGAACAAGAGAATTTGTCCCTCGCCCTGAGAGAAAGAATTTGTCCCGAGCGGGCCGATCCTAAGTATCTGCGATGAAGAGCGTGGGATGTATCATCCAAAATGTGTTTAGTTTTACAAAAACATTTTTCTTCAAATAGTTCTTCGACTGAATGATGTTTAGCTTTGTGTTATGGTCCTGGCTTTCTTGATTAGTCTATTTATTCGGTGTTTAATATCAGGCGATGAATTCCCACACCAGCAGGTAATACTGAAATTAAGCAGGATTCCAATTGTTGCACTGTAGAATACGTTAACGACTTGTTTGTTTACGCCAAAATTGAACAGTTCATTATTTGAAGGTAGAACCATCTCTGGTTGAATACGTTTACACAGGATTTGGCCGTGCTCATGCCATGTTAGCTTATTATTCATGGTGACACCTTAGGACTTATGTGCCTCTACTTTCTCTACACTTTGATTTTTATATGTTTAGATCTGTAGTCCGGTGCCTCCCCCTCCGGAAATCAACAACCATTTCCTTTGTTTTTTCGACATCACAGCTAGAGAAAATCCTATCCCGCCAATTGATAACGCTTGTAACTAAATTAAATGGATTTTTTTCTCCAAAATATGTATTTTTTTATATTATAAATCAATTTTAAAACAGGGTGAATAAGATTAGAGCATAGGTTCTCATAGCCGCACTAGAGCAATAGGTTCTCATAGCCGCACTAGAGCAATAGGTTCTCATAGCCGCGACCCCTTTTTAGATTAAACAAAGTGACCCTCTAGCCCCGATGACTGGAGAGAAAAAAAGGGTTCTGAGTATGGTAAAAGAAAAGACACCGAAAACATATTGACAATATTGACTTTAAGAGGGGTTTAAGAGTGGTTTAAGAGTGATTTAAGAGTGGTTTAAGAGTGATTTAAGAGTGGTTTAAGAGTGATTTAAGAGTGATTTAAGAGTGGTTTAAGAGTGATTTAAGAGTGATTTAAGAGTGGTTTAAGAGTGATTTAAGAGTGATTTAAGAGTGATTTAAGAGTGGTTTAAGAGTGATTTAAGAGTGATTTAAGAGTGATTTAAGAGTGGTTTAAGAGTGATTTAAGAGTGATTTAAGAGTGGTTTAAGAGTGATTTAAGAGTGGTTTAAGAGTGGTTTAAGAGTGATTTAAGAGTGGTTTAAGAGTGATTTAAGAGTGATTTAAGAGTGATTTAAGAGTGATTTAAGAGTGGTTTAAGAGTGATTTAAGAGTGGTTTAAGAGTGATTTAAGAGTGATTTAAGAGTGGTTTAAGAGTGATTTAAGAGTGATTTAAGAGTGATTTAAGAGTGGTTTAAGAGTGATTTAAGAGTGATTTAAGAGTGATTTAAGAGTGGTTTAAGAGTGATTTAAGAGTGATTTAAGAGTGATTTAAGAGTGGTTTAAGAGTGATTTAAGAGTGATTTAAGAGTGATTTAAGAGTGGTTTAAGAGTGGTTTAAGAGTGATTTAAGAGTGGTTTAAGAGTGATTTAAGAGTGATTTAAGAGTGGTTTAAGAGTGATTTAAGAGTGATTTAAGAGTGGTTTAAGAGTGATTTAAGAGTGATTTAAGAGTGATTTAAGAGTGGTTTAAGAGTGGTTTAAGAGTGATTTAAGAGTGATTTAAGAGTGATTTAAGAGTGGTTTAAGAGTGGTTTAAGAGTGATTTAAGAGTGATTTAAGAGTGGTTTAAGAGTGGTTTAAGAGTGATTTAAGAGTGATTTAAGAGTGGTTTAAGAGTGATTTAAGAGTGGTTTAAGAGTGATTTAAGAGTGATTTAAGAGTGGTTTAAGAGTGATTTAAGAGTGATTTAAGAGTGGTTTAAGAGTGATTTAAGAGTGGTTTAAGAGTGATTTAAGAGTGATTTAAGAGTGGTTTAAGAGTGATTTAAGAGTGGTTTAAGAGTGATTTAAGAGTGATTTAAGAGTGATTTAAGAGTGGTTTAAGAGGGGTTTAAGAGTGATTTAAGAGTGGTTTAAGAGTGGTTTAAGAGTGATTTAAGAGTGGTTTAAGAGTGATTTAAGAGTGGTTTAAGAGTGATTTAAGAGTGGTTTAAGAGTGATTTAAGAGTGGTTTAAGAGTGATTTAAGAGTGGTTTAAGAGTGATTTAAGAGTGATTTAAGAGTGGTTTAAGAGTGATTTAAGAGTGGTTTAAGAGTGGTTTAAGAGTGATTTAAGAGTGGTTTAAGAGTGATTTAAGAGTGGTTTAAGAGCGATTTAAGAGTGATTTAAGAGTGGTTTAAGAGTGATTTAAGAGTGGTTTAAGAGTGATTTAACAGTGATTTAAGAGTGATTTAAGAGTGATTTAAGAGTGGTTTAAGAGTGGTTTAAGAGGGGTTTAAGAGTGGTTTAAGAGTGATTTAAGAGTGGTTTAAGAGTGGTTTAAGGGTGATTTAAGAGTGGTTTAAGAGTGGTTTAAGAGTGCTTTAAGAGTGGTTTAAGAGTGATTGTTAGTTGTTTTTTTTTTTTTTTTAAATTGCTAACCTCTATACATTCTCAACATTTAGTCTGTCATTTATAGGTTTTCAAATGGAAAAGAGTTGAAAATCCAATTTCACAGAGATATATTATAACATCCAATCTCACATAGTTATGCTATTGGAGAATCCAATCTCATAGAGATATGTTATTGTAGAATCCAAGCTCACCGAGCTTTATTTTTGTAGAATACAATTTAATGGAGTGTTTTAGAAATCAGTCTCATAGATATATTGTTGTAGAATACAATCTTAAAGAGATATGTCGTAGAATCTCATATAATAGATATATATGTATAAATAAATAAATAAATAAATAAATAAATATATATATATATATATATGTATATATATATATGTA
>CAXITT010000026.1:1451872-1462019 GCA_964033795.1 Lymnaea stagnalis | reverse complement strand
TTGTTATGGTAAGGGTGGTGGGGGATCATACAATGTGGAGAACAGAATTGCAACATTCCTTGTTATGGTAAGGGTGGTGGGGGATCATACAATGTGGAGAACAGAATTGCAACATTCCTTGTTATGGTAAGGGTGGTGGGGGATCATACAATGTGGAGAACAGAATTGCAACATTCCTTGTTATGGTAAGGGTGGTGGGGGATCATACAATGTGGAGAACAGAATTGCAACATTCCTTGTTATGGTAAGGGTGGTGGGGGATCATACAATGTGGAGAACAGAATTGCAACATTCCTTGTTATGGTAAGGGTGGTGGGGGATCATACAATGTGGAGAACAGAATTGCAACATTCCTTGTTATGGTAAGGGTGGTGGGGGATCATACAATGTGGAGAACAGAATTGCAACATTCCTTGTTATGGTAAGGGTGGTGGGGGATCATACAATGTGGAGAACAGAATTGCAACATTCCTTGTTATGGTAAGGGTGGTGGGGGATCATACAATGTGGAGAACAGAATTGCAACATTCCTTGTTATGGTAAGGGTGGTGGGGGATCATACAATGTGGAGAACAGAATTGCAACATTCCTTGTTATGGTAAGGGTGGTGGGGGATCATACAATGTGGAGAACAGAATTGCAACATTCCTTGTTATGGTGGGGGTGGTGGGGGATCATACAATGTGGAGAACAGAATTGCAACATTCCTTGTTATGGTGGGGGTGGTGGGGGATCATACAATGTGTAGAACAGAATTGCAACATTCCTTGTTATGGTGGGGGTGGTGGGGGATCATACAATGTGGAGAGCAGAATTGCAACAATCCTTGTTATGGTGGGGGTGGTGGGGGATCATACAATGTGTAGAACAGAATTGCAACAATCCTTGTTATGGTGGGGGATGATACAATGTGTAGAACAGAATTGCAACAATCCTTGTTACATCTAGGAGACATTTGATCGCGTAGCTTTTTTACATCAATAAATGCAATCGAGACTTTCCACTAATTCATGTCAGCATGAGGGGCAGTTTGGCGAACTATAAAGGGTCAAACTACACGGCTGCTTCAATTTACTTTTATGGCTCAATTATTTTTAAGCTCCAGAATGAAAACTCTTGATATCCCCCCCCCCCTCCTTTCTCTCTCTCTCTCTCTTTCTCTTTGTCTCTTTCACTCTCTCTCTCTCCCTTCTCTCTCTAAACCTCTTTCGCTCTTTCTCTCTCTTTCTCTATCTGATCTCCCTTCTCTCTCTCTATCTCTTTCGCTCTCTCTCTATTTCTCATCTCCCTTCCCTCTTTTTCTCTCTCTCTCTCTCTCTCTTTCGCTCTCTCTCTCTCTCTCTCTCTCTCTCTTTATTGTTTTGTATTATTTTGCCACGTTCAAAGATATTATTGAGACGCTATGGAAATAAGCGTCTCAATGGGGAACATTCTTAATCTTCAAGCCCTAAGATGAGAGGATTATTAACTACAAGTTCTTTATGTGTTCAACCACTACACTGATCAATATCATACGACATTTGGTGGCAGCCCATTGTCATTCAGCAAACTTAGCACATGCGGCTAAAGGTGTTCCATTGCATATTTTAGCCTCTTTTTTTTTTTAACGGAAGATATTTTAATAGTTTGCTGATTAATTAAATTGAAATATTTTTTAGAAAAAATTGAAAATTCTCCACAAATTCTAAAGAGTGGTCATGTAGGATGACACTCTGTTGATGTTCTCTTGTGTTGTTCCTACACACGTCTCCTGTATATAGGTTTATTTCTGTAGGGCCCCTTAACATGCATGTTATTCACGTGTATGCTCTTCCGTTATTCTCAAAAGTGTTATTTCAACATAGGCCCCTGGCGTTGACATGGATGAGACCAAACATTGAAGACAATAATATTCCTGGAAGTAGGCCAAGAACTTTTGGCCGGGCATTTCTCACGGAGATTTCGTGGGCGTCGAAATGCAAATGTCCTGACACTGCTCCTTGTGCGGAGATCTAAAAATAATTGAACGGGGAGGGGGGGGGGAATGCAAGAGATCAAATAATACAGTTACGACTAGAAATTGAATTCAGCGAGACGAAGGAGCTGAGACACAATGACCAGAGTATTCTTGCTTGGGTTCTGTCTAAAAGAGCTGAGAGACACAATGACCCGAGTATTCTTGCATGGGTTCTGTCTAAAGGAGCTGAGACACAATTACCCGACTATTCTTGCATGGTTTCTGTCTAAAGGACCTGAGACACAATGGCCCGAGTATTCTTGCATGGGTTATGTCTAAAGGAGCTGAGACACAATTACCCGACTATTCTTGCATGGTTTCTGTCTAAAGGACCTGAGACACAATGGCCCGAGTATTCTTGCATGGGTTCTGTCTAAAGGAGCTGAGGCACTATGACCCGAGTATTCTTGCATGGGTTCTGTCTAAAGGACCTGAGACACAATGGCCCGAGTATTCTTGCATGGGTTCTGTCTAAAGGAGCTGAGACACAATGGCCCGAGTATTCTTGCATGGGTTCTGTCTAAAGGAGCTGAGACACAATGGCCCGAGTATTCTTGCATGGGTTCTGTCTAAAGGACCTGAGACACAATGGCCCGAGTATTCTTGCATGGGTTCTGTCTAAAAGAGCTGAGACACAATGACCCGAGTATTCTTGCATGGGTTCTGTCTAAAGGACCTGAGACATAATGACTCGTGCATTATTGCATGGGTTCTGTCTAAAAGAGCTGAGACATAATGCCACGAGCATTCTTGCATGGGTTCTGTCTAAAGGAACTGAGATAGAATGACCTGATTATTCTTGCGTGGATTCTGTCTTTGTGAGTTAAGTTTCTCTAATTCAGCCATTTTTTTTCTCAGCTTTTACGAGCAGTCTCCATACAGTTTATAAGGTTTCTTAGACGTACAAAGACGACCTATACGTATGTATGTGTAGCACAAGAACATGTTTCTGTTTTCTGCCGAATTAGATCATTGTGTCGCAGATACAATTCACACATTCTTTAACACGTATCTAAAACTATTCTTTCCAGCTCATTTGACTTGTGTGTATAAAGTATAAATGATAATGTACCATTTTATAAATGGGCTGCTAGCTAGCCCAATGAAAATCCACTGATAGCTGTCCTACCAACTACCCAACTTAATGGAATTCAAATCGTAGGTATCAATCTATCCCTGGGGTGACATTATGGTCCCAAAGGTATGGTATCATTCCTCAAAATGGAATTTCGTGACTTTTTGCTTGCAGACACGAACGCTTTTCTGAATTTATCTTAACCCACCAGACCCTCAATCCGAGTGGAAAGAGAACGACGACCAACACACAAAATGCGTTGATGAAATTGAAGAAATCGCTTGCAGCTATTTTTTGTTTAATTAATCAATGAGATGAGCTTTTTTTAGCATCATTCCTTCCTGTCGTCACAAGAACGATGGGCTTCCTAAAAAAAATCTGCTCCACCAAGTGGATTTCAAGGCACGCCAGATGAACAGCGTCAATTAAATTGTTTTTCATGACGTTGCGTCTGGTTCATGTTTTTAAAAAAAAAAAAAAATCTCACATACTATAATTTCCCAAGATCGACAGCTTTACTTAGAGAATGTAATCACACGTTACATCTCGTAAAGAAATATTTATTTAGAATTTAATTTTAAAATTAAGACACGCGCCGGAGATATGTAAGCTGTCTCTAAACACCCCTCGATTTCAAGTTGAGCGTCCCTGTTTTAAAAGGATATCATTTCAAGTACGCGCGGCATGTTCTGTCTCCCGTTCTGTCCCCCCGGAGGGCAGCTCACACAATCCTTTCTTAGGAGATGTCATTCCTATAATGATTCGCTTTCGCCAAAAAAACAAACGAGAGAATAAGAAGACGGAGGGAGGGGCGGGGAGGAGAAAGAGAGAAAGAACGGATGAGAGAAATGTCCTCTTCGAAACTGTGTTAGCTAGCCATGAAGATATCAGAGAGCCGACAATAAATATTTAGGCTTCAGGTCGAATTTAGAATGAATATTTTAAGCAGCTCCAATATCTGAAAAGCATTCCATTTGTAGAGCGAAATGCATGCGTCGTACATAACACATCGAAAAAAAACCAAAAAACATAATATGGATATCATTCAATGAACGATGTGAATATCAGTGACCAAGATAGTGGGGTACAAATAACCCTGGGGACCTCTGAAAGCGTGGTTCTATGGTAGCATGAGACATTTTGTATTACATATATGCTAAGAGAGCCTGTGGACCCAAACATATTATATTTTAGTTTTAGGCGATAGAAGATAAAAATGGAGTTTTGTCCTTAATTCACACGCCTTAGGTTTAAAATCCATAAAAATCCATTATTGTATCAGTTTGTTTTTTTTATTGGTGTAAGCAAACTTAAAGGTAAGATTTATAATTTTAAAAAAGCTATTAGCAATACTAATTTCTGACATCGCAACATTATTGCGACGATATGAGACAATGATATCACTGGACAGGACAGTACATAGTGGGCAAACTCAAACCGACTCATACACTAGAGCATCAGGAGCTCTGGTTAATTCATTCACGGAAAGAATACAGGAAAGTTACGTTTGTAAGGCACCCCCAACCCGAAAAGAAATAACTGCCTCATTTTCAACAACCAAACAACGTACTCTAGTGTAGTTTTCAATACTGCGTTCTCGTTGACGGCGCCGTGCGAAGAGAAGGGAGGGGGGGGGGCATCCGCCATCTTCATCGGCGCCAAAATAGTCCTTTTTCGTGCAAAATGCGTGTGATACCTTTGGCGAAGAGGGCGCCTTAATTCAGGCTTTGCCCCGGGCGCAGCGTTTGTTAGCCACGGTCCTGCTGGTTGTAAATAAGTGGCGGCTAATATCCACCTCATGTATAAAACCCAGCTTATGATGCCACAGAGGTTAAGATTACCACACAAAAAAATACACTGACTGCACATACGTGTCACGAATCCGCCGCTGAATATACGATAAGTAAGAGAATCTCCAGAATAAATCCATTCAGTTGAAGATCGCGAGTCGAGTATATGTGTAAAGCATTATCACAATATGTATTGTCATGACTCGTCCAATAATGGTCGAAATTCGCGCTTTCTTTTCCGCGCCAAAATCGATTACAGCTCGCTTTAAATACTTAAGACACAAGGGGAGAAGAAGAAAAGGAAAGCTTTGTGATATGGTCATTGCATTATGACGTCTATCATCGATTAGTGGCGTATCAATAGGGGGGTAAGTGAGATTTTGTTCAATGGAGATTTCGCTGTTTAACACACGTGCACTTGCATTTCCGTTCAGGTTGGTTTGGAATTGAGTGGGGATGAATGCAAATCAACAACAAAAAATGGATCTTAAGTAGAAACAAGGCACAAATATAATAAAATAAAACAAGGACACAAGACAATTTATATTTTTAAAAACTATATATCTGAGTTTGCGATGAACTCACACATTTCTGGTAGGATGAAAGTTTTCAAAGATTTTGAAATTACTTTCACGATTTAGACATAAACATTGCATGGTTACTGTGTCCCTCTGCGTTCAACGTCCAAGGAGTTATCGGAATTTTGATTGTGTTAAGGTCGTACCGCCTAAGGGACCCCATCTCCGGGTTTAATTTCAGAATTTGGATTTTCTTACATGAGTTGCCATACAAGGTTAACGAGTCCCATCTACCTCTGGGTGCTGGTGTTGTTTTTGCTTGTCTAGGTTGGGGATTGAACTCCAGTCCACAAGCTTGGTATTGACTTAATTTAAACTACTGTGCCACTCGGCAGAGATAGTGTAAGAAGAAACAGCAGAGAGAATGTAATTATCACCATCAAAGATAGTATAATAAGCTCTGCGGTGTGGATCACCATGCCATGACTCTTTTAGTCAAATTTTCAAATGGAATTCTTAATTTAATAAAAAAGCAGCAAAAAAATCATTCTACGACGCCAGTGTCAACATTTATGACGCCAGTAGCAACATTCTATGACGCCAGTATCACCATTCTATGACGCCAGTATCAACATTTTATGACGCCGGTATCACCATTTTATGACACCCGTATCACCATTCTATGACGCCATTATCAACATTCTATGACGCAATTATCAGCATTCTATTCATACATTTTTGTTATTTCTATTATTATTCTGCGCTTGATTCATGGCCTGGTACATCTATTTACTACTGTCTTTTATTGATCTATTTTGTAAACTATTTCTTTGGTTATCCAATCACAAATCATTCTTTGTATACCTGTAACGCTGTGTTCAATACGCGAGCAAAAAAAAAAAAATCACCGAAGTAACACTAATTGGAATTCTTCAAAAGTGCGTTACTTGAAAGCAAGCTTTGTCAAGTCACTTTAGTAGACTGGAAGTTAACGCATTGCCACCGCCATTGAACAGAAAAAAAATATTTGTATTTTATTTTATTGGGGGGGGTACATATCAAGAGAGTATTCCTCCGTAGCCACACAGTGAATCGTGTCCTCGAATATGATCCCCTCTGAGAAAAGTCATCACACGCAGCAAAGTAGATTATTACCATTACATTTTTTTTTGGTTGCTAATTGCACCTAATAGTTTGTTTGTCCACTATATATATCAAACCCTTTTTTTTAAAAACTATCTATGCCACTAAGTGGGGATTCGGGTGGGTGGGGGGGGGGGGAGGACCTGAAACCTACAGAGTTGCTCATTAGGAGCAACACAAGAACGGTGTTTTTTTTTTGTTTTTTTGTTGTTGTTGCTGTTGGCGGACTTGCTACAAAGAGTCCAAAATTAGCTACTTAAACACTATAACTTGTCTCCAGCCAATTCTGATCGCGACCTCCGAGGTCAGTCCAATTGCTGCTAGATATACAGCGGGGCATCGGAATCCAAACGAACATTTTCATTAAAACATTTCGCTGGAAATCCGAAAGCTGCTTTGGAGTCCGAATGCCCAGGACGTGTGTGCTTTCATTTCACCAGCGCTGGGACCACCCATACGCTTTGACACTCAGTTCGCTGTCGGAATCTGTAGTGAAAGCATATCGTGTGATTGCATCTGCTAATTATATGGTCTTGTGCATGTTTTGTGTTCTTTTTTTAAAATATAATAACAACTTAGTGTCATCGTCAAGAGTCCTAACAACTTAATGCATTCGTCAAGGGTCCTAACAACTTTATGTATTTTTCAAGGGTCCTAACAACTTAGTGTATTCTTCAAGGGTCCTAACAACTTAATGCATTCGTGAGGGGTCCTAACAACTTAGTGTATTCTTCAAGGGTCCTAACAACTTTATGTACCTTTCAAGGGTCCTAACGACTTAATGTATTTTTCAAGGGTCCTAACAACTTAGTGTATTCTTCAAGGATCCTAACAACTTAGTGTATTCTTCAACGGTCCTAACAACTTAATGTATTCTTCAAGGGTCCTGACAACTTAGTGTATTCGCATGAAACCGGTACACGTGTGGCTCATCTCGTTACTGTGCCCGGGATGCCTTAATCGACTGCTTGCACGATTTTTAAAATATACAGACACTATGACAGCAGCTGATTTGGCAAAGGGGTTACGACACTGACCTCTAGGAGGTCGAAAAAGTCTGGGCGAGATGGAACAAAGCTGCTCTTAGTTTGGATTAATGAAAAACTGCTGGCTGATGATGATGAAATAAGAGAACGAAGAAAGACGATCATTTATGAGACATCCGAGGTCGTGCATGATCATATAGTGCAGGCCTGTACAACATATCATTTATGAGACATCCGAGGTCGTGCATGATCATTTAGTGCAGGCCTGCACAACATATCATTTATGAGACATCCGAGGTCGTGCATGATCATTTAGTGCAGGCCTGCACAACATATCATTTATGAGACATCCGAGGTCGTGCATGATCATTTAGTGCAGGCCTGCACAACATATCATTTATGAGACATCCGAGGTCGTGCATGATCATTTAGTGCAGGCCTGCACAATATATCATTTATGAGACATCCGAGGTCGTGCATGATCATTTAGTGCAGGCCTGCACAACATATCATTTATGAGACATCCGAGGTCGTGCATGATCATATAGTGCAGGCCTGCACAACATATCATTTGTGAGACATCCGAGGTCGTGCATGATCATTTAGTGCAGGCCCTCACAACGTATTATTTATGAGACATCCGAGGTCGTGCATGATCATTTAGTGCAGGCCTGCACAACATATCATTTATGAGACATCCGAGGTCGTGCATGATCATTTAGTGCAGGCCCTCACAACGTATCATTTATGAGACATCCGAGGTCGTGCATGATCATTTAGTGCAAGCCTGCACAACATATTATTTATGAGACATCCGAGGTCGTGCATGTTCATTTAGTGCAGGCCTGTACAACATGAGGCCTGCGAAGTTACGAAATATTCTCTTTTATTATTATTTTCTTAACAGCTTTCCCCCCTATCCTATTTTTGTTCGGCCCGCACAAGTTTTTCATAAAGTATTATGGCTCGCCTTACATTTTGAGTTGTGCAGGCCTGATTTATTGAAATTCAGGCCTGTACCGTTGCTCAAGGGAATGACTTTAAAGCCAGTAGATAGTGGAACACTAGGACTTTTACAAAAGGACCAGCGTCCGCAGAGTTTGTGGGACCCAGGAGCGGATTATTTTGAAGGAAAAAATCGTACGATTAGGAACCCGAACGGTGTTCGGGGGCGTGTTTAGTTCATATTCTGAGGCGCCACCGTAGGACAGAGAACATGGCGGGGAGGCTCCAGCAATACAAAGAGAATGTTTTAAACAAAATGTGTCACTGAAGTGTTCATTGGGAGACGAGTCATGTTATGAAGGGCTGCTCGTCATAGAACTGTGTGGATCGATGGGATTTCCCCATCATAGCGACTTAGTGGAATAATGTTCGGATCGATGGGATTCCTATCTTAGCGACTTAGTGGAATAAAGCCAGATGATTTTTGCAGTGTTAAGATATTCTTGTGAGAAAGAAATGGGGGTTGCTTGAAGACTCGAGCTCTACTAATCAACAAATAAAACAATTTCTCAAATATATTCATTATTCATTATATGTCTGGAAGCCACCACAGCCGGTAGCCCGTGTGTCTCTGCCGATCAACGCCTATCAATTTGGCTTTATAAATCATAACAATTGTACAGATTTGTTATACTTATGACCGAATTGGTCTTTTAACTTCTGTGTTCATACTTAGAACGCTTTATTTTTAAATTAGTTTCTTATTTGATTTTACTAGCCTCGCTTTTCTTTCTTCTCTGTCAATGCCGTCTGACTTTGTCTAGTCTACGTTCAGTCACTTTTCCTCTAACTTTAATATTTTCTAGTCCATTAGTATCCAGTCCTATTTATGTCTAGTCAATTAGTCTCTAGTTCTATTTATGTCTAGTCCATTTTTCTGTAACAACTATTAAAAAAATCAATTAAAGACATTTATTTAAAGATATTTTTCTTTAAATAGATTTTATGACATGAGAGCGCTTTGAGTTTGCTAGAATAGCATGGAGACAAGCGCTGTACAAGTAAATCAATCAACATCATCCTCTATTCCTATCTATTTCTGTCTAGTCCATTAGTCCCTTGTCCTATCTATTTCTGTCTAGTCCATTAGTCTCTTGTCCTATCTATTTCTGTCTAGTCCATTAATCTCTAACCCCATCTATTTCTTTGCAGTCTATTAGTCTCTTGTCCTATCTATATCTGTCTAGTCCATTAGTCTCTAGTCCTGTCGATTTCTGTCTTGTCCATTAGTCTTTAGCCCTATCTATTTCTGTCTAGTCCATTAGTCTCTAGTCCTATCTATTTCTGTCTAGTCCATTTTTCTCTTGTATATCTATTCCTGTCTAGTCCATTAGCCTCAAGTACTATCTATTTCTGTCTATCTTGACTTAAGTTCTATTAAGATTTAAAAACAATTGGGAAACATATCGGATTATGACTGCCATGAATGTATCTCAAACGCAGTCTTTTGGGTTATGGGAGAAGTTTTTTTAAAAAAAGGGGGGGGGGGGGGGGGTAACTTTCTTTAAATTAGTGGCCTGTCGCAAAATCATAATTTAAGATATGCTTAGCCATAAATATGATGGAAAAGACAACTCAAATAAGTATAAGCTTAATTTGTTTTGAGGAAGCTTTATATTTGGACAGCACCATTA
>CAXITT010000026.1:1428638-1451856 GCA_964033795.1 Lymnaea stagnalis | reverse complement strand
ACCCCCCTTCCCCCCCCCCCCCCCGCTTTTTTTGTGTGCCCCTATACCGTTAATGTGAAAAATCCCATTTAATTTGCAATGATCACCTGTGACGCGGGGCTCCAAAAATCCATGGCCCTGCCAGGGTGAGAGACAGCTCTCAGCTTACAGTCGGGTCCGTTGGCCGCCTTGTTACGCTGCTGACGGACGGGTGAGTTGGGGGTAGTCCGGGACGTTGCGTGTAGGACGGGCGGATATCCCTTTCCCGGGGCGGTACCATGTCGAAGTGACGAGGGCGAGAATCCGGCGTGATGACACAATCTGGGCGAGGGGCTGAACGGGCCCAGGCCCGTCGCCTGCTGTTTGACGGGGGAGTTCGGGGTGCTGAGCGAATGTTTGTTGGAGATGCGGTCCTGGAGCCGATCAAAGAGTCCCGTGACGTTATCCTCCAGAAATTTGCCCAGCTCCATAACGTGAGGTACTGAAGGCATTCAGCGAAACTCAGATCGGTGTGGAAATGGACGTTGAAATGGAAAGTGTGTAAGGAAAGATGTTTTGTACTTTAAGTAAAATTTTACAGTAAACTGTTTCTGATGAGAAACCTTACAAATGGTTATGAATTGTACAACTTAAGTCAATTCCTGGAGTCGCTCTATTTCACTTCGCGTGGTGTTTGTAAAGCTTTATTAGGGTCTGGCGGGATGGCTTTACGCAATTTCTTGGCGACGTCTTGCTCTGCCCAATGCGTTAAGAGGTGTAGCTGTACCCAACTTCTTGGTATATTTAAGATTTACGGAACCTCCCCCTAGTCTGCTCGAGAGATACCTTCATTCCAAATAGCAGACACCACGGTAGTGTGTCTCTAATATCTAACAATGAAACAGAATGGCTAAATTCACAAATGTCGCGGATGCTTCTTTATAACTGAATTGTTGGTAACGACACACATCGACCCATCTTTGAATGACGTCCGGTATATCCTCGGGGGAATCCTGCACACTCAGCTGAACTATCAACAATGATAAATTAAAGCGAGAATCAAATAATGAATTATTGGCGTTAACTTGCGATTCAAATTCCTAATGACTTCTACCTTATCAAATAAACGAATTCATTTCACGTTAAAGACACAATGCTCAGTACTTTACCAAGCTTGAATTGCGTACTGCGCGTGTCACAGGGTGACTGGATCAATGTTTCATATAATGCTTCCCGTGGACCGTTGTGCCACCACACGCAGGCATCATTTAGATGATATCATTATATTTTTCCCATCAAATCTTCTAAAAAAAAAAAAAAAATCTAACACATTGACTGCCGTCGCGTTGGATCAATTCTCGGAAGGGAAAACATACGGCCAGCTGTAGATGTTATGTTTCTACACTAGTAGTTTTGTTAACCTTACGACACATTCAAACTTATTTACTAAAATTCTGCGACACACCAGGCATTAAGAAAATATAAAAGTGTAGGTGAGGATCATCCACTAAGGAAAATATTCAAGTAAGTGTAAGTGGAATATGTTCTGTTTTAATTTGTTTTTCATTACGTAACAATGTGGCTTTGTACTGCTTCAGATAAAATTGTGCGCATAATATCTGGAAAGCCTGCTCTAGAGAGTTCTAGACTTGATGCCGGTTGAGCGTCATGTTTGTACGATATCGTTTATTGATGACTTTAAATACATATCAAACCAAAGTTTGACTTGTGTCAAACAGCGTTAAAAGTTAATGAAAATAACCATCTATGTGCCCCAATAGCGTTAAAAGTTAATGAAAACAACCATCTATGTGCCCCAATAGCGTTAAAAGTTAATGAAAATAACCATCTATGTGCCCCAATAGCGTTAAAAGTTAATGAAAATAACCATCTATGTGCCCCAATAGCGTTAAAAGTTAATGAAAATAACCATCTATGTGCCCCAATAGCGTTAAAAGTTAATGAAAATAACCATCTATGTGCCCCAATAGCGTTAAAAGTTAATGAAAATAACCATCTATGTGCCCCAATAGCGTTAAAAGTTAATGAAAATAACCCTCTATGTGCCCCAATAGCGTTAAAAGTTAATGAAAATAACCATCTATGTGCCCCAATAGCGTTAAAAGTTAATGAAAATAACCATCTATGTGCCCCAATAGCGTTAAAAGTTAATGAAAATAACCCTCTATGTGCCCCACCCCCACCCCTCTAAATCCCAACAGCATTATCCTTTGTTAAGAAGCTCACAAAACACTAAAGCACACATACATGGGTTTACTCCAGCTCTAGACAGTTTTCAACCAAAGAAATCATGCGTGACTTTGCAACATGCCCACGAAGCCGTGGCTGGCTGCCATCGATAGAATAGAGGTGATGGAAAGACAAAAATAAAATCAATGTTTATATTTTCCAAGCAAGATTTCCTCTTTTCTTCCCGTTGAAGAAAAAAAAAATACAACTTTTCAAGTTTTGTATATAAATATTTGAATTGACGAACATCTTCCATTGACTTCACAACGTGTAGACAAATTGCATCCACTTTACATTAGATTCAAATATTTAAATTATTTAACTTCCTTTCATTTTTTATCTTCTTTAAGAAAAGGCGCGCACAACGATTCCTCAATTACTCATCAACTAAAATGGGTTCAACCTTAAAGGTTTCATCGTTCGCTAGTTAAAGAAAATCTTATCGACTCCAGGAGACGCAAAAAAAAAATTTAAAAAAATAATGTTTAATTAAAATCTTCATTTAACCCTTATGAACCCAGACACTGTATGATCTTTATTTAACCCTTATGAACCCAGACACTGTATGATCTTTCTTTAACCCCTTATGAACACAGACACTAGAGAATCTTTCTATAACCTTTATGAACCCAGGCATTATATAATCTTTCTTTAACCCTTATGAACCCAGACACTATAGAAACTTTCTTTAACCCTTTTGAACCCAAACACTATAGAATCTTTCTTTAACCCTTATGAACCCAGACACTATAGAATATTTCTTTAACCCTTATGAACCCAGACACTATAGAAACTTTCTTTAACCCTTTTGAACCCAAACACTATAGAATCTTTCTTTAACCCTTATGAACCCAGACACTAGAGCATCTTTCTTTAGCCCTTATGAACCCAGACACTAGAGAATCTTAATTTACCCCTGAAGTCTTCAAAAATGCTGAGAAGGCCTAACACAATGCGCCCAGCACCTAATTGCACAAAGCTGAACAAATAAGAAACCGTATCGATCACATCTCCCTAACATCTATTTGCCTTGGCTGACACGGGTGACTCAATCAAACATTTACTTACCCCCACCCCTACCCCCATAATTCATAAAACACACAATCTTGACATTTCGACTACATTTTTTTTTTTAAACATAATTCCTGGAACTGTTCGCCCCCCCCCCCCCCAAAACATTTCGCAGCAGGAAATAACGCTTCGCACGCGCTCCTCCGGGGCAGATACCTTAATAATAACAGGGGGGGGGGTGTTGGGTGCAGGACTTTATGAACCAGTAGCCGTGAGGGGATGAGGAGTCAGTCATATGAAATAATACAAGCTTAGATGTGAAGAAAAAGAAAATTATTTTTTTAAAAAATATAACCTCTCTTCATTGAAATTGTAGAGAAAATATAACGTTTTTAACAAGTACAGCTACACGACTAGACCAGTGTGATTACTCTCTAAGACTTGAGTTTTAAACAAGCAACGCTACACGAATAGGCCATTGTGATTACTCTCAAGCACTTGAGGTGCAAACAACACAACGACACGAATAGGCCATTGGGATAACTCTCTAAGACTTGAGTTTCATACACTCCCATCCTCCTCTTTTCCCTTCGAAATAACCCCCCTCACCCATTAATTTATAATAATTGTAGACACGCCATGTCCGGAGGACATCTGGTGTCTGTTGATCATCAAAAAACAACAGTGCTCTCATTTCAATTTTTAGCAAGCACTTAGACCTGTACTTTCCTGTATTTGGATTTCCGGTACATTTAATTACCGGCATCGGAATAAAAAAAAGGCCAACAAATACAAATGTATATAAAAAAAAAAGAGCTTGCACCTTCTTGTTGTCTACACCGCCTCCACCATTCTTTTCTAAAATATCCTACCAATGGCCCCTGCCATTTTCAAACCTCATTCTAGGGATCCAAACGAGTCTCTATGACGCCATGCCTTTTAAAAAAAAGGCAACACGCCGTATATTGAAGGAAGGCTGAAGATAACTATTCATGGTACGCAATCAGTGCGGCAAACATCTTCTTCTGGATTTAATGGAAACCCACCAGCCACGCCCCCTTCCCGCCTGACAGCACTCAGCATCAAATTTAATAGTGTTTTTTTTTTCTGTTTACTTTCCATATTTGAATCTGGATGAAAAGTTTGAAATGGATCTTCTTTTAAAAAAAAAAAAAAATAAAAAAATAAAAAAAGTTAGTTATTTTGACAGCAATCAGCATCAAATTTAAAAGTTTTTTTTTTTTCAGTTTACTTTCCATATTTGAATCTGGATGAAAAGTTTGAAATGGATCTTCTTTTAAAAAAAAAAAAAAATAAAAAAATAAAAAAAGTTAGTTATTGATGCACTGGATATTATATTTTCATTACAATTATGGGTCCGCAAAGCAAATGGATTCAGAACATTCATTCGAGAAACCTTAATAACATCATATCAAACAATATGCTTGTAATATCTCTAACTTGACCAACCCAATTTGATAATCCTTCATTTGGTCTATTTTTTTTCTATACGTACGTTTTTCTGTGTAAACTTGGAAAAGGGGGTCAGAGGATATTTAAACCGGAAATGCCGGACTTCACAGTGGCAAAGTTTTGAACCATTAACATAAACGTATTAAGAGTTCACGCGATCTGAAAGTCATATCTATTAGCGATCTGAAAGTCATATCTATTAGCGATCTGAAAGTCATATCTATTAGCGATCTGAAAGTCATATCTATTAGCGAATTCCTCTAGGCAAATGCCCTGCTTTTTACCTTATATATAATATAAGACCCAACTTCATTCGACCCAACAAGCTGCTGCACTGAAGTCTGCTGCCCACCATCTTTCATTGCCCGCATTCATGCATTCAATCATTATTTTTTTTTTAAATTTTCTCACTATTTTACGGAAGCCAATGTGAGCCGACGCCCACTTCTGTGATTAATTTAAGGATGAACACGATTCATCATGTGAGACTTGATTAATTTAGCTTCTTTCTCTCCTGGCTGAAGCCAAGCTAAAATCCTCCGCGCCAATTTGGGGGGGGGGGGGGGCGCACGTTTCCCCTACTGACAACGGGCGAGTTTTAAATGTCATCAAATGACGTTCATAAATAACACTGTTGATGGCATATCAAAAATATGATAGCAGACACAGTTGATACTGGGTATCATCGTAACTTGAATGGTTGGTAGCCATCAAGGGGTTTAGTACTAAATGGCATTCGTAGTTCATTTAATTAGACACTTGTAATTATTCGACGAACATGACGTCATTAAGGGCACCTTGAATACAAGTCTTATTTGAGAACCCGAGCAGATCTTTTTTTTTTTTTTTCCTTTCTTTTTTTTCGGCATCCATCCAAAGAAATCGTACACATTTCTCAAAAGAGACCTTCTTTTGAACTCTGGCACCGGTCTACAGGGCGAGCACTTATCAAAGTATCGACTCGTCATAAGACATGTCTGCTTCACAGCAGCTGCAAACGTTGACCGAACCAAGACTACTCAATGGCCGCTCAGACGGTATCTAAATAACCCTAATCGGCGAGGCGTATTTGACAAGATCTCAGCTCCCCCGGGGACTGCGTCGCGTATTGATTCCTACAGTAAAGCCACGGTCTACGTCACAGTTGCTAACTCAAATATGATATTTACGTACGGAAATAAGATGAAGTGGCCTACGAAATTTTTATTTTTATTATTTTTTTTACCCATATTTTTAATCGGCAAAATTTTGTCAGAAGAATAAAATTGAAAGATGCATTGTTTGGCCCTAGGTTGGTGACTTTATTTGAGTTATAAGAATAATGTAACATATGTTGATGCTTATTTTGTGCACTTTTGTTTAACAATCTGAGGTTGGGCGTGAGTAGTTCGACGATATAATCAACAGATATTCAAGATTTAAACATCAAATAGCAACGAGCAAATAAACAAAAAATACATCTTAAGTAGACTATATTAAGTAAAAGTTAGTATGATGCCCATTTTCCATCAGCCATATCAAACGCTAAACTCCACTAACGAAAGCTTACGTCCACTGATCAAATCAATCGTTTGAAAAAAAAATCCATGACTCCTAACCCAGAAACTCATTTCTGAGCTTTTGAATTTTTTATATTTAATTAGTTTTGTTAATGGGGATGTGCAGCCATAACTGTAATGGAAACTACGGGGGTTCAGCTATATATTCATTTTCACATCAACCTGATCTCAAAAAATGTTAATAGTCACACATTACTACACAGTAAAAGAAATGTCTTTATATGAAATCCCCAAAGTTAGGAACACAACTAACGTATCATCGCCAATTCCACTTATTGCGTCACAATTCCAAACAAGACAGGCGTCACAGAATCAAACCGTTGATAAACAAACACGAAACAAGACACGTCGCTTCAGCCCATCCAAATGACGTAATGGATTTGTGTTTTTGTTTTTTTTAAACATTTTTTTTAAAGACTATTCCAATCGAATAAATCAAACCGTACGGGGTCACATCATTTACTCGTGATACTACTAGCTGATGAATCTAACAACACCTCCACATGGTGTGCGAGCGCCCCATTTTCTTGACGTGCGACGCCCAGTGGTGAGTAAAGAGACGGCTAATCCGCTCACAATCGCACAGACCGGTTCCACCACAACCGCCCACCCGCCCCCATCACACGCGGTCAATCTCCGGACCACGCGGCTAGTGGCTCACGCGGCTCTTGGCCTTTTACGTCACATCTTGGGGTGCAAGATTGGTGAGTTTGGGTTTGGGGGGGGGAGGGGGGTTAGGGCAGAGGTGAAGACCTTTGGACAGAGGTGCTAAAAACAGAGGAGAGAGTAAAGAAACATTGATCTTTTCTTTTAAATGTGAAAATGACTTGAGAGAGGTTAAAGAATAAAGTTCTGAGACCGAAAACCATGAGATACATTGATTAAATTGAGTTTGAAAACATTGAGACACACGTTGTTGGTTACACTTAAACCCCTTGAGGATTTTAAGCCAGAGAAGGGCTAAAGGGCGGAGACAAACACATATTTATTAACCCATGGCCATGAAATGGTGCCGGCATAAGTCTTTCTGTTGAGGATTTTAAACCAGAGATGGGACAAAGGGTGGACACAAACACATTTAAGACACGGTCAAGAAACGGTGCCGGCCTAAGACTTTCTGTTGAGCTTTGGTGCTTCCGTTTTGCATTCAAGGAAACTAAAGCTATGACGAATTTATGAGTCGGAGATAAGAGAAATAAATATGTCCTCTTTTGCAAAGAATACATTATCGTCGCCTAAAGAATGTTTAGAGCCGTTGCATTGGAGAGTACTAAAGGGGAGAACTTTGGCTTTGGGGGGTGATTGGGTTGAGGTGATTGGTTCGGGGTGATTGTGTCGGGGTGATTGGGTCGGGGTGATTGGGTCGGGGTGATTGGAGCCGTTTAAAGATGTCATTTACGCCTTAATAATATTTTTTTTTTAAAAAGTGTCAAGAGTGTTTGGGACGTTGAAGAGTGGGATGTCTGAGTGGGGATCTGATGTAAATACGCGTTTAAAGGGTAAAGTACTTGCCGAGCCCCTATTTTAAATATGTTTTTTTTAAAAACAACACTTTTCTAACGGCCTGTCAAAACTAAGATTGAAGCGTCAGAATCTTGAAGTCGCTTTTTTTGGAAAAGGATGGGGGGGGGGAGCAGTTCAATCGAGTCCAGTTCACAATGAAGGAAGGTGCAGGGCCATTTTAAAAAAAACAAACAACACAACAATAATTTCTACTTTATAAGCCCAGCGATCACATAAACCAAATTTAAACCTCGCATGACGTCAAGTGCCCCCGGGGGATTGGGGTGGGGGGGGGGAAGGTTCAGCATTTCTGGCCATTAAGTCCCGTAATAGAACAACGCAGCAGCTTGCTGGTCTCCAAAGGTTATCGTAATTAGTTAAGGGAAATTTCGGTCTGGATTTATTAGTGGTCGTTTGGTGCACATTTTATTGTTTAAATATGCGCATAAGTAGGCCCGGTGCGAGGGGGGGGGGTGTTGGTAACATTGTAGGAGTACGGTGCTCACAAGATGTGCATTCCATGTACTGGCAATCATGTGTTGTCAGACGGCACGCCTTCCACTCAAACTTGCAAACATGTACGTGCAGCGTGTGCTAAAGCAGCCAGGTTGTCTACAGCCAAGACCAGGTGGTCGCGAACTCTTGGAAAGTTGTTCCCTTAAATGATACATTTTGTTGAAAAAAAAATAATATCTGGCGAATAATGTGTTTTTTTGTACACGTGCATATATTTTATGTTACACATCTGTGTGCCACCTGTAACAACGTAACGCACAACACCTGGTACATCACACCACAGTTTGAGAATCGCTGGCCCAGACAGAAATACGTAAAATTATGAATTATTTTAAAAGCTTTTGGGCTCATGTCTGAAAGAAGTGCATTCCACAATGGAACTCGAGGCTTTTATCATGAGTCCCCAGCCCCCCCCCCCCAGCCCACCCCTTCCCCCATAGGAAAACCAGAATGTTTAAGACTAGCTGATGTATATCCAGACTCCACACGACTGGAAGGGGTCGGGATATAATAGACACCGCACATGGTGAAGACAGGCGGTATGTGAAGGGAAGGGTGGTGCCGATTGACTGCACTAAAAGGCTGGTATGATGTATGACCGTCCTTTTGTGCAGACGGCCGAGCTTGCAATGTGACAGCTGGGTCATCATTGGGGAGGGGGGGGTGAATGTACTTTAGTCATTAGCATGAGGGAAAAAAGAGACAGTAAATGGATGAGGCGTATCGTGTAAAGAGGAATAACATTGGCCCATAAAATTATGGAGATGAAACAGCAAAATTATTGCGATCTATTTTTAGACTATCAATGAAAAAATAAAAAAAATGAAAAAGAACCATTTTAAAATAGTGAGACGAGTGATAAATCAGCCAAGGGTGGGAGCAAAAAAAATTAACTACTGTAACTTGCCCGTACACTGGGAAGATCACAAGCAAAGGGAGAGTCAATGGAAATTTAAAAAAAAAGCAAGTTGAGCTATAAGAGCAGCCTTCAGTTGAACAGTGAAATACGAACACGTAGAACAAACGGGCTGGTAGTATCATCTAACTCGAGCGGATCGGACACACAGACGTTAAGTCAGAGGAAAATAGGGTTTAATTCTTGGGATAACATGGTTCCAGTCGTAGGAAACACAGTTTAAGTCTTAGGATAATGAGGTTAAAGTCTTAGGAAACACAGTGAAACACTGTTTAAGTCTTAGGATAAGAGGGTTTAAGTCTTAGGAAACAGTTTAAGTCTTAGGATAACAGGGTTTAAGTCGTAGGAAACCCAGTTTAAGTCTTAGGATAACAGAGTTTAAGTCTTAGGATAACAGGGTTGAAGTCTTAGGATAACAGGGTTTAAGTCATAGGATAACAGGGTTTAAGTCTTAGAATAACAGGGTTTAAGTCTTAGGATAACAGGGTTTAAGTCTTAGGATAACAGGGTTTAAGTCTTAGGATAACAGGGTTTAAGTCGTGGGGAACGTCATTTCAGTGTTATCTAATGAGGGTTTAAGCTTATAGTTATAGAAACAGCTTTTAAGAATCAAGTCTAATGCCCCAAGAGTATCATGATACAAGGAAAATAGTAATGGCAACAGCTTGGTGGAATGACCTGTAAGATAGATGAATGGCGTTAGCACGGGTTAAAACCACACCGGTTGAGCTTGTCAGGCAGGCCCCGCTATCGACAGATCTTGGGTGAGCAACAGGCGCGGGAGGGGGGGGGGGAGGTGGTCAGCGCACCAAAAATAGCGCCACCCCCGCAATGACTGGCCAAGGGCTAATTTCGATCGCTGGCTGCCAATGGGGTGGATCATCACGGGTTAAAACCACACCGGTTGAGCTTGTCAGGCAGGCCCCGCTATCGACAGATCTTGGGTGAGCAACAGGCGCGGGAGGGGGGGGGGGAGTTGGTCAGCGCACCAAAAATAGCGCCACCCCCGCAATGACTGGCCAAGCGCTAATTTCGATCGCTGGCTGCCAATGGGGTGGATCACAAGCTGAGAGTAAGAGTTACCGTCCCTGATTCGGAGGGTGGAGGTATATTATGGAGAATGTTTACAGTACGGGAAAGAGACTTGTTATTTTTCCCGATCATTTAATGGCACGTCATGAGTCACCACACCCCCCAGTGACGTGCATCATTGACGTCAAGTCAACGGTCTGTCCACATAGTGTCGGGATTTGAAAGAAGAGAGCCGAAGAACAGTTCTATAAAAAATAAAACGCCAGTGGGTTTGGATTTCAGTTGCATGAATGTTAAGATGGGGTAGACCATATTATACTCTCAATGAATGTTAAGATTGGATAGACCATATTATACTCTCAATCAATGTTAAGATGGGGTAGACCATATGATACTCTCAGATCCCACAACTGTGCATCATTGAAGCACAAAGCAGCGTTTATTGAACAGAGGTTTGACTTTGATAACAGGGGTTCACTCTTAACCAATATTGCATTTTAATTATTTAATTATTAACAAAAAAAACACAACATTTTCAAGCCCTTCCAGGCGCATTCTTGATAACAGCTAGTGCTAGTATTTGGACGTTGCTTTTAGGAAGATAGGGTCGATTATGTTTGACAAAAGTTCAGCTTTAAAGAGAATCTGTTGAAAATTAAATTCAGTCTTATTTTAACGAGAGAAATTACAATTATATTTTTCATTACAAATTTCAGGCATAATGATCGTGGGAAGTTCGCCCCAAACTGTTTAGCGAGTTTGTGGAGGACAGGAAAGGGAGGGATTTTGTGCTCTTTTTTTCTGATGACGCACCAAGGGAGTTAAAGATTAAATAAAAACATGTGTTGGCTTGAGGTCTTCTTCGGAGTAAAATAGTAAACGAATTTTTTAAGTAAAGTCTTTTGTTTTTCAAAAAGTCATTGAAATTTTGTTGCACCAATCAAATTCTACATGTGATTTAATGTTTATTTGTTTTGGAGTAAATATGTGTGTAGTGAAATACGAGGATGTCTCCAGTAAAACGGCTGCACCTATAACCCATTTCTGAATGCATACTAAAATGAGTAACTGCCTCTAAGCATTCACCTCGCTCTCTCTTTCTCTCTCTCCTCTCTCTTTATCTCCCTCTCTCTGTCTATCTCCTCTCTCTCTCTCTCGTCTCTCTCTCTCTCTCTCTATCTATCTAACGCTCTCTCCTCTCTCTCTCTCTCTAACATCTCTCTATCTCCTCTTTTTCTCTCTCTCTAACTCTCTTGAACAAACCACTGATATACACTACAGCCGCCTCATGCAAGGTTAACCACCATTCATAAAAAATAGAGGTCCAACAACGAAAAACAACAAATCCGATGTAAGTCACGTTAGATAATAATCTTATACAAAGTCAGATGAAGTAAAAGCTATTTTTAAAACATAATTAATAGACCCCATGATACCAAAAAGCTGGTGGTCTGGTGTTCAAACCCCCACCAGAGCCTGGACAAGCAAAATCATCCCCGGCTCCCCTGAACGGCAACTGATCTAAGAGAAGGCAAACTCGGAAATGGAGTCCCGTGGGCGAATAGCATTGACACAATGAAAATTCCGGCAACTCCTGTGACGCTAATGGCGCCACGCTGTTTCCTGCACACACGATGTTCACGTGGGTTATCCAGGTGCGTGGAAGGAGGCGATTTGCTGTCTAGGGAACCGGGTTATTCACCTAAACAATAATCCCAGGACTTTTCGACGCTGCGAAGTCTAAACCAACGTCTCATTGTGACGGACGGATGCCGGGGGAAAAAAAAAAGATCCCATGGAAAATGGGATTCAAGATATTAAAACAATATATTTAAAAAAAAAACAACACTTTATAAAAAAAAAACGCCTTTCCAAAAATGTTTTAAAATGTATCAAATGAACGTCCCTAGAAACGTCAGAGATGTTACAGGCTTAAAAAGCGTAGGGCACCTGTGAAATAAAAGGATTGATGACTTGAAAGATACAATGTTTGACACATGCACACGTTTGCGTTCCTGCAAGTAAGTGTTATGTGGCACAGTTGTTATGAAACAAATTATTGAATCAAGGAAATGTGAGTCCCCACAACTGCCTTGAATTACTGTTGTATGTTCACATCGATCGTGATCTTGACGGGTGGAATGAAATTAGCGAGACCGCTGCGTGCATGTCTTTGGGATTTGCGATGGGCGGCCCACGATATTTTAGTGATATGACATAGCAACTCGGAAGTTTTGTGGGGCATTTATAACATACATTTTAGCACATTTTTTTAAAGTACTTTTAATATTGTTGTATGCTGTACTTTTTAGTCTTGAACTATTTACGACACACAAAAAATAGGGGAGGAGGAGGTAAGTGTAAAAAGTTTCAGTTAGTTGGAGATCAGGAAGTGGGTCAGTGGATATCGCTGGTGACCTACTGATCATGAAGAGTTGCATTGTCATCAGGGATGGGTAAGATTACAAGCTCAGGAAGAGGTTCGAAATTGAGATGCAATATTCGACCACACAAATACTAACAAATGGACGTAGCAACCTAAGAAAAGGCGTATAAAAACCAGGCTATGAGACGGCAGCTTGGGTTGGGTGCATACATACTTACATTAGTATGGAATGATCTGAACAGCTTCCTCTGATTTATACGTTATTGAGGACCGACTCCGAAATCTGCTTGTGGCAACAGATCGATCGATGGACTCAGATTGTAAGAGAAAGTGTTAAGCTGGGAGAAAACTACGACAGGGCGGAGAAAAACTACGACAGGGCGGAGAAAACTACGACAGGGCGGAGAACGCTACGGAGAGACCAACCGACCGGGTTGAGATAACGTGTAAAGCAGGAAGAACCAGCCTCGTCAGGATGGTGGACGCCACGGTGACTGACCCACCAGATTGTGCGAGAGAAAGTTAAGCAGGGAGGAAGAGCACCATCAGGGTGGTGGACGTCAGGGATACTGACCCACCGGATTGTGACAGGAAGTGTATATAAGGCAGGAAGAAATTGACCCGCGCAAGGCCGTTGGGCGCCACGGAGACAGGCCCACCGGATTGCGAGAGAAAGTGTAAAGCAGGAAGAAATTGACCCGCCAGGCCGGTGGACGCCATGGAGACAGATCCACCGGATTGTGTGACTGAAAAAAAAAAAAAGCTTTCATGTCTTCTTGTGTCACTGACAACGCCGGGATTAGACAAGCTTGGGCGCCACGGAGCCAGGCCCACCGGATTGCGAGAGAAAGTGTAAAGCAGGAAGAAATTGACCCGCCAGGCCGGTGGACGCCATGGAGACAGATCCACCGGATTGTGTGACTGAAAAAAAAAAAAAAAGCTTTCATGTCTTCTTGTGTCACTGACAACGCCGGGATTAGACAAGCGTTGGTTTAGCCATGTCTTCAGCTCTGAGTCATCATGTCAAGCTCTAATGAAAGGCTTGAGAAACAAGAAAGAAAAAATGCATCAACAAAACACTGAAAGCCTTGCAATCATTGACTCCACGGCTGGAATGAAAGTCAAACGAAGAAATCTCCAGTTTTGATGATCTATAACTAACGGCAGGGATCAGAGTCGTGGTGTCAGAATTGTTTTTGTTTTTGTTTTTTAATTTATATGTAATTGTGTGTGTGTTCGTGCGTGTGTGAGAAAGAGAGAGATGGAAGCATACATTTTTAAAAAGAGAAAATATCATCTTGTGGTGTTATTTTTTTAAAGGAGTTATTTTGTATTGCAAATAGCAAATAACAAAACTATAAACAAAAATGTGAGGACTTTATGAGCCACCATTAACACCCTTAAATGTGTATGGTTAGGCGTAGTATTCATTTTAACAATATAGAACTTTTTAAAACTATATATACCTATGTGCGACATATCGGTAATCGAACTCCCATCTACTTTTAGTGGTAATAAATGTATATAGCGTGATGACGAACATTTCTAAATTTTGAAGCACTGGATGAAATTGCAATCTATGGGTCCATTAACCGTTCTTGAGTAGCAAGCAGCTAAGCCGAGGGTTGGCACTCAGACAGCAAATACAAACGTTGCATCATATTTGAACAGCAATACTACAGAGTACAGAACTGAAAAGTAAGATTTGTTAAAATTTTATTTAAACATCAAGACATTGCAGATATGAATAGACAGACTTTATATCTCCCAGCAACAGATCATTGCATACCTAAAAAAACAAAGACATGGAATCGTAGAATACCAGGACATGGCATAGCTAATAAACAAAGACAGTGCAGCTCTTAACACCAGGACATGGCATAGCTAATAAACAAAGACAGTGCAGCTCTTAACACCAGGACATGGCATAGCTAATAAACAAAGACAGTGTAGCTCTTAACACCAGGACATGGCATAACTATTAAACAAAGACAGTGCAGCTCTTAACACCAGAACATGGCATAGCTAATAAACAAAGACAGTGCAGCTCTTAACACCAGAACATGGCATAGCTAATAAACAAAGACAGTGCAGCTCTTAACACCAGAACATGGCATAGCTAATAAAAAAAGACAGTGTAGCTCTTAACACCAGGACATTGCATACCTAATAAACAAAGACAGTGTAGATCTTAACACCAGGATATTGCATCCCTAATAAACAAAGACAGTGTAGCTCTTAACACCAGGACATTGCATACCTAATAAACAAAGACAGTGTAGCTCTTAACACCAGGACATGGCATACCTAATAAACAAAGACAGCGCAGCTCTTAACACCAGGACATGGCATACATCAAAAACATTGTCTCGTGAGCAATGGGGAGTAGTTCAAGGGCAGTACCACAACGTGTTCGAAAAATAGAACAGCGTCTCTAAGTTACCACTTGTATCAATCGGTCAACTAGCCGTCCTCTTTACTTCTCCATTTCTCCCGTTTGACATACAGCGACACAGACGACAGTGCCCCCATACATTGCCCTGTTATTCTCTCTCCCGGTGTTACAAAGAGAAAGAAGTTGGCCTTTACAGGACGGGGTTTTTTTGAGCTTCTTTAAGACGTTTGTTTTTTGGGGTGAAATCCCGAGCCCCAACATTTGATTAATGAAACAACGGTCAACAGAATCGTTATTTTGTGATTCAGACAGAGGAAACATGACACTCGGGGCCCACGCATTTCTAGACCGGTCTCAGCGCTGGACGCTGTTCAAACGAAGTCTCACAGATGGCCGGCGGGTAACATTTCACATTTGAAACCAACCTTTAAACTCCACAACATTTGTTTCTGAATGTATTGGGTTTCTCTTAAGTGGGCTTTTACTAGACTACGGGCCGCAACGGTTCAGAAATGAGATTAAAAACTTTCATTTAATTAAAAAAGTTGAATGTTTTAGAATTTTTCTTAGGTTTTGGTCATTTACATTTTTTTTGGGGGGGGGGGACAGACTATTATTAGAATAGCCATATAACCATATAATAAAAGAAGTACACGCTCTTGACGACATCCCTTCCCTGCATGATAACAGTGTCATAAGGTGTAAACATCAATCACGTGATCCGGAAACTACAGCATTATTCGTAGAGGTTGTTTCAGTATCAATCATGTGATTTGGAAGAGCTAAACATACACCGTGTTGACCATTTACTGATGAAAATATCGCCTAAACAGGAAAAAAAGTTCCTGTTCAGTTCGGAAATCAACAGGGGAATGATTTTTACATTTACCGAGATTACAATGATTAAAGCTTGAAAATTTCTACTGTGATTATTGTTTTTCAAAGGTTTTCATAGTTTTAAAAAAATTACGAAAACATTCAACTGGAAGGTCTTGTGGGACAGATTAGCGGGCAGCACGTGGCCCGCGGGCCGTAGGTTGCACACCTCAATCAGATTGTCTTCGATCATACAATACGCCATGACCACACACACACAAAAACGAGAAACAAAACACAACACCACCGCTTCAACACCGTAGAAAGCCTCCGTGAGTAATCACCATAATGTGTTTAGCGTGTAGGGCTGAATTGCTGTTTAATTGCTGCTGGATGGTGTGGGCGGGTCCCGGGCAGCTATTTATAACACTTAGATCTGTATCGAGGCGACCTTGGTGTTAGCCACCGGATGAAATGTCCTTCTATGATTCCTTAATAAACTGCTCAAACATGCAGGCCGCCAAAACCAAGCGCTGTATCGTAACGTGAAAGTCAATACTGGGTCACAATGGACATCGACGCATCGACTCTGGAATCACACACTTATAGTGTCATGAGTATAGTAATGCATTGGTTGGCGTTTGGAAGATCAATAATGGGGCTAACATATGGGCCAGTTAATTTTACATGCATTTTATTTTTAGGTCCGTCGTCAGAGAAATCTAAGACTCCGACTTAATGAAATAGTACCCCTCCTCCCGCCCCCCTCTGATTGATAAACGAAGCTGGTTGGGTAGCCGTCCATGGCTGGACATGTCAATAGTTCTGGAATGTTTGGAGGGAATGTATATATATATTTGTTTTGTTTTATTTAATTAATGTATGTTAATTTTTAAGTTCATGATTATGTTTGTTAAATTGTATGTACAGGGTGGTGAGCCCAGCCCTAGGCTGGGGTACCACGCTATATAAAACCACCACTAACAACAATAATAATAATAATTTCAGGTGAAATCTGTGTTATGAAAAATGAGTCGTACGTCGGCGACAATTTTAAAGTTTAAAAAAAAAAAGGCAACAACTAATTTTAAAATTTCTTGTAAAAAAAATGTGTTATCGTATAAATTGTTTATAGGCATTTTTTAAATTATTTTATTTTATATTAATATTCTAATATCCCACCCACTATTACACCGCAGATTTGTTTCATCAACAATTTCAGAAAAAAACAAAAGAAAACATTACGCAACAAACGCACTTGCGATTTAAAAAAAAAAAAATTAAAAAATTTAAAAATAATAATAATCTCATTTACAGTTATCAGGAACTTAATTTCGTGAAACTATTTGCATCATATTTCCTTAATTTTCCTCTTGGAAAAATTGATTTTTTTGAGATTTGGGGGGGGGGGGGGGGGGGGCTGAAAGATTAAAAGAATGTATTGTCATCGGCTTCGATGTACCAAGTTTCAACTCGATAGTTTGACGGGAGGTTGGTAAATTAGCTGTCCGAAGATTTTGCCCTAAACACACTAAAGGGAAGTTAATATAAACGATTTCAAAAGCAAATAATAGAAATACTGCATGCTGCCCAGGTTTGGTTGATGTCGAAACTTCAACTTTATTCAATTCATGTTTCATAAAAATGTAACAAATGAAAATAAATTGTCCCGCCCCATCCAACAGGATAGTCCTTACAAGACCTTCAGCTCTTTTCACATGGACTACACATAAAGAGATGAAAGCGGTGGGTTTTTTCCATTTTAAACAAAAACATGCTTTTGTTAATATGATATATTTTCTGGCATTTTGGTTACGGCATACGAGTGGTTCAACGAGTCGTTACGTGTATTTAAAGATTCGAGTTCTTTAAAACTCAAAGTCGATTTCCTAGAGGGATCGATGTGTACTTTGCAGTATTCGACCAAGACCGAATAAGTCGAGCGGCACACAGGGGAAATCAGGAATCCAATCCAACATACCAGTGCAGTGACAAGACTATCAGATAGGTAAATAGACAATTACAAGATAATGGAACGCTCGCTTGTCTCGGTGTATTATTCAAGGGAATTCTGTGTCAGCTCTGCAGTCATAGGCGCGCAACTTGCTATATAGGGTTCGACCACTTAGAAAGAAAAAAAAAAACAACAACACTCTGTATTTACGTTGAGAGAAGAACAATTGAAGCGTTCCGCAAAATATCCAGACATTTTGACCAAAAAAAAATTGTTATAAGGAAATTCTTGAACGTAAGTTTATTCGGTGTAAATTTGTTTGAAAGGAAATTTGTTCAAAATTTAATTTGTTAATTTTTTTTGTTTTTAAGGGTAGGTGCGAGTGGGAAATGGGGAAAAGGTAGACTTTTAATTATTAGTTTTTTTTATTTCATTTATTTCATTTCGAACAAACTTCCCTTCCGTTCAAACATTTTTTTTTTTTAGATTGAACTTGGATGCGTCTAAGTTACACTTCCTGATTTATTTATTTATTTAGGCATTCAGTACAAACCAGTAGCTGGGACTTTATTGAAAACAAATTCACTGCCTTAACATCCCACACCGAAAGACGAAAAGCTCAATAGTCTCATCTGATTTGAACATGTCATTTGTGGTTACAGTTCGGTTTTTGGCTTTAAAAAAGTAAAAAAAAAAAAATAGTTTGAAGAAATTATATTCGAACAATGTGTCTTAAAGGGCCGATTTAGTCGTCCAAATTGATTTCGTCACGTATTATATCATCTATTATATCGTATCAAGACCACGTATTATATCATCTATTCTCATCGTATCAAGACCACGTATTATATCATCTATTCTCATCGTATCAAGACCACGTATTATATCATCTATTCTCATCGTATCAAGACCACGTATTATATCATCTATTCTATCGTATCAAGACCACGTATTATATCATCTATTCTCATCGTATCAAGACCACGTATTATATCATCTATTCTATCGTATCAAGACCACGTATTATATCATCTATTCTCATCGTATCAAGACCACGTATTATATCATCTCTTCCCATCGTATCAAGACCACGTATTATATCATCTATTCTCATCGTATCCAGACCACGTATTATATCATCTATTCTCATCGTATCCAGACCACGTATTATATCACCTGTTCTCATCGTAGCAAGAGTGTAAACAAATGTGAAAACCATTAAATCAACAGATTTTTTTTTGGACCATACATTCATAATGAAGGCCCCAGAGACTGGAGCAATAACTGTCAGCCCATCTTGACACATCTAATCTGTGATCGTCAGCTGTACTAGAACCGGCGATTGAAATCCCTTGATGGAGTCTCTCGAGTTCTAACTTTAAATATTGATATGAAATTCGGTAAAACTGCCTGATGCCCTTACGTCATGGTCCTCAAACCTCTTTAGCCCCTCCTAAGCAGGTAAAATCCTGTATGCCTCCCTTTACACTCACACTTTTGTTCTATCTAACATTGCTCCCCCACCCAGCCCTCTCTCTTTTAGAAACGTAAATATATTTCCCATTGAGACTATGGTGTCCCACCATAATCTTCAAATCTTTTTCGTAAGACGTACGCTCCACGCTGGGGAAACAACGCCTTACGTGGCGCAGTTTGTTAACTGTTTTCATTTCCTCAATTTCTGCTAGACTTTGGAATTCATTTGTAAACGTGTCGTGGCTTCAGCTTACTGAATCTGAGCAGACTTGTCTGAGGGAGGTTCGAGGACGCACCCGCTGGCTTTAATTAATTCAACTTGATTTCGTGGCTGTATATTTAAAAGTTAACATTCAAAATCTTCTCCGGTACGGAGTTCTCAGCACCGAACCCACTGCAGAGAATTCTGAGATCCTTTAGAGTCGTGACCTGTTACGCGGCACTAGAAACTTTCTAATCATATTTCGACAGAATGTACACGCACGCAACGAAATATGGCACGTTATTCCTATCACAAATTGTGACAAACTATCAACATCTACTGACTCCTTTAAACCATCACTAAGTGATATCTATTTAAAATATTGCGATTATAGCGTTTATCATGTCTCATACTGGAAAATGTCACATCGCATTATGTGAAGTTACTTATTTTAGACAAGATTTTTGTTAAACACGGCTGCTAACAAGGTATTTCAGCAAATATATATCAGTAGCAATTTGTTAGTAAAATCTTTCGAAAAGTAAAGATGTAAACATGTTTTAGCAATGAGTTAAGACCCACTACGCTGACGAACATTAACGTCAAAGTACAGAACAGCTGTTCAGAGCGTGACCTAACTGAATACCCGGATGCGTTATTGAAATCTTTCTGCCATTTAATGAGATTGGTCAAACTCAATGCCCGGATGTTCTGGTTATCAATTTCCGCCATTAAATGACAAACCCTACGTGACAATATCTACTAACTCAAACTATCAAGACGTCACATCGCAAATATTGCACCAATGATAGCGCTATCATCTAACGCACGAAGAGTCGGTATCAAACGGAAAACCCACAAGCCTCAGAGGAGCCCATACCACAAGCCTCAGAGGAGCCCATACCACAAGCCTCAGAGGAGCCCACGCCACAAGCCTCAGAGGAGCCCATGCCACAAGCCTCAGAGGAGCCCATGCCACAAGCCTCAGAGGAGCCCATGCCACAAGCCTCAGAGGAGCCCATGCCACAAGCCTCAGAGGAGCCCATGCCACAAGCCTCAAAGGAGCCCATGCCACAAGCCTCAGAGGAGCCCATGCGACAAGCCTCAGAGGAGCCCATGCCCTAAGCCTCAGAGGAGCCCATGCCACAAGCCTCAGAGGAGCCCATCCCACAAGCCTCAGAGGAGCCCATGCCACAAGCCTCAGAGGAGCCCATGCCACAAGCCTCAGAGGAGCCCATGCCACAAGCCTCAGAGGAGCCCATGCAAACAGTGATTCAAAATTAACACTTGAAAAGTGTGTGAACATTACATCAAGTATATCAACCAATTCTATCCAGGAGACCAAATGTTTTACAGCTTAAATATTTGTGGTGCAGACTAAGCTAAATGTTGAAAACCACTGCTTTTGTCTGATCGCATCTTCGTTTCAGACCAGACAGAACACAAATAACGATACCGTTTCCTAATATGGCATGTGGGGAGCACATGTGGCAGACATGGGGGTCACAAGACCCCACCGACAGATGCAAAGTGTCCGATAACTGGAGACACAGTGTAGTCTAGGTCTAGACATTGCCTCCCATGGGTGGTGACCTGCCATATATCAGTATTAGGTCAGATATAGATGATTTGAATGGTTAGAGTGTACGGGGCAGAGGTTCTGGTACGTGGGTTATGGGATGTGGGATATGAGCGTTTCTGGGTATGGGCAATGGGAATGGGGTTGTGGATATGGAACTGGGGGGTCTGGGGTAGGGGATGTGGAGCTGGCGTATGTGGGGTATGGGATGTGGAGCTGGCGTGTGTGAGGTATGGGATGTGAAGTTGGCGTGTGTGGGGTATGGGATGTGGAGTTGGCGTGTGTGGGGTATGGGATGTGGAGTTGGCGTGTGTGGGGTATGGGATGTGGAGTTGGCGTGTGTGGGTATGGGATGTGGAGCTGGCGTGTGTGGGGTATTGGGGGGGGGCACTTGAATGCATGTTTTGTCAAATTTCAGCCACCCCACCCTCCCCCATTGCTTGATAGTACATTTTATAAAGGATTTGTACCAAAAACTTTGATTTGAGAAGCTGTTTCATTTATTTCCTGCACTTCACAGATTCTCTGCTGACAATTTTCCTTGACCCTATCAACACACCCCATTCAACCCCAAGCCATCTTTTTTTTTTTTTCTTCCAACGTTGAACATACGTCTCTTCATTATCTGCCTTCCATTTCTGGCCACCTCAACCAAGTGCGATCAATGACCTGCTCACGACCATTAATTCCCAGAGCAATCCCTACAATCGAGTCTACGGCATCCATGGATTGTTATCCGCAATGACATGGAATTAACATCACTACATACAAATTTCAAGAACTGTTTGTCTGATGACCGACCATCTGGATCACTGAAAGCAATCCAAATGTAGAGCACCCACAACAGCCACCGTTTTCATTCTACAACTGCAAACGTTATATAGAAATGCCAAGTAAGTCCACCATCCACTAAAGTTACAACTGTTAACGTACAGAGACATGCCAAGTAAGTCCACAGTCCACTAAAGTTACAACTGTTAACGTACAGAGAAATGCCAAGTAAGTCCATAATAGATACCCAAACTGTCTTAGCTCCCAAAACTATCTTAAATCCCCCCCCCAAACACCACCCCTCCCTTAACAAAAAAAACCCAACAAAAACAAAGCTGTCTAAGTGGTGCCAGTGTACGGAAATAGAGCTAAATGTTATTCATATTTCCAAGCCAACTATCACATCTGTTATCACGTGATGACCATAAGATGACTCCCCAACAAAATGAGTGTCTGGTGTGGCGTAGGATGAGCTAGACATATTCCTTTCAGGGATAGTATGCTCACACTATTTAAACTTCATGTTACAAGACGCCGTCCACCAAGTTCCAAATAAACGGAATCAAGATAGCCATTGTTCGAAGGGGTGGTGGGGGGAGATATATTATTCACGTGACCTTCGGCACTTCTTAGTCTTGCTGAAATTGTTTTAAAAAAACATAATTTTAAATTGTGGATCTACGATTTAATATTTGTGAATTCCTTTCAACTCCCTTGCAACATTTCATCATCCGCCCATCATTCCCCCATCCACAAGATACAATAAATTGCACAGTCAAACATTTTTATAGGAAACAAATAATTCAAGATGAGAAAAAGGATAATAATGGTCAATTTTTTTTCTTCCAATTTTCTCCCAACTTCAAAGGATGACGTCAGAGTTGCCGTTTTGAAGTGAAGAAATCAAAGGGACTAGAAAAGGCATCTAGAGGACTTCCATGAAATACTGTCCACATCCAATGCTCTCCCTTAATTACTACACTTTGATTTGGAGAAAAATCAGATAGATGATTATTTTACTTTTATACTAGAAATAACCCATAAAATAGATCAGTGGTTCTCAACCATCCTTATGCAGCAACCCTTTGATACAATTCATCATGTTGTAGTGACACATAAAATTAATTTTATTGCTACTTCATAAATATGTTGTTTTTTTTCCGATTGTCTTAGGTAAACCCTGTGTAAGGGACGTTCGACGCCCAAAGGGATCGCGACCCACAGGTTGAGAACCGCTGAAATAGATGAAAGGGGATTTATTTATTTATGTTTTAAGAGAGAACTGGAGTATGGATGCATTCACTTTTTCACATTGTTCATTTTTTTAATATATTATTTGAACGCTTGATGTAAACAGTTTATCTAATAATCACTAAAAAAAAAAAAAAAATTAAATAAAAAACAACAAAATGAAAAAAAAA
>CAXITT010000026.1:1417938-1420748 GCA_964033795.1 Lymnaea stagnalis | reverse complement strand
ATGTCAAATGTGGTGTGGAGATCGGTGAGATAGATGTCAAATGTGGTGGGGAGATCGGTGAGCAAGACAATGAAACGACAAAGAAGAGGAACTTGCCGATTCTAGAAGGCTTGGTCGGGTCTACTAAAGTTGAGGTGCTGAGAGACACTGGGTGTGAAGCAATAATTGTTAAGCGGAAGTATGTAAGGGATGACCAGCTAACAGGTGGAGTAGGATTCATTGAATTAATGAACACAGACATTGTAAAAGCAGAAAAGGCAGTCATCGACATAGCAACGCCGTACCTTAGTGGCAAAGTAGAGGTGTTCTGTGTTTCGAAATCCATAGTGGACCTTATAGTGGGGAACGTGGATGGCGCGAGGGGTGCTGATGACCCAGATAAGACAATGACAGTGGCCATGGTGACAACCAGGGCGCAAGATAAAAGGGTCAAGGATGTATCGCCTTTAAAAGTTCCTGTTGTGGAAACGCACCCGGAGGTGAGTCGTGATACGCTCATACAGCTGCAACAAGACGACCCTGTCATTCGCTCGCTGCCTCTAGAGGATGATTCAGAACAAAGGAACAATTCGGTCTTTGATGTTAAAGATGGCATAGTTTATAGAGTTTTCAAAGACAAGAAACGGGGAGGCACAATCAGACAAGTTGTATTACCAGAGTCTCTCAGGCTGCGAGTCATGTCAGTTGCACACGACAGTATAACTGGTGGTCATCTTGGAGTTGGCAAGACAAAGGAGAGGATCCTGAGCAATTTCTTTTGGCAAGGAATGAGCAGTGACGTAAAGGAGTACTGCAAGTCATGTGATATTTGCCAGAAAACTACAAAGAAAGGATCAGTACCAAGAGTTCCAATGCAAAAAGTCCCCGTGGTTGACGTCCCTTTCAAACGAGTGGCCATCGACTTGATAGGGCCTATTGTTCCGGCAAGTGAAGCCGGTCACCGTTACATTTTGACACTTGTTGACTATGCTACCAGGTATCCGGAGGCGGTACCGTTAAAAAGGATCGACACAGAGACCGTCGCAGAGGCACTAGTGGACATGTATAGTCGTTTGGGAATCCCTGAAGAAGTCTTAAGTGACCAAGGCTCACAGTTCACATCGGAGTGTATGAAAGAGGTGAGCAGGATGCTGGGTATCAGACCACTTACCACTACACCCTACCACCCCATGGGTAATGGATTAGTCGAGAGATTCAATGGGACATTAAAAACCATGTTGAAACGCTTGTGTAACAAACAGCCCAGGCAGTGGCATCGCTTTATAAACGCAGCGTTATTTGCATATAGGGAGGTGCCACAAGAGTCAACTGGATTTTCTCCTTTTGAGCTGCTTTACGGGCGTAGCATCAGAGGCCCTATGCATGTCTTACGACAGTTGTGGACCCAAGATATTCGAGATGAAGAGGTGAGAAATAGTTACCAGTACGTAGTTGATCTAAGAAAAAAGATAGATGACACACTGACGTTGGCTCAAGAGGAGCTAAGCAAAGCCCAAGGAAGATACAAACATTACTATGATAGAGGGACGAGAGTTAGAAAATTCGTGGTAGGTGACAAGGTTCTGGTGTTGCTTCCAACCAAGGTAAACAAATTGTTGATGCAGTGGAAGGGACCATATCTGATAACCGGAGTCGTAGGGCCCTGTGACTATTGTGTCGAAATGAAGGGAAAAAAGAGGACGTTTCATGCAAACCTACTGAAGGAATACGTGTCTCGTGGCACAAATCAAAGAAAAGAGGCAATTATTGAGAATATTGATTGTGTTCAAAGTGAAGAAAAATCAGAGACATTGCTAGTAGCTGGCGTCGGAGTGATAGAGGACTATGAAGAGGATGACGAAAGTGGACGCACCGAGGTTATGCCTGAACTTGGGGTGTGGTCACAGAAAGAGTCACACCAAGATGTACGGTATGGCGAGCAGTTAACCGCCGAACAGCGTCAACAAATCACTGAATTAATAAAGGAACATCAGATGATCTTTACTGACAGACCAGGGGCCACTAATTTGAGTGTACACTCTATCAAACTGACATCAGATGCCCCCGTCCGATCCAGGCCATACCCAATTCCTTATGCTGTTCGTGATACCCTCCAGGCGGAGCTGTTTGAAATGGAGAATCTAGGTGTTATCCGCAAGAGCGCATCACCTTATGCCTCTCCCGTGGTTGTGGTGAAGAAAAAGGATGGCTCAAACCGAGTCTGTGTTGACTATCGGGGCTTAAACAAGATAACTGTTTTTGATCCAGTGCCAGTGACTTCACCGAATGAAATATTCCATAACACTTCGAAAGCTAAATATTTCAGCAAAATTGACCTTAGCAAAGGATATTGGCAGATTCCCGTTGAACCTAAGGACATCCATAAAACGGCATTCGTGACTCCAGATGGTCATTATGAGTTTTTGAGAATGCCGTTTGGAATGATGAATTCTGGAGCGACGCTGATTCGGGCAACCCGACGACTGCTAGATGGAATGAAAAACGTGATTAGCTACGTGGACGATTTGCTAATCTACACCCGTACTTGGGAAGAACATTTAGAGACACTGAAGGAATTATTTAATCGCTTGAAAGTGTCCAATCTGACTGCGAGGCCCACCAAATGCGTATTTGGGGCCGTCGAGGTGGACTTCGTGGGACACAAATTATCACTGGGAACACTGGGGCTACAGGAAGACAACGTTAACAAAGTCAGGCAGGCTCCGAGACCAACTACGAAAAAGGAGGTCCGTTCCTTCCTTGGTCTCACGGGGTACTACAGGGACTTCGTACCAAACTATGCGACCCTCGCCTCCCCATTAACGGCTCTG
>CAXITT010000026.1:1390438-1412938 GCA_964033795.1 Lymnaea stagnalis | reverse complement strand
AATCCGCTGAACATTTCCTGGTGTATTTTAATCTGACATTGATGTTTGATAACGTTAAGTAAGTTTGCTGCCAGAGCAAGATTCAAACAACTTTAAACAATGTTTATCGGTTAGAGAAGGGAGGTCAACCCAAATGGCTTCAGGGGCCACTTTGATGGCGAGTCAACTCTACGCGGGCAGCATATTATTAAACTTAATAAAGAAAATAAATACAAAATGAACAATGCACACAATTTTTTAAAAATTCTTAACAACTCTTCTAGTAACAAAACACGGTTAGATTTGAATCGAAATATAGCCATATAATATATTTGTGTAGTACATTATTGTAGATAAAAATTTGCCGGTCAATGCCCCTTTTGATAAACCGGGGTGGGTGGTGTAGGCAGTGTAGGGGAGTACAAATCACCGAAGACCCTCGAGCGAAATTTGAGAAGGGTCTAAAGCCCCTAGATATTTTTTGTGATAAAATTTCAAAATGCAGGGATGAATTTCGGCACATAACTGACTGTAGTCTTGCATCGGTCTAGACTTAACCGGAGAGCAACAGAAGAAATGCTGGCGAAAATGTAAGTGTTCCTTTACTTAGCTGTCTTTATATAATTCCTTGATTTTAGTTGTTACTAAATAGTCATGTTTTAAACTTTTAGTGAATATTTGAAATTACTAATTTTGAATCTTTTTTTTATAATCAGTTCAAAGGAGGGGCCCGTACACCGAAATGGCGCATATCTTCGCAAAAAGTATCTGATTTATATATTATAAAAATGAGTTTTTGCCAAGAAGAAAAATAATCGCTAATTGAATGAAGAAATGAGTTCATTTGTGATACAGCCAGCGGGTCATAATATTTAACGCGGCAGGCGGCGGGTTGAGCACCACTGGTTTAGAGACTACTATAACTGTGCGTCGTCACAAGTTCAAATAGTAAGTCTCCTGGTATAGCCGACAATCACCCAGAGAAGGGCGCATTTATTATTCATCCATGATATCATTGCAAGGGAGACCAGATCGGGTGCAATCTCATACATCAATCGATCCGTTGGCCCGAAGACGAGACCGCCGTGTTTGGTAATTAAATGCCACGTTGGAGTGGCCAATGTCCGTGTGGTGCGATGACCACCAGCCGAATTCTAGACTCGGGGTTAATGAGTGCATCCTTGGTCAGTTGTGAAGCGAGTGCAGTCACGTGAGGTGACGGATTGGGCCCCCCACACTGAAGGCAGCTGTGTGTTCGGGCATTGCGGAAGCCCGGTCGTTGGTTCTTTGTATCGTTGGAGATGAACATGAAACTGAAACAACTCATCCGGGGGAAAATACGCAGCTGACAGGGGCGTGGAAAGCAATAACTACGCCCGGGGCAAACCCTGAATGGAAAAGCCCACTTCCCCAAAAGAATATATTAAGATATTAAGACACGTATTTTTGCATTTGGGGGGGGGGGGGGGGGTTTTGGCGCTTTTGGAAGGGGGAACCCAAAAAAAAAAAAAAAAAAAAAAAAAAGTTCGTAACAGAACTCTATAAATAATTCAATAGAGGGTCTTTCCCCCGCCCTCAGCCCCGGGCCATCTTTCTGTTGAGCGTCCTTGTAGCTGTTGTCCGTTAAAAACTGTCGATCTGCTTCGCTGGTAAAGCAGACATGCCAGATAATCTATTCAAGGATCGAAACCGCTTTTGGCTAGTTTAGAGATTCTCTGACCAGCACTCGTCACTGACAACACACATTGAGAGCAGTGCAAGAAGATGTTTAAAAAAAAACATAGATACCCTAAACACAGCTTATATTTTGCGTATATGGGGCCAATGGGAGGAAAGGTCAATGGACGGATAGGTCAATGGGAGAAGAGGTCGATGGGAGGAGAGGTCGATGGGATGACACAGGTCAATGGGAGGACAGATCAATAGGAGGAGAGGTCAATGGGAGGAGAGGTTCACAATAGCAGACAGTTCCTGACATCACGGATTTGGAATGTTGATAGGGAGACGGGTGGGGGCGCGATGGAGTGGGGTAAAAAGGATGGGTATTGTGCGGGTGTGCGGGTGCCTGGGTGTGTGGTTAAAGTGAATTATGCTTGAGACCGAATGGTGGTGGGATTGGGTGTGGGGGGGTATTGTTGCAATAAATAAATCAATACCAAAGTTGCCTTAAGCCTTTTGACATTAAGTTAGTAGGAGTCAACTATAAATGGGGGTGGGGGGGGGAAGGGGTGTCAGAAAGGGGCGTTTGCTGTGTGACTTCGGCTTAGATGCGACATATTATATTAGGTGAGAATGGTTGGTTACAATTGATAAAGGAAGACATGAAAAGAATCTTTTTTTGTTGTTGTTGTTGTATTTAGTGTTCAGTAAATGGGTGATGGGTCGGTAGTTTTTTTTAAAAGATGTTTTAAGGAGTTACTCTAGTAAATAACATATCTGACAGAAAGAGTCTTGTAATAACGGGCATATCAGACTGAATGAGTATTGTAGCAAAGGGCATATCTGATAGAAAGAGTCTTGTAATAACGGGCATATCAGACTGAATGAGTATTGTAGCAAAGGGCATATCTGACTGAATGAGTATTGTAGCAAAGGGCATATCTGACAGAAAGAGTCTTGTAATAACGGGCATATCACACTGAATGAGTATTGTAGCAAAGGGCATATCTGACTGAATGAGTATTGTAGCAAAGGGCATATCTGACAGAAAGAGTCTTGTAATAACGGGCATATCAGACTGAATGAGTATTGTAGCAAAGGGCATATCTGATAGAAAGAGTCTTGTAATAACGGGCATATCAGACTGAATGAGTATTGTAGCAAAGGGCATATCTGACTGAATGAGTATTGTAGTAAAGGGCATATCTGACTGAAAGAGTCTTGTAATAACGGGCATATCAGACTGAATGAGTCTTGTAATAACGGGCATATCAGACTGAATGAGTCTTGTAATAACGGGCATATCTGATAGAAAGAGTCTTGTAATAACGGGCATATCTGACAGAAAGAGTCTTGTAATAACGGGCATATCTGATAGAAAGAGTCTTGTAATAACGGGCATATCTGATAGAAAGAGTCTTGTAATAACGGGCATATCTGACAGAAAGAGTCTTGTAATAACGGGCATATCTGACAGAAAGAGTCTTGTAATAACGGGCATATCTGATAGAAAGAGTCTTGTAATAACGGGCATATCTGACAGAAAGAGTCTTGTAATAACGGGCATATCTGATAGAAAGAGTCTTGTAATAACGGGCATATCTGATAGAAAGAGTCTTGTAATAACGGGCATATCTGATAGAAAGAGTCTTGTAATAACGGGCATATCAGACTGAATGAGTATTGTAGCAAAGGGCATATCAGACTGAATGAGTATTGTAATAAAGCGCATATCAGACTAAATGAGTATTGTAGTAAAGGGCATATCTGACTAAACAAGTATTTTAAAGGGCATATCTGAAAGAATGAGTATTGTAGTAAAGGGCATATCTTACTGAATGGGTATTGTATTAAAGGGCATATATGACTGAATGAGTATTGTAGTTAAGGGAATATCTGACTGAACAAGAAATGTAGTAAATGGCATATCTGAAAGGATTAGTATTGTAATAACGGGCATATCTGACTGAATGAGTATTGTAGTAAAGGGCATATCTGACTGAATGAGTATTGTAGTAAAGGGCATATCTGACTGAATGAGTATTGTAGTAAAGGGCATATCTGACTGAATGAGTATTGTAGTTAATGGCATATATGACTGAATGAGTATTGTATTTAAGGGCATATATGACTAAACAAGTATTTTAAAGGGCATATCTGAAAGAATGAGTATTGTAGTAAAGGGCATATGTTACAGAATGGGTATTGTAGTAAAGGGCATATCTTACTGAATGGGTATTGTAGTAAAGGGCATATATGACCGAATGAGTATTGTAGTTAAGGGAATATCTGACTGAACAAGAAATGTAGTAAATGGCATATCTGAAAGGATTAGTATTGTAGTAAAGGGCATATCTGACTGAATGAGTATTTTAGTAAAGGGCCTATCTGACTGAATGAGTATTGTAGTTAAGGGCATATCTGGCTGAGCAAATACTATCGTAAAGGGCATATCTGACTGAACATCTGATCCTCCCATGCACACATCAATGCTGACAATAACATGACATTTCCATGGATGCTATTAGTTTTATCCAAGTATTTTCAGAAATAAGAATCTATTCTTGCTCTGGTGGTTCAAATAAATTTATATAAAGTGAAGAGTCTTCCCAGTCAAGGAGTCGCTATTATGCTAGAAGGTGATATGTGAACAAGGCCTGACATAAAAATAGATTGCACATTGATTATATGAAACGGCCAAGTTTAGATGAGTGTTCCCTCAAGGGAGCCATCATCATCTGTGAATTTATATGAACTATTTATCGCTCAGACTCACATCCAGACCTGTTTACCCCTAGGTGAGTGTCAGAGTATTTTTCAGCTCTCAAAAACGTAGTTTCAAGCTCTAAAGAGTAGTTTGGTCAATCAGAGGTGTTACAATCAAAATACAAGATTTGTTGAAGGATTACGTTCTTGATTGCTTACGTTGTGCCGAAGTCCTAGGCTTAAAACATAGTTACTACAGTGAAAACGTAGGGGTAAACAGGTCTTTGTTTACAGTCAAAAATACAAGATGTGTCAGGAAACACCCTCAACTGCTTAGCTCCTTATATATGTTAACATAAAAATGTACAAGTTATGGTTCTTCAATTTGTTGGAGGATTTCGTTATTAATAGATTGCTTATGTTGTGCCCGGTATTGTTAGGCTTAAAAACGTAGGTATTACGGAGAAAGCATAGGGGTAAACAGGTCTGCACATCTAACTTTAAAGGGCAGGGGTAAACAGGTCTGCACATCTAACTTTAAAGGGTAGGGGTAAACAGGTCTGCATTTCTACTTTAAAGGGCAGGGATAAACAGGTCTGCATTTCTAACTTTAAAGGGCAGGGATAAACAGGTCTGCATATGTAACTTTAAACGGCTCATCATTGTCCTGGTTGGAGACCCCAGCAATCGGTGACGTACCTAGGATTAATTTTGTCGGTGGAGGGTGAAGATTTTTTGCCATCCCACTTTCAAGAAAAAAAACCCTGCAGTTGACTGATAATGGCGCCCCTTACTGGGGCAGAACACCTCCTCAGATTTGGGAATCTTGTCATTAGCAATGAAGTAATTTCATACTCATTTAATGAGCAGCACACATAATTAAATGACTAATCAGGACAAACTAGAATGTCACAAAGGGCACATGAACTACTTAACTTACCCTGCTGAGCAATGTCTCAAAGGAAGTGGTCAAGCTTTTCCTAGCCTTACTCCTGAAGCCTTCAAACAGTTTCGTCTTTTCTTCCAAGAAATTGATCTGAATTGGTAATAGAAGCAACACATGACATTTCCCACATCTAGCTTGAATATATTTAAATTATGTATATGGTCAAAGACATTTACATTGCACTTGCTACATGTTTAGAAGGAATTAAGAGTAAATTTCTATTAAAGGGTCGAACACCAACGCTGTGGATTGAGCAACTTATTTAATCCATGTGTTCCAATGCCAAAGTTGAAGAATACTTACTATAATAATTTGACTCAGGGCTAATGAAGTTGATTAGCTTCTCATAACTGATGTGTTTTTAAATCTTATATACAAAGTTTTTAATGCCTACTTACCTTGCAAAGATCAGCCAAATAAAACCACTAAAACAGAGATGTGGGTAAGGCAGAAAACAGAGATTGTGGGAAAGGCAGAAAACAGAGATGTGAAAAAAGCAGAAAACAGAGATTGTGGGAAAGGCTGAAAACAGAGATTGTGGGAAAGGCAGAAAACAGAGATTGTGGGAAAGGCAGAAAACAGAGATATGTGAAAAAGTCAGAAAACAGAGATTGTGGGAAAGGCAGAAAACAGAGATTGTGGGAAAGGCAGAAAACAGAGATTGTGGGAAAGGCAGAAAACAGAGATATGTGAAAAAGTCAGAAAACAGAGATTGTGGGAAAGGCAGAAAACAGAGATTGTGGGAAAGGCAGAAAACAGAGATATGTGAAAAAGTCAGAAAACAGTTTTTTTGTGTGTAAAAAAACCAGCAAAAATCCCTAAAGTTACTCTACTTTATCAAAATAAGCAAAGGAACATTAATTATGTCTCAATCTTTCTTGTGAAAGGCAGACAGAATCCTGGTTAATGCTTAGCGTTAAAGTCTCAGGGGAGATTATCGGTAAGAGCTGAGGCCACTGGCTCAGGACACAATCAAAAACAACTGTTAGGTTACCTCCCTGTGCCAGCAATTTCCCCCTGGTTTAAAGAGAACCACAGTCTGGCCATTACTTGTCAAAAGCCGTGTCCTAATGGTGATCAAGCGGCACCAGCCAGGATTATAGCTGGTTGAAATTAGCCAGTCAGGGTTGGTGGAAATGACTTGTAGAAGGGGATTTCATGGAGCAAAGTAGAGGTCAATTTTGTAATACTGAGATATGAAAGCCGCGGACCTAATACATGCGACTTGTGCTAAAGTTTCCTTTCATTTGGCATATTTAAGGGCATTGGGATGAGCTGAAGTTCCCTTTCATTTGGCATATTTAATGATATTGGGATGAGCTAAAGTTCCCTTTCATTTGGCATATTTAAGGGCATAGGGATGAGCTGAAGTTCCCTTTCATTTGGCATATTTAATGACATTGGGATGAGCTGAAGTTCCCTTTCATTTTGCATATTTAATGACATTGAGATGAGCTGAAGTTCCCTTTCATTTTGCATATTTAATGACATTGGGATGAGCTGAAGTTCCCTTTCATTTTGCATATTTAATGACATTGGGATGAGCTGAAGTTCCCTTTCATTTTGCATATTTAATGACATGGGATGAGCTGAAGTTCCTTTTCATTTTGCATATTTAATGACATTGGGATGAGCTGAAGTTCCCTTTCATGTGGCATATTTAATGACATTGGGATGAGCTGAAGTTCCCTTTCATTTTGCATATTAAATGAGATTGGGATGAGCTGAAGTTCCCTTTCATTTGGCATATTTAAGGACATTAGGATGAGATAAAGCTCCCATTTATTGGCTTATTTAAGGGCATTGGGATGAATAAAGTACTGTGTCATTTTTTGTAAAGGAGAAGAACTTTTGTAGACACCTTAATATATTTACTACTGGATCCTCCTAACATATTCTAACAATTCAGACAGGTTAAACCACAAAATGTATTTTGTCCAGAAATAAATTATGAATACTAAATTTGTTGTCTTTTCCCACAACTGATGACATTTAACTGACTAAATTTGTATGATCCTTTCTGACGGTAGGATAAAGAATTCTTTTACACGTGCTCCGTGTTTATATGCCTCTGTCTTGTCCCTCAGATGCCTGTGTGTGTTTCTATCTTGTCCCTCAGATATGTCAGGTTCCCTGGCATGTCACTCTTAGATTACCTGTGATATATTGAATTGTTACCCTCATATATACATCTGTGTAACTTTCCCTCTCAACTTACCTCAGATATATGTATGTGTGCACATTTCCCTTATAACATACCTCAGATATACATGTGTGCACATTTCCCTCATAACATACCTCAGATATACATGTGTGCACATTTCCCTCACAACATACCTCAGATATATGTGAGAGTGCACCTTTCCCTCACAACTTACCTCAGATATGCATGTGTGCACCTTTCCCTCACAACTTACCTGACATTTGTTCGACTTGTTTTCCTCATATATACGTGTGTGCACCTTTCTTTTGTAATTAACCTCAGATATACATGTGTGCATCTTTCCCTCACAACCTACCTCAGATATATGAGTGTGCACCATTTGCTCACAACTTATCTCAGATATACCTGTGTTCACCTTTCCCTCACAATGTACCTCAGATATATGTGTGTGCACCTTTCCCTCACAACTTACCTGAGATTTGTTTGACTTGTTTTCCTTATATATACGTGTGTGCACCTTTCTGTTCTAACTAACCTCAGATATACATGTGTGCATCTTTCCCTCACAACTTACCTCATATATACATGTGTGCACATTTCCCTCACAACATACCTCAGATATACGAGTGTGCACCTTTTGCTCACAACTTACCTCTGATTTGTTCGACTTGTTTCCCTCAGATATATGTGAGTGTTCCTTCTGCTTCCTTTCACACAGCTGCCTCAGATAAATCATGATCACCTCATTGGACTCTTCAAAAGATTCAGGAGCCTCTATCTGTAGAGTAAAAGGACAAACAATATGAATCAACAATTTATGCTTACCCAGTGACTTTTCGATGGGCATCTCTTAGATCAGTAGCCTCAAATGCCTAAACCCCTCATTGAATTAGTTATTTCCAAACACCCCAATTTCAACCTCCTTTTTGAATTTTGTTACCCCTCCCCCCCCCCCACCCACCCACCAGGGCCCCTTGACTCAAAATTAGTAACATTGCCTTATAAAAGCTGTTGATGCTTTAAGTTGCAACAAATGTTGATGGCTTTCTACCAGTACAAACAGCACAGGTCGGGTCTTCTTTTGGTTCTACCTGCATTTTGTGATTGAGGTCATTTAGTTCTTTATCAGGTAAGAGTTGAACTTTCTTGACCAGCAGATCATGGGCAGCTTGCTGGGACATGCCTAAACAAAGAGAGAAAAAACACATAAATGTTACCCCATTGTTTAGAGTTTAGATGGTTTCTATCTATGGCTAAGGATCTTGCTAGAAATCTAGAATCTATCTTTAATTTTTAATAATTTAGATTCGCCACAGCCAATGTAGAAAAATTCCAAAATCAGGCCAAAGACATGGGCAGAAGCATAAATTTATGCATATTTGAAGTTCCTGGACAGTCTATTTCTGATGGAGGTACATTTACAGTTAGCCAACAATCTATTTTGAACAGACAGATCAACAGTTACTTCTGATGGATGTATAACTAAAGTTAGCCAACAATCTATTTTTGGACAGACCGATATCCGAATCAAAAGTTTCTTCCTTTAATTCTCCAACTACAAACATTATTTACATTATCACACTTTTTTTTTTTTAAAATCCACCAGCTTTGAGAAAACTGCAACAAAAACAGAGCAAACCAATTCTTTAAAGGCTACCTATCCTTTCAGTTTTGTGCATCAGGTCAGGTTAAAATATCAACATGAATCTCATTTCCTAATGTGTAAAAAAAAAATATAATAAAATTAAGTTGATGTTTTCACTGTAGTTATCAATAGGCAGTATTTTTAAATCATATCCCCCTCTACTTCCTCTACCTCAGAAATAAAGAGAAACTTCCCATCTTCTGGTTTCTCCAACAACACCACCTCCTCCTCCACACCAAACCCCCCCCCCCTTTTATTTTTCTGTTCTGCTTTATACAGTTACAAATGCAACCAAAATGTTGTCAAGGAAATAATTCTACAATCAATTATTATGTCTTAAGAGGTCATTCCAAAAAAGCAACACATTTTTTTTTTTAAACCTCGTTTCATTGTGTGCATGCTCGGCCTGTAACAATAATACATGGTGAAACAAAAAATATAACAAGGGAATCAACAAGTACCACAACAGTGGAACAACAAGTGCAACAATTGTGGGACAACAGGACAATATTATGTCCCTTACCGCCTATTTCTTGGCTCAGACGGTGGAGCTGGTGCAGGGGGCACATGGTGCAGACCTGGTTCTGTGTGCCGCTCTGTGTGCTGGTGGTGCTGCCAGTGGTGCTGCCGGTGGTGCTGCTTGCCATGCTGCTGTTGGCGGTGTTTGCCCCCGCACCTTGTTTGCTGTAGGCAGCTGCAAACGCTGTTTGAAGTGTGCCCATGATCTCAGAAACCTAAGACACACACAGGGAAATATCTCAGCGTTATGTCATTTTTTTTGTCAACACAAAAGTTGATGGTCAAACAAATAGCATTCCTTGAGAAAACAAAACAAGTGTCATTCCTAGCGAATACATGTGTCATTCCTATAGAAAACAAGTATCATTTCTAGAGCAAACAAGTAAAAATAAGTAAAAATCAAGTAACATTCCAAGAGAAAACAAGTATCATTCCTAGAGAAAACAATTGTCATTCCTAGAGAAAAGAAAATGATCGGTCTGGCTAAACACTTAAGATAAAATTCTAACATGCCAGGGATTGGAATGGGGGATTTGAATTTAATTTTTTAAAAAGCACTATAACTGCAGACAGTTTTTTCTAAGTTGTAAGGTTGAAATCCAATGTTAAGTAAATCAACAAAGGCATTCAAGTCCAGGGATGTTAAAATTATTTTTTGACTTAATAAATTTGAAATTAGTTCAATCCTTGTAATATTGTAACTAAAAATCGCCTTGAATTTGATAAAATTTTTAATTAATAAATTTTTAATTTAAAAAATTGTATTATTTGTATTTGATTAAGTTTTGGTGGACTCTCATACTCTCATGCTTAGTTTTTTAATTTCTTTTTTACCACAATTGTTACTCAGTTCAACAGAACATTTCCTGGGCAGAAAAGTAGATCAAAACAGGTAGACACTGACATGGGTCAGAATAACAAACAGATATATCACCAATGCTATTTTAAGTTATTCATACCTAAAATTATTTTGTTTGGATCCTTTATCATTTCCACTGGTTATAAATTCAAGATTATGAGTGACACAATTTGTTCACGTGACACATATTACCTTATTTCTTTTATTATTTTCTACTTTTTTTATAAAGACAAAATCATGATTGAAACACTCTGTTCATGTGACACACATTATCTGATTTATATTATCCTAAAAACCCTATTGGATTTAACTGACCATTTTTCAGTAGTTTTGCTTCCTGTACAAGACAATATGTCAATTTACAGACTGATTTCTGAGAACTCCAGCATTGAATAAAATACTTCATGTGTATACTTCAATATTTCACTGGCTGTTACACAAGAGGAGGCCCCTCCCCCCCTCACTCCCCAACTTGTTAATAATACAGTGTAAATCACAACTTTTTTTTTTTTAAGTCTCCAAACACTGTAAAAAGTCTCACATAGTGAATTATTGATCAGAGAGCCATCCTGCTTCATAAAATTGTCCAGAGACCAAATTGCACCTAATCAGAGGCGTATTTTGAGTGTGGGTGCCCACGAGAGCTCTTACAGCCAGGACATAATCTCAGGCTCACGAGATCTTCAGTCATAACAATTTTGTTGATGGTCTCCGTGAGGCCCCATTAAAGCCGTTGTTTAGTCTGGTTCACCATGACCTTGGGCCAAGGTTTTTTGTTTCAAGCCCGTGGCCTATAATTTACTATTAGTGGGATCAAAATATCAAATTTTATTGGAATAATTCCTTTAAAGAGATCACTTAGTCATTTGAAGAATGGATGTGAAAGGTTTGGTTTTGTTTGTATTTTTTTTTTTTTTTTTTTTTTTTTTTTGACAGACTTAAAAACTCATTGGATCCACAATGACCAACTCACTTTTTAGATATTTCAAATTCATGAGGTTGACATGGTATGCATGTATGTCACTTTTATGATCAGTGAGGTTTATTGAATGTTATTTAAATGTTACTTACCACAGCCCCTGACAGACAGTTGAGTATGTAACAGATGAATGTTGAGCCTTCTCTGGCAACAATGCCAAACATATCTTGCTTGAGGCTGCCCTGGAAAAAACATGCAAAATTTTCCATGTATAATATGTAGCCACGAAATTACTAGAGATTTTTGATGATCTACAAATGTAAATAAATGTTGCATCTGGGTGTTTATCCCTCCAGATATACAGTATTCACAGAATAACAAATTTTTTTGTCTCAAACTTCACATTGCGTCATAAATAATATTAACATTGGTAAATGAAACATTCAAATCTTCAATATTTAAGGGTAAATTTCTCTCAGTCATTAAATAATATTCAAATAGCTGGCTAAAATCTGTTAACCTTTCTCAAAAACTCACCTGTGACACAGATGAGATGTCCTTGAACTTGCACTGCAAGATGGCCACTTTTTTGTCCAAACTGATGAGCGCCAGGTCATGATGACTGATCTGGAGCACCATGACACGACTCGGCTCATGCAGGCTGCTCACGCTGTCCTGGGAATCCCCGCTGGCTCTGCGGAACCTCTCAGATATGATGTGTGTGTAGCTGTTGCCTTCCTCTCTGTGTGACGAATGGCGCCTGCGGGATGGGTCAGATTTTTTAAGAGGTGATACGAGTCCGGATTCTGGTGATGCAGTGAAGACATCTCCATCAAAAGACAAGGCCCCCAGGGGGTCTCTGACCGTCGGTGATGTCAGACAGGTCTGTGGACTTGTGCCCAGGGGAACCAATGTACAATCTCCTGAGGAATTGAGGTTTTCCTTACTGGAGTCACCGTCTGAGGGAAACTCACCGAGGATGGACTTTGGAGTAGTGTTGAGGAAAGGAAATGCAGCAATAGGACTAGTAGAAGATACATTTTCTGGGCTGCTGGAATTCTCTAAGACCACATCAGAGCAGTGTGTGTTTGGCGTGTGTTCAGCGGGAGTCTCTTTAGCCGCTGATGGCCCCTGAAACACTTTCTTTTGCTCAACAAGTTTATTTTCTGTGGTCAGGCCTGATGATGAATTGGCCAGTGTGTCAGGCAGCGATTGGACGCTGGACCCACTGACATGGCGCCTGCGTCTTTCCTCATCCTAGAAAAGAGAATATTCCATTGTACCCAGTGATACCAGGGATACAAGTTTGTCTGAAAACTACCAGCTGGCTCAAATGTGTCAATGTTGTGGCATAGAATTAAAAGACATACTGACATATTTTCTGAATAGATCGAAGGCAAATATATAACTATTTTTTTATGACCAATAAATGATTTTAGCATACCCCATTTTAACAATTTTATGGCATTTTAAAAAATAAATTCAATTTGTTTCCTTATACCTGTACATATATATATATATAATGCATTGCTTATTGTGTAATTTTTTTACTGAATGAAGGTAATTATTTTGTTCCATTAATTCAGGTTTTATCCACTTGAACTTGAATACTGCTCATACATGTTCAAATTTTTCTTTATTTTTTTAATAAACAAACATTAAAGTAACTTTGATAGAAGGCATTTTGATAGAAAACTATTTTTAACATACTGTTGTCATTCCATCATCACAGGGATCTATGTTAACTGTATGAGTTAGAATGTGCAACTGGACCAGGACACCGTGAAACCAGGGACCAAAAAATATGACCTTACCCACTCCTCCTGTTTCTTTCGCTCCACTTCCTTCTCTTCCAGCCTCCTCATCGTCATGTCCTCCTCTCTGGCAATCATCTTCTCGGCCAGGCCGTCGATGTAGTCGGCCGTGAGGCGCTTGCTGACCACCTTGGCCCTGCCCATGTACTTCACCTGTATCACAAGATGTAAACTTATACACTTGATGAACAGATATATGCTCTGACTGACACTCAGTTGTAAGGACATAATTGTGAAAGCATGAAAAAAAGACAAAAGACAGTGACAAAGAGGTTTCAGCTGAAAGACTTATTCAGCAAAAACTCTCAATTGATTGACCATACAGCACTGGCCAGCATAATACAACATAATTCAACTCCCTTTTACAATAGATGCATTTTTTTATCTCCAAGTTCTTTGTTGTTTTTTCCCACTGTCACTGGAAAGATTTAATCTCATAATATCATTGAAAGGATGTTAGTGTTGTGTAGCTCAATGGTAAGGGGGGGGGGGGGGGGAACCCCCCTTTTCAAACCATTTTGAAGTTTTTTTTTTAAAATTTTTGGTATCAAAAATTTTTTTTTTATTTTAAAAATGGGGGGGGGGGGGGGGGGGACACACACCTTGCTAAGCCATTTGAATGATATTTCTTGAAATGTTATGCATTAAAACATTTTTTTTTAATTTTAAAACAGCCCTCTCACTAAACAAAATACACAATCACCTTCAACTTAAAATAGTATAGCCTCTTAAGTCTAAATGCTCCAGTGTAGATACTAACTTGCTGGGTGTAATAAGCCCTATAAATTTGGTTCAAACATTTAATACTCTTATAGCAGTTGCTTGTCAAAATTGAAGGGCCACGATAGTCACATACAAAGACACTAAAGTCTCATACCAACACAAACACACAAAAGTCCTGTACCAACACAAACATATTACAAGAATATTATCCAAATTAAATCCACTGACCTCAAAGAGTGACTTGCACTGGTCACCTCCATCCCACTCAGATCCCGGGGCGACCCCTGGGGGCTGTGCAGCGGCAGCAGTCTCTGGCGGCTTGCTGTGGATGTCTTTAGATGCTTCTCTGATCGCCTTAAATAACTGCGGAATCTGGACATGAGAAGTCGGGTAAACCATTATCCAAGGTTTCTTTATTTTTTTTTTAAAATGCAACTCTTATTTCTTATTTACGATGTCAGCCAACGAAGGTTAACCCATGTCAAACTATGACTGCAAAGGTTGGTGGGAAAACAAGACAAATGCTCCAATATATGTAAGCTACAAGGCGGTCAAAATTTGCCATGGAAACTCGGCTACGTCCTACGGCATAAGAAGAAGAAAATAAAATATTAATGGTCATGTTTGTTTTTTTGCTTTTTTGAGTTTGCCCGAATCAGCCAAAGCTATATTTTAAATTGTCAGGATCACCCATTTAAATGTGAAGGTGATAGATTCATGCCCACGCAGCTAAGCCCTGTTATAGTTATAAACAAGCTATTTACTCTACGTCTTAAGCGCCTCGGGGTACGAACGATTGCCAAAATAGGACCACCGAATAAGTGCATACAGGTTTATATTAAGTGACAATTTGAAAAAGAGTACTCTCCATGCCCCTCATCCCCCCCCCCTTTACCCCGACCTCGCCTTCTCAAAAGCAGCCATCATTTCGAAATCATTCTCTAGCCAGCCCAGCGGTAATTCACGGTGTCTTTATCATGAATACCTNGATCCCGGGGCGACCCCTGGGGGCTGTGCAGCGGCAGCAGTCTCTGGCGGCTTGCTGTGGATGTCTTTAGATGCTTCTCTGATCGCCTTAAATAACTGCGGAATCTGGACATGAGAAGTCGGGTAAACCATTATCCAAGGTTTCTTTATTTTTTTTTTAAAATGCAACTCTTATTTCTTATTTACGATGTCAGCCAACGAAGGTTAACCCATGTCAAACTATGACTGCAAAGGTTGGTGGGAAAACAAGACAAATGCTCCAATATATGTAAGCTACAAGGCGGTCAAAATTTGCCATGGAAACTCGGCTACGTCCTACGGCATAAGAAGAAGAAAATAAAATATTAATGGTCATGTTTGTTTTTTTGCTTTTTTGAGTTTGCCCGAATCAGCCAAAGCTATATTTTAAATTGTCAGGATCACCCATTTAAATGTGAAGGTGATAGATTCATGCCCACGCAGCTAAGCCCTGTTATAGTTATAAACAAGCTATTTACTCTACGTCTTAAGCGCCTCGGGGTAAGAACGATTGCCAAAATAGGACCACCGAATAAGTGCATACAGGTTTATATTAAGTGACAATTTGAAAAAGAGTACTCCCCATGCCCCTCATCCCCCCCCCCCTTTACCCCGACCTCGCCTTCTCAAAAGCAGCGATCATTTCGAAATCATTCTCTAGCCAGACAAGCGGTAATTCAAGGTGTCTTTATCATGAATACCTTGTCTTATGGGTGTCGTTATATCGTGTATGTCGTTATATCGAGTATGTCGTTATAACGTGAATGTCGTTATATCGTGGATATCGTTATATCGTGGATGTCGTTATATCGTGGATGTCGTTATATCGTGAATGTCCGTGGATGTCGTTATATCGAGGATGTCCTTATATCGTGAATGTCGTTATATCGTGGATGTCGTTATATCGTGGCTGTCACTATATTGTGGAGTGGGGAGTGTTTGGTAAGAGACATTGTCTAAACCGTCCGCAGTAGCTGTGTAATGTGCAGCTAGGGTTACTGCTCTCGGGATGGGTCAAGATTTTTTTCCGCTGCCTTCCCCTAAATTAAACTCTGGTGTTGTTAGTTTTATGTCTAGGTACAGCGTTGCGTCACTTTAACCAGGGGTTTGTAGCCATTCGATGGTTAAGAAAAAAAAAGAGTAGAACATCTTATGATATGTTGTTGTTTTGTTTACAATTTTTTCAAGGCTGTCTTTCGAAAAGCTTAAAAACCCTTAAAGGAATAAAATAACTTAAAATTTCTTAAAATGCATTTCCAAAAGAAAGTCTGTGCAGAAAATATTTTTAAATAAATTAATCAAAACTGAAAGAAATTTAAGTTACGTCTACATTTAATTGGAATCCTTTGGCTATTCAGAGTGCTCATCTACACTTCTGCACAAATCTGCTGTGCGTAATGCATTTAGAGAATGTTTTCTTCTTATTATTTTCTTCTTTTTACTGGGTTTAAACTCGTTTTCGAAAGACAGTCCTATTTTTGTTTTTAAAAGTCTTTCTTTTTTTTTAAACTAAGTCAAAGAGCCGACTCTGTATACAGCTTCATTGTCCTATTGACCATCAAAGAGCCGACTCTGTATACAGCTTCATTGCCCTATTGACCATCAAAGCGCCGACTCTGTATACAGCTTCATTGTCCTATTGACCATCAAAGCGCCGACTCTGTATACAGCTTCATTGTCCTATTGACCATCAAAGAGCCGACTCTGTATACAGCTTCATTGTCCTATTGACCATCAAAGAGCCGACTCTGTATACAGCTTCATTGTCCTATTGACCATCAAAGAGCCGACTCTGTATACAGCTTCATTGTCCTATTGACCATCAAAGAGCCGACTCTGTATACAGCTTCATTGTCCTATTGACCATCAAAGAGCCGACTCTGTATACAGCTTCATTGTCCTATTGACCATCAAAGAGCCGACTCTGTATACAGCTTCATTGTCCTATTGACCATCAAAGAGCCGACTCTGTATACAGCTTCATTGTCCTATTGACCATCAAAGAGCCGACTCTGTATACAGCTTCATTGTCCTATTGACCATCAAAGAGCCGACTCTGTATACAGCTTCATTGTCCTATTGACCATCAAAGAGCCGACTCTGTATACAGCTTCATTGTCCTATTGACCATCAAAGAGCCGACTCTGTATACAGCTTCATTGTCCTATTGACCATCAAAGAGCCGACTCTGTATACAGCTTCATTGTCCTATTGACCATCAAAGAGCCGACTCTGTATACAGCTTCATTGTCCTATTGACCATCAAAGAGCCGACTCTGTATACAGCTTCATTGTCCTATTGACCATCAAAGAGCCGACTCTGTATACAGCTTCATTGTCCTATTGACCATCAAAGAGCCGACTCTGTATACAGCTTCATTGTCCTATTGACCATCAAAGAGCCGACTCTGTATACAGCTTCATTGTCCTATTGACCATCAAAGAGCCGACTCTGTATACAGCTTCATTGTCCTATTGACCATCAAAGAGCCGACTCTGTATACAGCTTCATTGTCCTATTGACCATCAAAGAGCCGACTCTGTATACAGCTTCATTGTCCTATTGACCATCAAAGAGCCGACTCTGTATACAGCTTCATTGTCCTATTGACCATCAAAGAGCCGACTCTGTATACAGCTTCATTGTCCTATTGACCATCAAAGAGCCGACTCTGTATACAGCTTCATTGTCCTATTGACCATCAAAGAGCCGACTCTGTATACAGCTTCATTGTCCTATTGACCATCAAAGAGCCGACTCTGTATACAGCTTCATTGTCCTATTGACCATCAAAGAGCCGACTCTGTATACAGCTTCATTGTCCTATTGACCATCAAAGAGCCGACTCTGTATACAGCTTCATTGTCCTATTGACCATCAAAGAGCCGACTCTGTATACAGCTTCATTGCCCTATTGACCATCAAAGAGCCGACTCTGTATACAGCTTCATTGTCCTATTGACCATCAAAGAGCCGACTCTGTATACAGCTTCATTGTCCTATTGACCATCAAAGAGCCGACTCTGTATACAGCTTCATTGTCCTATTGACCATCAAAGAGCAGACTCTGTATACAGCTTCATTGTCCTATAGACCATCAAAGAGCCGACTCTGTATACAGCTTCATTGTCCTATTGACCATCAAAGAGCCGACTCTGTATACAGCTTCATTGTCCTATTGACCATCAAAGAGCCGACTCTGTATACAGCTTCATTGTCCTATTGACCATCAAAGAGCCGACTCTGTATACAGCTTCATTGTCCTATTGACCATCAAAGAGCCGACTCTGTATACAGCTTCATTGTCCTATTGACCATCAAAGAGCCGACTCTGTATACAGCTTCATTGTCCTATTGACCATCAAAGAGCCGACTCTGTATACAGCTTCATTGTCCTATTGACCATCAAAGAGCCGACTCTGTATACAGCTTCATTGTCCTATTGACCATCAAAGAGCCGACTCTGTATACAGCTTCATTGTCCTATTGACCATCAAAGAGCCGACTCTGTATACAGCTTCATTGTCCTATTGACCATCAAAGAGCCGACTCTGTATACAGCTTCATTGTCCTATTGACCATCAAAGAGCCGACTCTGTATACAGCTTCATTGTCCTATTGACCATCAAAGAGCCGACTCTGTATACAGCTTCATTGTCCTATTGACCATCAAAGAGCCGACTCTGTATACAGCTTCATTGTCCTATTGACCATCAAAGAGCCGACTCTGTATACAGCTTCATTGTCCTATTGACCATCAAAGAGCCGACTCTGTATACAGCTTCATTGTCCTATTGACCATCAAAGAGCCGACTCTGTATACAGCTTCATTGTCCTATTGACCATCAAAGAGCCGACTCTGTATACAGCTTCATTGTCCTATTGACCATCAAAGAGCTGTTTTGTTGTTGTTTTTTTCCATCAGGGCATTCAAAATGTTGGAAAGCAGAACCGCTTATTAATAATCGGTGTCGCGTGTGGTCAAGCCGATACGAGATTCATTTCTCCAGCACCTGGTATCTCTGTCATCAGGTGCTGCACCATTCGGGTTATACTAACAACAGGGGTTCCCTGACAGCGGGCTGCAAGTCGAACCCGAGGGAACAATTGTTCAAGTCTAACACGGGGCCTTGTGCACATGTTGAGTATCGTAGGTGTTTACGGATTGGTCTCTTCAGATTCAAACGATGGGAAAAAGGGGGGGGGGGGGATCTCTTTTGTTCTAAATATAGTTGTAGAGCCCGACAGCCAGATCCTTTCACACGAAATGATTGGGAATATTGATTTAGAAAATGAGCCACTGATCGTGTTTGGTTTTGGGGGAAGGGGTGCTGGGGTTGTTTAAAATTATTGTGTGGTTTTCTTTTCATGGGTGCTAAGCTTCTGTTTGCTCATTACTGTTTTTCGCTATACGGCAGTGGCCACCATGTCATTAAAATATTGAACTGTATAACCTTTTCTTTATTTTACGTTTAAGTCAAGCATTCGGATGGGGAAAACAATTACCCCCCGAAAATCACAGTGCCTTGTGATCCGGTTGAATAGATTTGAGAACTGCTATGGTTTACGAAATTGAGTGTAGGGGTGAGAAGAAGTTTCAGGAAAACACGTATCCTGTGTCGAAATGTAAATAGGACTGTGCTAGAGCTTATGGAGACTGAACGAAATAGGACTGTGCTAGAGCTTATGGAGACTGAACGAAATAGGACTGTGCTAGAGCTTATGGAGACTGAACGAAATAGGACTGTGCTAGAGCTTATGGAGACTGAACGAAATAGGACTGTGCTAGAGCTTATGGAGACTGAACGAAATAGGACTGTGCTAGAGCTTATGGAGACTGAACGAAATAGGACTGTGCTAGAGCTTATGGAGACTGAACGAAATAGGACTGTGCTAGAGCTTATGGAGACTGAACGAAATAGGACTGTGCTAGAGCTTATGGAGACTGAACGAAATAGGACTGTGCTAGAGCTTATGGAGACTGAACGAAATAGGACTGTGCTAGAGCTTATGGAGACTGAACGAAATAGGACTGTGCTAAAGCTTATGTAGAATGAACGAAAAAGGATTGTGATAAAGCTTATGTAGAATGAACGAAATAGGACTGTGATAAAGCTTATGGAGACTGAACAACTGGACTGAACGATAAAAGTATACGAAGTATAATCGTTTTTTGTAATAATTGTGTTTTTAAATTCGTTTTTTCGGGGCCCAACTGAAAAGGGTCATAAATGGGAACCACATAAAAACTTAATCTTGCAATCAAAAAAAAAATGAATGAAGGAGAAAATTAACTACCGGTACCGTAAGTTACCATAAGAAAATGATTTTAAAGCAAGGTGTTTGTACAATCAACATTTGAGAACCTGGTTTAGTTAATGTGTTCTTTACCTTTTAAATATTATCTGCATGTGTGTTGTTGGTTTTTTTTTTTGGTTGTTTTTTTTTTTTGGTGTTTTTTTGTTTTTTTTAAGGACAAAAATTTTTTTAACTTCTTTTGTGGGTTGGGGTCAATAAATAGTAAACACAAACAAAAAGAATTGGACCGTACTTCTTGANGCATGTGTGTTGTTGGTTTTTTTTTTTGGTTGTTTTTTTTTTTGGTGTTTTTTTGTTTTTTTTAAGGACAAAAATTATTTGAACTTCTTGTGTGGGTAGAGGTCAATAAATAGTAAACACAAACAAAAAGAATTGGACCGTACGTCTTGAGACACACACACACACACACACACACAGACGAGGATTACAGTGGGAACAGATGGCTTCAACATTCTTTCAGATGGACTTACACAATAGCGACTTGAGACGGTCGTGGAATGCAGCCGGGGATCGATCTCAACACGAGATTTGATATAACGAACGTGACGACACAACAAGAGGACCGTCCCGTGTATCTTATAATCTCGTCTTGGTGACAAAGCTTCTCATTTAATCAGGGCAGCGGTGTGTCGTCCCTTGCTGTGACTCATCACCAGGAAGCCTCTAACCTCACCGTTGTTTTCTTGCGTTCCTTTTTTTTTCAGGTTTAACCCTACTTTGTTTGACTCATTTTATGTCTCTAACCTCACCCACCGACTACCTTCTGTCTTTGTTTTTTTGTATCCCATTTGGTCGGATTAGGGTCGTCTGTTTAGTGTGAGTGTGCTACTGGGGTGGGGTATAATATAGATGCGTGTAAACTATAGATGGATATATACTATAGATAGGATTATACGTTTGCATCAATTTCTTTGTTTCCATTCTTTACCCCTCAGAAGTTGTGTTGCGCTCCTAAATTAGTTTGAGGACCGCTGATCTAGGTAAGGAAAACCTTCCAGACTAGGTGATATTATTTCAACAGTTTGGGGGTGGGCGGGTGAGGGGTGGAGGGCAACCATGGATTCATTGTAGCTTGTTTACATACATACTACAGATAGTTTAAATAGAAAAAGATGCGTGTGTGTCAGGAGGGGGGGGGGTCTGGTCTTTGATTTTTAGTACCGGCACAACTGTATGAGAGAGGTTTTACGCATCAGTAAAGTCAATGACATGTTTCGCTTGGCTGACGCCTCCCAAACACGGCGAGCTCACACGTCGGAGGACTGATATGTTACAATAATAAAGAAAAGACTAACGGAGTATTAATAGAAGGGACGTAAGCGCTATTTTCGTTCTTATTGTTTGAGAGATTAGCGATGCCATTGTCTTAGGCACAATTCAAATGTACTCTTAGTGCTTCTATAGTTGCGAATGGTTATAAACTTAAACTAAATCAATATCACAATCAGGCACTAGTAATATGATCGCATTGACTGTCAGACTCTAGTTACATGATGGTATAGAACTGTAAGGCACTAGTACAAAGATTGCATTTTATTTTCAGGCATTAGTAACATGATGGCATTTGACTGTCAGGCACTAGTAATATGATGGTATTAAACTGCCAGGCCCTAGTAAGAAGATGGCATTTGACTGTAAGGCACTAGGAATATGATGGTATTAAACTGCCAGGCCCTAGTAAGAAGATGGCATTTGACTGTAAGGCACTAGGAATATGATGGTATTAAACTGCCAGGCCCTAGTAACAAGATGGCATTTGACTGTAAGGCACTAGTAACAAGATGGTATTTGACAGTCAGGCACTAGTAGCATGATGGTATTTGACACATCTTCCCAATGCCTCGGAATTTTTTTTAGAGCCAATGCCTCGGAATTTTTTTTAGAGCCAATGCCTCGGAATTTTTTTTTTGTAAACAGTCCCACCAGCCTCGTGTCAACAGCCTAGTGTCACTAGCATCGTGCCACCAGAGCCTCGTGTCACCAGAGCCTCGTGTCACCAGTCTCGTGTCGCCAGCCGCGTGTCACTCTCACTTCACCCTACCCAACCACCGCACGTATTCATCCGGACTACGGAGTAGCAGTCGGAGTCTTTCACAAAGTAGCCCCTAACATTTGGGGAACCGTCCGGAAATAGAATCAGTGACGCCATTTGTTAGATCGGGGGTTCTTAACCTGTGACATGGTCCCATAAGGTGTCATGGGTTACGTGGCCTTCATCTGGCTGTCAATGGGGGGGGGGGGG
>CAXITT010000026.1:1366219-1389213 GCA_964033795.1 Lymnaea stagnalis | reverse complement strand
GAAAAAGGCAGGGGGGGGGGGGGGGAACACCATTAAGAAAATAATAATAATAAAGAAAATTTCGTTACTTTGCGGGCCGCAAAGTGGGTTCTGGCGAGCCGCGTGTGGCCCGTATGTTGTGCAGGCCTGCCCTAGGAAATAGATTACTAGTTAATGTATATAGTGTGCTTATCTAACAAAATACGGATATGTCCGCCTGTAGACTGTAAAAAAAAAAAACGTTTACACTGTATTGAGTTTTGCATTCTTTACAGGTCGACAATTCTGATTTCGAATCCGCCACGAAATAACAAGGCTTTCGTTCTAGCTTGAAAGAAGAAAAAAAAAATATGACTACTTGTTATGTATTACGGGTTTGATTTAGAAAGCACAAAAGTACACAGTAGCAAGTTAGTTTGACACATGAACAGTCGGTAAAATCAAGTAACCAGATCACGGTGACCGGTTTTTAATTGGTGTCTTACAGTTTCAGTTACAATGTCAATCATATAATGCTCAAATCTTGTTTTGATGTGCTTTCATATACAGGAATATATCTCTTTTCTTTCAATATATCGTGGTCGCGGGTCACTTTGCTTCCATATAAATGTGATCGCGAAGAGAAAACCATTGAGAACCTGCGTACTAGAGCTACTGAGCTCACTAATTCAGAGCAATTAACTAGATTTTACAGGTTGTGGCTTATGGCGATAGTTTGTGACAATTTGTCACTAGCTGACGTAAAAACAATTTTTGTTTTCTTTTTTTTAAAGAAAGGAAATTGCTATTCTAAAACTTTGTAGCCGGGATTTCATGGGAGGATTTCCTGGGGTTGTTTGTTTTTTTGTTTCTGTTTTACGTGCTAAAAATTGAACGACATCCAGTGCTCCTGTTTGAGAAGCTCTTGATTCATTTCACTACTGACACAATCAGAAGTTCACCTTGTCTAACGTTTACACTAGATTTTGGTTCACTGACTGAACAGTCATTGGGCATTGGACGTGATAGGAGACGTGAAGCTAACAATATGTTATATTAATAGAACTTGGCTCGATTAACACAGTGGTTCTCAACAAATCCCCCCCCCCCCACAAGTCACCCCTAATCTCCTAACGCCAGAGATATATGATTATTTTAATTTTAATTATTTATTGTGGGGGGCCTCTATATTAATAGAACTTGGCTCGATTAACACAGTGGTTCTCAACAAATCCCCCCCCCCCACAAGTCACCCCTAATCTCCTAACGCCAGAGATATATGATTATTTTAATTTTAATTATTTATTGTGGGGGGCCTCTGTGTGGGTGTGCCTCTGTGTGAGGGGTGCCTATGTGTGTGGGGGTGCCTCTTAAGAGTGTAAAGTTGGCCAAATACACATCACGTTATTTCGAATGCCCTCGTCCATCAATGCCAACACCTGACCACAGTTTGACATGCTCCAAATTGTACAGGGGACACATTTAGTTCATGTTATGTGTAACAATCGGCTCCTTCTAGTTCTAGTCATTTAAAAGAGAAATAATTCACCGCAGTCATCCCCGAAAAGCATCCTATTCCTGAACTTAATGGTTCGAGTGTTCAGCAAAGAAACCTTTGAAATACGCTTCTTGTTAATACCTTCATTAATGTAAATTGTAAATACGTCAATAAAATATAATCAGAATTTGCTCTAAATCTAAACATAACTCATAAAAAGTCTTCAAAACATTAATTTCCAAAACTGTATTATATGCTGCACCCCTGCGAACTTTATGACTAGGTATCACTCTCGAACCCTTACGATTTGTCAAACAAAGCCATCAACTTGTCTCGTCAAACTGCTACGTCTCGCACCCCCTACTAAAGACCCCATGCATTTTAACATTGGAACAAAATAAATGGTCTCCTAATGTTGGTGTAGGATTAATTACTATGGGAACAGTGTCAAAATGTGGATGAAACCGTTAGGGACAAATACTTCATGGTTAAGGGCCTTTTCATTCACAACATCTAAAATGAAGTCAAGGAGTGAAATTTGGATTGGAAATGCAGCATCTCAAATCTGAGCAAACGTCTCCACTGAACAATATATAATGCCATCCACCGCAAATGAGACCATCTCCATGTGAAACTGATAGGACGGGGACAAAAAGGTTTAAATTTCCCAAATTGTCGCAAACATCCGCCTGCAGTTGCCACGTGGAGTCGTGGAATCCAGTGTTTCGTAAGACGGTGCACGGCTGATGATGGGGACAGATAGCGCAAATCTCATTAAACGTTGGGTAGGGGTGGAAAACGCATTAATAACACTTCTCAAGTACACTGGGGGGTTGGTCACACGTGTTTATAAACAAATTCAAATGACAAGCCCTGTAGGGACAGGTCGCTGAACCGAGACGCGTTGTTTACTGTGAACACATCGGGACTGTGCAGGGTCACTGGGTAAAGCTATTTTGCAACTAGGGGTAAACATTTCCCCAAGTCTGGTTTTACAGCAACAAAAAAATCCGAAATAGAACGGTTTCATTTCTCAGCCCACGCTCACCTGCACTGAAAAACAATCCATGGAGATGCTTAATGCACAAGCTGTGAACCCTTGACACAAGAATTAGAATTGGATATGATTTGTAAGCGTTTTATTTTCTCCTAGTGCAGGGTTTCCCAAGACTACTACCTTTTATGCAACCCCTACCACATATTTGATCAAGTCTAACACTCCCTACAAAAGTAACAATGTCAATGCCATTTTAAAATTGGAACACAAAATATGGAATTTGTAGTTTTTAAATGTTAAATTAAAAAGAAAATTGAATAATCAGAAGAAAAAAAAACATTTGTGACTTATTATATTAAATGAAATATATTAATGTTCAAACCAATACTTATAAGGCCATGGCTCCTCTGTTCTTATTCTTACTTTTTCCGCACAGCCCCTGAAATGCAACTGATACATGCACCTCCTTGGGAGTGCTATGGGCTTAAGGTGCCTCCTTGGGAGTGCTATGGGCTTAAGGTGCCTCCTTGGGAGTGCTTTGGGCTTAAGGTGCCTCCTTGGGAGTGCTATGGGCTTAAGGTGCCTCCTTGGGAGTGCTATGGGCCTAAGGTGTATCTGTTGGCACACCTCAGAACGGCGGTCCCGAAATTAAAAATAGAATACTCTTTTCCTTTTTTTTAGAAAGTGTCCAGCTATCAGCCTAATAGCCGCCAATGATTGGTCACTAAGCGGTATTCAATTTTATTTGGTTTTTGTAAGATCACGATCTTCATCAGCCTCTTCATCATCATCATCATCTCCAAAAAAAATGTTAAAAAGAAGAAAAATAAAGGAAAATGCAAGAGAGAAACAAAAGTTATCTCTGTTGAAATGCTATTTTATATAATTATTATTATTATTATAAGTGGTTTTATATAGCGTGGTACCCAGGGCTGGGCTCACCACGCTGTACATACAATTTAACAATTTATATCAGACAGTGTTCAGCAAACCAAACTAACCAAAGCATACAGTGCCTCAGCATTGTGTCATAAGTCATAAGGTTGCAGAATGTTTCCTGACCAAACACTATTTGAAATATGGCGGCCATGCTTTTATTTATTTTAAATTATTACAGGCAATAATTAGTCTGCAAACAAAAAAATTAAGTCACCAATTATCGCCGTCTCGGGAGCCGGACACCTTCTAACGAAGAGTATTTTAATTTTCATTTGGGACCGCCGTTCTGAGGAGTGCCCTTAACTCTCATACATAGCACAAGGCATTGGCTTAAAGCGTTTAATTACTGTACTTTCTTATTGAATGAATATGCATCTGAAACCATTGACACAAAACTTAAAAAGATATCAGGTATCTTATTTCCAACAATGATTTTCATAAAAATCGATTACTTCAATGGAAGATATCAAAATAATTAATTTCTTTCTTTAAAAAACAAAAATTCCAAAACCCAATTATAATTCCAACTCTTCAAACATAGACACAACCACCCATTCATCAAGTATACCAAGGGATTGATTCTCAAACTTTGTGGTTTCACAGACCACTTATAAGTTGTGTGTTTTCAATGCCTGGCCATCTCTAGTTTGCGTGACAAAATTAACCAAATAAGAGAAGGTTTCAGTTGTTTGTTAGTGGCAGGGTCACAGAAGAGGTAGAGGATAGTTCAACACTATAGTTCTTTTATGAAAACAGCTTTTTATTAATTTTTTGAGTCCTTTCACTTTCATCTATTAAAATTGTCAAAAAAAACTTAACAATTTTGGACAAAAAAAAATAATCTGCTTTTTGTTTAGAATGATTATTTAATAAAATGTGATCCCGGAGCTTAAAAGTTGGCCCACAGTTTATCCAAAAAGAAGCTCACTGTGGGATAAACACCATTAATTGTCCACATAAACTCACAAACAATATCTTGTTTAATTGATATCACATTTGAAAATTCACATTTGCAAATGTATGATGATTAAGAAAAACACTCGTCTATAGGTTTTATTTGCAGTTATTTTTTGTTAGATACTAAGCTTTTAAATTTTGAAATCTCTATTTGAAAATAGAATACTTATAATTAGATAAACTGATATAGATTAAAAGGATATTTTAGATACCAATATAAAATTTCATCTGAAAGACCAACAGCACTGAGTCACACATCACCAAGAGTTGTGAACCGCTGATCTAATGTATCAAACATTGTCAAGAGGCTTTTTGGTGATTAACAAAGGATATCAGTTATGTTCACGAACCTTATACCACCATTGCCTCATGTAATCTAGTCCAGTGGTCTTCAACCTGTGGTCCTAAGCCCAAACTTACTAAAACATAATATTTTGCTAACATCACAAGAAGAAAAACAAATTTATAAAACCAATTAAATTGGAAATAGTATTTGGTCTTCCCCCAACTCAACCTAGACCATTTTGTGCAAGCCATAAAAGTACTTACAACAGCCTTGTGAGATCATTGATCTAGGCCAATGAACCTATGACCATTTACTATCATTCATGTCATCTCTGAGACAATTTAAACATCTTACATCTGAAAGGCTATTACAAATCTAGGTCAGGGTCCTCTTTACTCAACCCTTATCACTAGCCTATTATATTACAAACATGAAGAGTTTACCAAAATCAATTGGTTTATTTCACCATGCCCATTAGATTAATTAAATAGTACTACATCTAATTTTACTTACAATTTCTTCTGAATCTACTAAGTAGACATGGCACTCAAAGTCTGCATTGAGCTGGTAGCGAGTCAGGTAAGCAAAGCACCGAGGATCCTGGTGAAGCTTTGCAAAACGTGTGAGTCCTTTGAGATGATGCTCAAACAAAACAGGGACTCCATCCTGGTTGACGTTAACCACTCGCAAAACTTCCCCTATCACCTCAATAACAACATCTTTGATTGCATCTTTTTTCCTCCGTATTTCAGCCATAACCCAGGGCTGCATAGTCTGAGAATATAAGCGATCCATGGCCATAGAGCCTAAATACAAGACTGGAAATTTGGGTGGGATCTTCACTGAAACTGTTGTCTGTACTTCCTGCTCTGCCATTTTTTATACCTGGTAATATCTTTGGAAAGTAAAAAAAATAGAATAATGAACTTCATTTTTTAAAATTTTGACGCAGGAGTAATTTTGCATTTGGTATTAACAGTGCCATATATGTACTTTTCTTAAATTTTGTTCTGTGCAGCCAATCTAAAATTATTATGTTAATTTTTGTAAACCTATGTTTAAGTTTTACAGTTTGTGAAGTAAGGTTAAATTATGTACGTTTCATAATTAATATTCAAATACATCTAATCTTTTATTTCAGTGAAGGAACAAATTTTTCTTTTCCAAATTTTCTATGAACAAAGTCAATTTGCCATTTCTATTGAGCCACCCCTGAAATTGACCAACACCACTTGGAAAATCAAGTACCACATACAGGTCATGCAATTATGTAGCTAGCTACATTATTTACAAAAATAAGTAACAATTCTAAATATATTTATATCTTTTATGTTGCAACTCACAACTAATATTAGGTCTAGCTGTTTTAGTTTTAAGGACCGAGATTGTGTGTATACAGTATTCCTATTAAGTTAAATAAATCATTTTTAGTTTGATGCAAATGCAGTTGAACTGGTGTAGATTCTGAATCTCTGAATGACCAAAATTTTTTTAAAATGCATAGGCATAGGCCTAATCATAATCAGTACCCTACTTGCGATTTCCAGTCCAGTACCTAAATTAACCTAATTACAGTTTAAACTGCACACTTGTGACACTGACACACTTGTGACTTGTCTAGATTGTCTCAGGCTCTTATTTATGATTTATTACTTATGAGATGTCTTATTATTTACAATTTATGTTAGCCTAATACCTGCTTGTAATTTAGATAATGATGAGAATTTCAATAGCCTTTACCTTTTTAAAAAGAATGCACGTTATTTTTAAAACTTTGCTCTTTCAATTTCTATCCCCGCAATAAACATTACTATAGGTTATCAATGTCATATTCACAAATAAATAAGATGTCAATACGATCGGTTCACTTAACAGTTCTAAGTTCTCTCACTTAGTCCCTCTTCTATCTCATAGGATTAAAAGGACTAAAGTGCTTTGTAAAACTCCAATGAAGGTAAACGATATCCTACGACTCTATAAAAAATTATTTAAATAAGTTGCTGTAACATCTTAAATGGTGATATTAATTACTATTTAATTAAATTTTTAGTTTTCTTTGTATTTTTTAAATAATTTTAATTCTTTTGGTTCAATTTTAAGAGTTGATTATTAATAATTGTGCCGGTGACTTTTGCTTAAGAGCTTAATGTTGTTGTTATTTCAATGTCAAAATGGCGTCAACAGCAGTCAAAATAGGCACTCATTTAAAGGAATTAAGGTTTCATTTATGCCTCAAATCTGCGTCGAGTAAAGGCGTCAGGTAAGCATATTTTCATTTATACTACCTTAATCAGAACCTATCTTTCATCTGTTTTATAAGACATATTTAGTTGCAAATTAGTTAACTCAACCACTAACAACACATTTCTGAATCAGAAATTGACATGATTTCAAATTTGGTTTGTAGACAAATGATTGGTAAAAAAATAATGATTAATGACATAACTATTTTACTATTTAGTCAAATTTAGAAAGTTTTTTCAGTAGACAAAACTGAATTTAAAGCAAATTTCTGATACCAGTTAGTTTTTAGTTTAGTAGCAACAACATTACTAAGGCTATGAATCATGAATGAATTTAGGTACACATAATTTTTTTTAATTTAATGATTTATTCATCATTGTGATGCACATTCACATATGGATCTAGTTTAGAAAATAAAAAAAATTGTTACGCTTTGGATTATGATTATATTATTTATCTCTTTGTGTGACTTGGAACGAGGCATCTTGCCGCATTTCATCTAATAGAATGCAAACCTGAAGATCAAGTCTCATAGATGATAGGTAATTTGAAATTCAGACGATGAAAATTTAAACAACTCCTGTGATTTAGAATGCACAGTATAACACACAAGACACACTGTTGGTCATCTACTGCATCCTGGTCTATTTCCAGTCGTCTTGACTAAGTCTTGCCAGTGGATCAAATAGGCATTAACAAGGACGCGAGGCTGACAAATTGAGCAACTCTCTCTCACCTTAAATAAAATACAGCTCAAGTCCAGGCTACTGCTCAAGTCGAAAATCGCTCTGGTCATCTTTGCATGCAATGGATGAAAATAATAATAATAATATTAGTAAAAAAAGTAACAAGTGTCATTTAAACCTGAGAAAATATTTAATATGTAGGGATATCTTACTTTTGTTTGAGGAGGTAATATGAAAGAAAATTTTTATGGATGATGTCTTTCAACTTCTCACTAAAACGGTAAACTCCTCTGCCAGTTCAATCATTTCATTTTATTTTATATAATTTAACCTTGTTAAAAATAAAAATTACATACTTATTCTAATCAAAAGTCTTAATTTTGTCACAAAAATAATGCTACATTCTCAGTAATGACTTGAATTACTTCAGCACTTTAAAGGATTTTTTTTAAAACTTGGTCATTTCTTTTAAAAAAATTTAATGTATATCTATATATCTTTACAGAGAATATTTAGAAAGCAGTTATGTTAATCTTAAGCTCCAAAATCCAAAGTTCCCTTTCCTTGTCAGAGAAGCTAATGATATACAGCCTAAAGTTTACGCTCGCTATGGTAAGTGCTTTTTATAATTCTTTTTATTGTACATTACTTCGATTCAAGTGTGATTTGTGCAGTTTTTCTGCACCTGTTCAAAATTCTATGTACCGCTACAAATCAAAATCCCTAATTAAGCTAGAGATTTGATTACTGTTGTTGATTTTCTTAAAGTAAATTAAGTCAAACACACAAAAAACATGCAAATAAATTTTAAGTGTAGAAATTTAAGGCTCCCAAAAGAAGTTTTTTTTAAAAATGCACTACCTCTGTCTGTTTTGATGTGTAATTCTTGTTTTCTTAAATTTAACAGGTACTTCAGTATTTTTTACAAATGATCAACGTTTTCCTTTCATTATAAATTAGGAAGTCTATCTGTATGCTTGTCTTTTGTTAAAGGTTGCTTGCTAATTTTTTATTTATTTTTTTTAATCTTAGAGCTTGGAAAAGAATCTAGCCTTCCTCTGACCAACATGAGTAAGGATCAAGTTGCAAGGGCGGTTGAAAGTTTGTTAACAAAGAGCCAACACTGAATTCTAACAGGCACTTATGCTTGAAATATTTTAAGACTTTTCCTGTGATGCAGTGATAATGCATTGGCTTATGATTAAGTTGTGTGCATTGTGTAGTAACAATACAGTTATGCAAGTTGTTCTATTTTCTAGAAATAAAGCAGCTTAAGATTTTCTTTAGATATATTTAGTTTTTGATTTATTCTTTCTTAGTCAAATAATTACACTTCATGTCTTCTTTTCCAAGAAACAATATAGTTTATTTGTTTACCTTCTTGTCTGTTAATTTTAATAAAGGAGAAGTTTAAAAGATACCAGGCTTCAGTTTAAGAATCAAGAATCTTTATTAAAAGAAAGAAAAAAAACTGAACATTTTACAGACCAATTTAAAAATCTATTTATATGCAGTAAAGAAATTTCATAAGTACCGGGTAGCCTCAAGAATATGATTGACAGTTGCAGTATAAGTGGTAAACAGAGACTTTAAGGATGTTCTTTTTCTAAAATGTTTCTAATATGTTTGAAAGTAATTAAAATCTGGAATAATATGACAACTATAATTGGCCTTCAAATGCACCTCAAGATGGTTGGTTTTCAAATTCTAGACAGCTCATTTTCGAATTGCCCCCCTTAACAATCAAATTGCCCCGCTGGGGGGCGTGGGCCTCATGTTGGGAAACACTGCCCTAGAATAATCTGGTGGTCAATGTGTAAATATTCACAGTTTGCTTAGATCCATTTTAAATTAATTTTGAGCTCAACCTTTTAGTCTAATTCCCTTTTTTACTTAAAAAGAGGCATGTGTCTTATGACTTATATTTATTTGAGATCTTAATAAGTTCAATAAATAATGTTCCAAGTTTTCTTGTGGCTCTTTGTGCAATTCTGGTAACCCTAGCATCATTTATCATGTAACAAAGAGGCTAATACAACAAGAGTATGTTATTAAATATATGGCCCAGCACTGAAGTAAATCAGTAAGAAACCGTAACAAAGAAAGATCAACTGAGACAGTACAAGTAATAATTTGACATACTATATTTATTTACAAAAACCATGAAACAAATCAGTTACACCATGAAAATGTGGGTAAAAATGAAGCAGTTTAGTATCTCTTCTTTTTATAAATATCTGGTCTCCAGTTAATTGGATGTGTCTCTTCAGTCTGAAAACACAAAATTGAAGAAATTCAATAAATGAAATTAATACAATCTCTACAGAAAAAGAGTAATAAATTCAAATTTACATTAAAAAAAAAATAATACAATACAAACACAAATGACCACAAAACTTTGTTCAAATTCAACAATGAAGAAAAAATTCAGGTAAAGATTGTAAAAAATGATTACAGCTAGTGATTATAGACTCAAAATTATTTTTTTTTTTTTAAAGTTTTGAATAATTGAACCTTCCCGAAGTCCCTTCAGGAATCAGCCTTTATTTTAATTTGAAATTGCAATAGTTTGTGAACAAAAGGTACGGTAATCAATTGCTTATACTTTCATTAAATCATCTTTAAGTACAAAATGTCTTTAAAGTTTTAAATTTTTTTCCAACACTTTTGTTGAATTGAATATTTATATAGCGCTTGTATCCATGCTACTTGAGCATGCTCACAGCGCTCTGATGTTCTTAAATCTATTTAAATAAAAAAGTCTTTAAATGTTTCTTAAACGCAATCTGTTTACACCTTTGTTAAACGCAACCTGTTTACATCTTAGTTATTCCACCATCTTCTTTTTACTGCCCACTTAAAATATCACAATAACTAAATATTTACATAGTTCGATAAGCGAGGATCTAAATTATTTTTATAGTAAAAAAGCCAAGTCTTAAACTAGCTGTATACCTAATTTTTGTTCTACATGAATATATGAATTTGAAATTATTCATGTATAAAGTGTACTCAACACCAATATGAACTTAATAAACAGTACTGATAGGTAAGAAGAAAGTATGGTCATAATATTAGCTAAGTAACATACAGCAGTGTCATCCTCTTTGTATATTTTGATTGTCTTATCAGCTTCTCCACTGATTAGACGAGTGCCACTGTGGTCAAAACACAATGAAAAGATACCAGCCTCCGAATGGATGGAGCCTGGTTGAGCAGCTGCTTGGACACGTTGGAAATTATAGCCAGTCTTCCAATCCCAGAAGTGCATACTACCATTGTCAGCTGAAAGATAAAATAAATATAAAATAAATACCGGTATTAGCAGAGATTGCTTGTTTCCATAACTAACAATTTTTTTGTGCAATAGTCATGACAATTAGAATATGGTGACGATTAGATCATGGGTTTGAAAAAGTTCTGAAAGTTATACTGGTCCATGGATCGATAGTCACTATTAACGTTAATTATTTCAATAGTGTATAGTTAATTTATATATAGTACATAAATCTTGACTGGCCACAAAATGTTGCCCACTCTGATGAGTCTGCTAGTGAAAAGAGACATGAATTAAGACCCCAGATTTTGCCTAATAAGATCAACTGGGTCTAATAAGATCAACTGAATATTTCTTAGTAATACTAATGAAAATACTAATGAAAGTTAAATTAGAATCGTTTGGTTTAAGTTTAGCTATTTTAAAAATATGCAAATATGTCCAATATAACAAGCACATGAAATACATGCCTAATACTCTGTTTTAAAAATAAATATAACACTACCTGCAGACACAAGGACACCATCTGAGTTACATGCCAGACTGTTGATGATTGCATTGTGACCAGACATATTTTGCAGGAAATTGCCGTCTGGAAATCTCCATTGCTTGATATTATCAGGTGATCCAGAGGCAAAAGAGTACCTAAATGTAATTAATTTAATTAATAGTCAACGTGATAACTTGTTACAGTATGGTATTGGTTTTAATATCATTCTTGTTGGTTAGAAGTATGTTACCAACTGCAAGTTTTACACTTGTGGCATAAATAGTTGCAGAGTTATTACTTTTTAAAACTTTTTATTACCGGTATCTTTAGAAGTGATAATTTTTTGTAAATTCCATTATTTAAAATATATCTGAATTAACGCAATGGCTGTTGTTAGCTTTTTAAAATTATTTAGCCTAATGCTAATAATATGATTTCTACAATACTTAAAAAGTCTCTCCCCACTTCTGGGATGAAAAAAAACTAACTGACTAGAGAATGGCTAGAAAAAGTCAAAGGGTAAAGAAGAACACAAAATAGAAGTGCTAACCAAAGAAATATAGCATGTTGCAGTTGGAGCTATTGGGCCGTGGTGATGTAAAAACATAGTAAATTAAAAAATACAATTTTTTTGAATGCTGATAACTAAGTCTAAAAATCTTACTGTGAGGGATGAAGAGCAAGTGCCCTAACACTCTTCTTGTGGTTAGTCAATGTAACTCTTGTTCTTCCCATCGCCAGATCCCAGAGTCTCACTGTGCAATCATGGCTACCTGATATAACCTGTTATACAGAAAGTTTCTCCTAAATTAAAAATATATAATAAACATTACTTTAATTTTGAAAACTCTCTAAATAATAATACTGATATTTACCTATAATCAGTAGTGACTTTCAGCTTTTTTATATTACCAGTATATGGAAAAGATTTTTTTTGCAGGAATATTAAAAAAAAAAGTAAATAAGTAATCTTTATTGTTGTTGCCAAGAACAGTTTTGTAATCTTCCATGGTTCAACAAATGAAGTTTGTTTAATTGTTTTCTAAATTAGTAGGGGTCTAAAAATAGAAATTTAGGAATTACTTTTTTAAAACACATCCTTGTGAATTCCAAATATAAAGATGAGTTTGGTGCTAAACTAAAAAATAACGTCAGTACGCTACAAACTTAATTTGACATTTTCTGTCATTAAGTTATTTGGCTAATATCTAATGACCACCAACTTTTAAAGGGCCATGTCAAAAAGTGTTCTTATTGCTTATTACTGTTTTAGGGTACTTGAATTTTCACAAAGTTGGTCTTCCAAAAATGTTTTCCTTTAGCAAAATGTTGTTTTTTTAAACATTTCTGACTAAAAATTTAGTTGTGTACTTTAAAAATATTTAAACAGAAAAAGTTTTTTGTTATGTTAATGCTTATACTTATTGTCTCATATAACTTATCTGCCATTAACAGGTTTTGCAGATGTTCTTATACAAAGCTATGCTTTGAGCTACTCTATAATAATAAAAAAATATATATTTTACTTACTTGAGGTTCAGCAGCTTGACATTTGACCTCTGCTACTGTGTTGGTATGCCCCACCATTGTATGAACACATGCTTTGGTACGAATGTCCCACACCTTCCAGTATAAGAAGTTAAAAATAGGGCATCAGAAAACAACATAATCAATTATTGAGGTTAATTTAAGTCAAACCTTGGTGCAAGTGTTTCAAAATATTTAAATGTTTCTGTCCTTGTTCATAGTTTCTTGGTCCTTTCTCACATGTTTCCTATAAATCAAGCATACCAAGCTTTCAGCTTTTTATCCTGGTCCACACTATACTCCAGTCACTATCTCAGAAATCATGATTTATGGTTACCGGAAATTTGATCGAAAAAAATTTCGTCTACGGTAAAACGATCAACTGAAATTTGATCGGACGAAAATTTGGTAGAATCTTTTTTTAAGTTCACACGTTAAAATTTACTTCAAATTTATTTTTGAACGCACTCTACTATATAGTAAAACAAAATAATGTGTTCAAAAATTTTAACGTAAAAACTGAAAAAAAAGTGGCAACCAAATTTCCGTTCAATCAATTTACCGTCGACGAAATTTCTTTCGATCAAATTTCCGGATACGTGATTTTATGGTGTATTTAAAAAATTATTAAATCTCTGGGAAACAATGCTTTCTTGTCACAACAGCTTCAAAATAGATTGAGCCAAAACAATTCATTGGTAAAAGATAAAAAGAATACATAATAAACGAAGGACTGGGTTCAAGCTGTGTGAAGAAAATAATAGAACAAGGTATGGGGAAGTTTGAAATAGAAAGACAGGACAATAAAAGAAGAAAGTTTCAGCCAAGAGCCTTCCTCAGCAGACAGGACAAATGAAGATATAACAAGAATTAAAAAGTACCAATATTTTTTAAAAACTTAAAAGTGTTCGACATATTCATGTATTGATGGAAGTTCATGCCAAAAAGATGCCAAAGAATAGAGTAACTAAAGAACCCTTAAAATATCTTCAGTATCAATCATTTGAACGGTCAAATTATAGGTTTTTAAATAGGTCATTCAAAGACCTTAATTTCTTTATACAGTTTATGATGATCTGCATAAATAATAAATAAATGGAAATTGTAGTGGGATATTAAACTTCAGAGTGGCTTAACTGATTAACTACCAGATTGAAAAACCCACTTTGGCCGAATTAAATCCAGGTCACATTTTCTCATTTTAGGTGTATGTACAAATTCAGTTTTCTTAATTATAAACATATTCTAATGATAAATAAACCATTTTGTCGGTAATTGAATTCTCTATAAGATACAATTAAAACATTTGTAAAGTTAAGTTTCATAAGGAAATTATTATTGTTAAATTATTATTTACAACAGAATATCAATAACAAATCTATAAATGTGCCAGCTTACATATAAATTTAAAATTTCTAAATCATTCAAAATTTAAAGCCTTTAATAATAATAAGAAATATGCACCAAAGAACACAGAAATTGAATAATATTTACACTTCAAATCACTTATATGACTTTAGTAACCCTGTCAATTGTTGCCACGGTAAACAACTAGTAAACTTTCTTAACTAGCTTGGAAATAAGATAAAAATTAATTAACAGCTCGTTTTTTTTAACTATCTGTTGATAGCATGCAGTTCAAATATAAACATCCTGCTGGTAAATTAAAATCTCGAAGCAAACCGGGAACAGAATTACATATAAATATTTGAATCGATTTACTACGATACAAACATTGGCACTACCAGCAGCTCGTGGCATAGCGAAAAGAACACTGAGCCGCTCCCAGCGGATCATGGAAGTTAACCAGTTAAATTTTAATTAATTTGGTGGATAACCAATGTGTGGTGTTTTATTCACCTTGTTGTTAAACAATTAATTTGCATCAAGGTTGTATGGCACCAAAGAGTTTTGAACATTACATTTATGTTCCACTAAAATGATGGTGAAAAGTATCAGCAATATACCTAATTATATTCTGATTTCTCTTTGACGTGCTTTGATAGAAATTAATTCCCTGTAAATAAATGACTTGGCATTTAAGGTTTGTAGCTAGAACATAATGCTTATACATGCCATAATGAAATACAGATTTCAATACCGGTATTCTAAATCAAAGAGACTCACCCTAACTGTGCCATCCCTGCCACAAGTGGTTAGAATGTCTATGGTTGGATGAAGGTCCAGGGCATAACAGGCACTGAGGTGACCATGATAATGGCGTATGGTCTGAAAATACACCACAATATCTAAATAAAGCAATCACAGAAAAATTAATATCTATCAAAATGAACAATTTTTTTGTTAATGTGGCACAATTTTCAATACTGGGTATTTGGAAGACAATAACAGGCTTACCAATGACATCTATGCTAAAAGTTGACATAAACTTGATTAAATATATATAATAATCAGCACAGATACTTCTTGGGTGAACACAATTAAATCACATCTCAATGATTTCAGGAAGATTCAAACCTTTTAAACAGCCCCTCCTCTTGAAAAATTCACAAATATTCAGACAGAACATAATAATTTTTTCTTATCTCTTCATCCAATTTGAAAGTAACTTTTTAATATTAGCATTTTTTCAACTGCACCTTATTTTGCTCTAGATCCCAGCATTTCACCATTTTATCTTCTCCACAAGAGAACAAATAGGGTTGCCTTGCACTAACTGCCAGCCCTCTCACAGTGCTAACATGTCCTGTTAAAGTCAACTTCAGCGTCCCTGTGGCCAGATCCCAAATCTGAAATGAAAAGCTTAAACTTATTACTAGATAAATCCGAGTGTGGTACACAATTCTTTAGCTGCCCTCTCAGATGCTACTTTCCAGCTAAGTGCTTTTTAACAAAATTTAATTCTGTTTTTTCAGTTGTTTGTTCGCTGACGAAGGCTTCCTGCAGACAAATTTGTTATTTTGTTGAGTTCCTTTTTTTTTTTCAGGTTTTCCCATAATTATTTTAACTATTTCCTTTATTTGCTAACCTGATTGCAGTCTCTCCCTCTCATTACCTTATATATTTGCAGGTGGGACAATCTCAAAATTGTATTTTTCTAAAATATCTTTTCATAAGCTAATTTTAAATTTAGTCTTGGTGTCTTGAGATTGAAAAGACATGACCAATTATATCTTCGTTTAATTTTATTATTTATAAATTTACTGTTTGCTGCATACCATTCAGCAGCTCAAGAATAAAATATTTTACAGAATTCATCCATTCTACACTAAAATAAATGATCTGTTATCAAGACAATTGTTCATAACTGAGCAGCAACTTAACATAAGTAGTACCGACTAACCTTAATAACTCTATCACCAGCACCAGAACAAAACCACTCATTGCCTGGTTCCACTGCAAGACATCGAACCCAGCCTATGTGACCACTTATCACCTGGACAATGGAAAATCTTTAAGCAAAGATTGCACAAATATACATGTCTTACTCTTAATCTATAAATTTTATTTTCATGTTTCAAAAGATTATTACATCCTTTATATATTTTTACTTCTTTCTGATGGGGATAGAACTAGAGCATCTGTGGACTAACAAAACAACTTCATAACAGCACATAATTATGTACTGATCTCATTCACAATGAATTCTATTTTCATGATTAAGTGCTTTTCATTTATTTGTAACTGCAAATGACTTAATACTTATTTTCAATCCCAAATCAATTTTTTTTTGTAAAGTTTAATTTTATAATTACTCTGTAAAGTTTCCAAGGTGGATGCCAATTTGGTTTTGGCATTGTTGGAGCTTTCTTAGGTACCAACATTTGTTGCTGTCCAATTGTTACTGATACCAATGCCTGGAGAGAAAAAAATCACCATTAAAAAAGAAATAACAATTACTTCTGGGCTATGGTTTGACTGTATGTTTTATATAAAGAAGTAAATTTTAGAGACAAGAGTAATACAATATTTCAATAAAATATTCACTCAGTAATTGATCACGTATTAAATTGACCAATTTATTGTCAGATTCGTTTATCTTTTAAATCCCATTTTTTTTTCTTTTTAAAGTTGTTTACTTTTGATTTTTAATAGCTGGTCTCTGAAAATATATATTAACGCATTATTTATATAAATATATCTCACCCTACTATTTGGATCCATTCTATCATTTTCATTACCGGAAAGTCTGAAAAGGGAAAAAATTCACTAGGAAAACTACATCCACTGCTTTGGATTTTTAACAATTTCATCAAGCTACGAATACATGTGAAGCAAGCTACAACCTTTCATTAAATTTTAATTCAATTTTTTGTGCTAAAAAAGTACACTTTGTTGCAGCCAACCGCAATCTCAACACTGGCAAATTGCTTATCGAATAATTTATCATAAAATATTTTTATTTTACTATTGCTTTGTAAAGAACAACCAACAATGCCCTGGTTAGTTTTTTTTGTGTGTAAATCTGATAATTGATTAACATCGATATCTGTAACAACAAAAATGTCCAAAACCATCAGCAAGAAAACTTTAAATGTAAAAAAGACAATTATAAACATCTTTCAATCAAATAAAGAAGGCACAAAAATCTTGCATATTTTGGTAACAATTACAATGACTAGCCCGATAAAACGACTGACCTCATGTGATCTCCATCACCTGAGAATGAATGAAAAAAAATTTGAAAATAAAATTTACAATCATGTTTTATTAATTAACCATTAAATTAAATGTCTATAGGATAAATAATTTTTATTAATTACAATAAATTATGAGATTGTAGTTCTATCTTTATGAATTTTTTTTTTAAATAGAGTAAAACTCGATCAGGTACAAAATCCATTATAAAGACTTTTACCTCCAGCAATTCCATTGGATATATCACCACCTATTTAAAAATTTGATACAGTAACTTAAAATGAGGTTGTCATTATGGGGTAAGTTGTAATAATCAAGTGTTTACATTTGACTGACATTATACAATCTTTGTTTTAAGGAATTGTAATTTTCAGTGGGACATTCAATCAGCATAAAATTATACATTTATGAAGATTTTTAGGTTAAAATATTAAAAACCAACTAGGTTCCATATAGAGTTCAACAATAATATGAATCCAAAAATAACTTCATAAACATCTTTAAGAAAATAATACCAATGCTTTAAAAAAATAATTTACAGCCTTCAAATCAAAAATAGACACCAACCTGCATGATGCATCTGTTTAGCTTTTGCTTCTCTTTTAGCTGCCTCCTTGACTGGCCCATATTCATCTGCTATTTTTATCTGGCATCTCAATTTTTCGCTATCAGATGAAATGTACATGTAGTAAACACAGAATATCAATATTTAAGATTGTTCAGATTGAGCATTATTATTTTTTTAACAGAGGCTGAGAACCTGCAGCAAATAATTTAAATCATAATGAGTCAGTCTCAATTTTACTTAAGATCATAGAATCTATTTTAGTGGTGCAGTTATGAACTAGAGAGAAAACATTCCTGTAATAAATTACAAGTTTTAATCCTTAAACGATGGATGGAAATAATAGTAAGTGCATCTATCAAGAATCTAAAAGGCTTTACAGTCTCATTTTTAATTTAAAATTATATTAATTTATATAACTTGAAGTTACTTTTCATCCAGTTTCATGGGTGCATTCCCTTGGTCAGAGAGAAACATATCATGTGTTCTCTTGAGAGATCGAAACACCAGAGTGTGGACAGAGTGCTTTTGCACATCCTGAAAATTCAAAGAAGTAAAATAAATTATTTTGAAATTATGAAACTTCATCAATAAATTGTATGACAATTTCCAAAAATAATAAATCTGTATGCATAATCGAACAATTAATTTTACATTTCTTTAAATTACATTTTATGTATAATTTTAAGTTAAATTTTATAAATCTGAAGATGTGAGCGACGCAAAGGATTTTAAATGAACCTCAACACACATTTTCTTCCTTAGAATTAGTAATTGGATCCAATTAATATTATTATATTTTAACTAGCTTAATAAAACATTCAAATATGGAATTCCCACCGATGTGTTGAAACTTTCATGCCAACTAGATTGGTCTTTACAGTCCAAAGTTTAAAAAAGGTTATCAGAACATTTTTTTTTAAACTTTAATAAGTAATACAATTTACAATCATGTATGGACTATTACATTAGCCATTTGGAAATATTTTTTATATGTATTTTAATTATAAACTGCTGGGGCTTTTTAGCAACAATTTTAAACTAAACTAATTTTAATATTGGGCAAAAATATTACCCCAGTTAATAGCAAAGTAAATATTGAGTCAAAACAATAAAATGTCTCTAAATGCAATAAACTGTACTTATGTCAGACCATATTATGATTTATTTGTATTAATTTAAAATTGTGTATTTATTTAGTACTATTATTTTTCTTTTTTGGGGGTTTTAAAGGATAGTGGTTAGAATAAAATGTGCACTGCCAATGGTGTTCGAACAGTTTGACTAAAACTAAAGTTGTCCCGTGACATATCACGGCTCCCTTTTCGCTGTCTCACTGTATCGCTGATTTTTTACTAGTATATACCTAATATAGATACCCTTATCATATTTTTTATATTGTTAAAATTTCGTAGATCTAAGAGTGTAAAAAATGTTTTTAGAGACAAAGGAAGTGTTTATGAGAATGTTGAAAGGTTAAAACAGTGTGGGCGAGGGAAAGGTTTATAAGAGTGTAGGGAGGGTTTATAAAGCCTTCCAATATATAAAAATAATAAATTAAATATGAGATCACTACCTCATGGATTTTTACCTATCATGTTTGGTTCTGGGACCTAACCCCAAAGTAGACGAGAGACCACTATACTGACTTTTCAAAGTATACACTATTTTAGAACCATATATATTATACGGTGCTCTAAAAGATGTTTACTCTTAATCAGATTGAATGAAATTGATGGCATTTTTTGTGAAGCAACACAACTAAAAATATATTTCCACATCACTTCGCTTTATTAGCCTAATTAAATTTTAAAACTCACTACCAAAAATCATCCGTCATATTTATACCAATTAGATTTGACATTTGTGAAAAACATTTATGTTCACTTGAAATTACATCTGATCAGCAAATCCACTTTAAAACATTTACAATTAAATGATTATAAGTATGATTCATAACACTTTGTATTTTCAAGCTAAGGAAGTTGGATATGTTTATTATTAAAAATTAAATTAAATCCGACCAAACCTCAAAACCCAATTTTTAACAACCCGTGCCTATTAATTGTCTCCCAAATCTCCATATCACAATTGTTTTGGCAAGAATGTATGTGCAAGGAGGAGAAGATGAACATTTGTTTTTATTAATAACTTAAATGCAGCAAATTTTTCTAAATTGAAATACATAAAAAGGTATAATATAATTGTTATTTAATTATTATAATAATAATAGGCCTAATTTAATATTAAAAAATTTGGCCTATCATAAATATATGTAAGCATCCACAAAATCTTAGTGCATTAGTAAAGTGGCCATAGCTTAGCTTTAAGTTTTAGTTAGTTTTTAGAAATTAGTGGTCTTTAGGCTAAAGACCACTAATTTCTTAGGCCTAGGCCTCTTATTAAGTTTATGGCAATCCTCCGAACTCCGGTCCCAAATTATTTCGTATGAAAAAAATTGCAATGCACAGTGTGTATTGTTAGAAAACAGCAGAAATGTCAGTCATAGCTTTTGCAAATAACTGTCGCTTTACAAACCAGTCGGTTAATACTAAATATTGTAATTGGCGATAACCGCGCATAGCATTTGCAAATAGCAGCCAAAAACGTTCTGCTTGTGACTGTTGTGCCACTGAAGGCTCCAAGTAGCTTGCAAATAGACAGCGACTAGTACCACTCTGATAGCGGAGTTTACGTTTCGCTTGCATCCAAAGTCCTTCAATAATTTATGTGTGAATGTCCTGGTCTACTCAGTTACTGTCTATTTTGTCAACAAATTCCTGCGCATGCACAATGACAGCGTGAGCATAAATTCCCTTGTTGAGCTGAGCGACATTTTGATATCTTTACCAAGCCTCCGTGATGATAGTTGTCCCTGGCAACACATGATTAGTGATAATGCGCTCGAGTGTTTGTGCATCTTGACGGCCGACAGCCTCCATCCAACATGGTCCACTAACGCAAACACGAATTTAAAACAGAATGATGCTCAAGACTTTTAAGTAATTTGGGACCGGACTTCGGAGGATTGCCAAGTTTATCAAGTCAAGCTAAATTTGGCCATTTCCAGTGAATACTATACAGGGCCATAGCTGAAATAAATATTATTTCAAGTTGCTGAAAGAATAAAGAGAGAAGGGTTATGATAGGACCTTTTAGGTGCCTGTTACTCTGCTAGTATAAGTTAGAGACGGAGTAACAGGCCAGTGTTGTTATGGCAGATGGCTTATCGATAACTGGTAAGTATTTTAGGTTTTAAATTAACACATAATATTGAATTTTCCAACATGGTTATAATATTTTGACCAAAAAAAAACATTAATATTCTACATTATTAATGTCTGCTTACTTCAGAAGACATATCCCTTTCAAATAAAACGACTGTTAAATGGTTAAATGTGAACTGTACTTTTTGATAACAGAGCGTTCTGGTTAAGACATTTACCGAGACACACTAAATTGGCGAGATATCACAAAATGTGTGTGGGGGGGGGGGGTTAATTCAGTTTAAATTTGGCAAATAATTTGGGAATCAAATTTAAAAATTTTAAAGAGACGTTTAATTTGTTAAACTTTAAATGAATAGAGGCATTGTGAGATTTAAAAAAACATTTAAGCATAATTAGTTTATAGTAGTAAAGTATAAGGCCTTTACTGCTCTATATTATATCCCTTTGCTTTTAGCCCAAGGCCTGCACAACTCAAAATCTAAGACGGACCGTGATCGTAATACTTAGTGAAAGACTTTTGCGGACAAAAAGATAATAGGACGGCGGGGGGTGGGGGATATTAAGAAACTAATAATAATAATGAAGAACATTTCGTTACACTTCGCGGGCCGCCAAGGCCAAGGCCCGCAAGCAGTCCAGGCCTGCTTTAGCCTTCAGCTTTTGGCATTCGCTACGTACCTGAAAATAAAAAAAATTACTGAATAAAACTGTAGCAAATATAATTTTTAATCATTAAAAAATGTCTAAATCATTCCTTTTTGAAATAACAATTGTAAACCTAGTATATAAGTGTTTATCTTTTTCAAACATATGAAATAACCCTTGATATGTTTTACTGGAATCAACGCATTGTGATATTTCTTTTAAATCAAAAGTTATTGACTCGGGAATAACTTCTTCTAGATTACGTGCAACAGACAGTTTCATGAGTTGCATGTAATAAGTTTCAATAGCTTATCGGGGATACCGGTAGGACTGGACTATGCATCATACCTTAAACCTCACCTTCACCCCACACAAAAAAAGTTGTACTTAAATGAAGGGGAAAAAATTACAGATAAATTGCCTATTTTACATTCAAATAAATTTATATATAAATTTTACTTTGTGTTGATGCATTTTTAATAACACAAAATTGTAGGAAAAACATTTCATTACATCTTTAGCTAGTTAATCAGTAAAGCTGACAATTATAGTATAGTTTATAGCTGCTATTATCTTCCCATGAAGTAGCCAGGTGTTGCTCTATCGTAACAATGGACATCAGGGACATCATTTGGGTAGGGCAGGGGAGCATCTCCTCCCCCCCCCCCCCCCCCCCCCCCCCCCCCNCCCCCCCCCCCCCCCCCCCGTGGATTTTGCTGGCTTTATTTAAATTGCTATGTACGGTGGCGTCTCCAGTAATAAACAACTTAACAAGCCGACCAAGTTTTGGTTTTTTGCCCACCTACCCTCCCTTCCCCAGAAAAAAACCTGAAATGACGCCCCTGATGGGCATAATCTATAGTAGCTTATGTCTCATTTTCATCTTGCGGAACTGATATACCTGACAAGTTATTCACCACTTAAAATAGAAGCATTGTCTGTGTGAGCAATAGTTGCCATAAGCTCTCTCTGTCTTTGAGTTGGTCGAGTTTTTATTGAATACCGATGAGTTGGGTTTTTTTTTTTTTTTTTTTTTTTTTAAATTGAATACCGTGTACAACGATGTGTTTTTTTTTCTAGGGGGCGGGTTAAGGGG
>CAXITT010000026.1:1334493-1353312 GCA_964033795.1 Lymnaea stagnalis | reverse complement strand
GGGGGTGGGGGTGAGGGTGAGACACCAGATCTTGTAATCGGGCGTTGCTTCTCAAACTGGTCGTTTGGCAAAATGTGACGACGACCGCGGTGACGCATTGATTTGGAAAAAATATGTTTTAAAAAGATAATAATGAAAAAAAGAGTGGTGTGGGGTGATGAAGTAATGAAGTTTTGTTTAAAAAAAGCTTAGACAATTATGGGACAGAAGATGGTTTGTTTTTCACCCCCATAATAAAGGGCTGAAATTCCGCCATAGTAATTTCCGTATGCATGCACCTGACACCATTTTTTATCCCAATTTCTTTCTCTATTAATAATTCCGGCATGGAAAGAATTCTTCCTAAGGTCCTTAAGAGAAATGCTAATTAAACGGTTCCTTTTTCTTGCCACTTTACGCATCTTAATGACGTAAAAGCTGTAGTTGAATTTTTCGGCACTCACTGGGGTGTAACAGCCACACGCCCACACACAATGTATACAATTTTTTTTTTTTAATACTATAATTATTTATTTATTTTGGTAAAGGGTCGATGTCCCACTGACTCTTTCATTTCAGATCCGTTTTACCGACTCCACATCCTGTAGTTCATACAGAAAAAAGGACATCCGCCGCCTACCATCCTACCATCCTACCATCCTTCCATTCGGGGTTTTGTTGTCATGAACGGCTCACGAAGGGAACACAGGTCAACAGCCAACAAGCTCCCATGTGTTTTTTTACGTCTATACGATGTCTAGTGGTCACGTCATTCTCAGATTCCATCTGTGGCGCTTTCCATCCATTCCCACTGCACCATACCTCTCAATACCCCACTGCACCATATCTCTCAATACCCCACTGCACCATACCTCTCAATGCCCCACTGCACCATACCTCTCAATGCCCCACTGCACCATACCTCTCAATGCCCCACTGCACCATACCTCTCAATGCCCCACTGCACCATACCTCTCAATGCCCCGCTGCAGTCTGTCTCACTTTCCCAACTCCCCTGTTCTTTTAATCCTTATTCTCCGCTTCATCTCAGTTTGCGGAATTGTACAGATGTATTTCTACAAAGGGTCCTGGATGGCCGAGCAGTATAAATTTAAGGCAAGCCCAAGCTAATCAACTGGAGTTCAATCCCCAGAAAACGACAAATAAGCGAAAACAACACCAGCACCCCGGGTGGATGGGACTCGTTAACCTTGGATGGCAACTCTTAAAAGAGAAGGCAAATTATGAAATGAAACCCACGGATGGAGTCCCGTAGGTGGTATGACATTGACACAACGAAAATTCTGACCACTCGTGCGAAGTGGATCGCAGAAATAGCACAGTGAAACACACAAGTAAGACACACGTCTGGTCATCTACTGCAACCTGGTCTATTTCCAGTTGTCATGACCATGTCTTGTCATTGGATTAAATAGGAATAGACGAGAGAGTGAGGCCGGCAAATTGAGCAACGCTCCCTCACTTTAAACAAAATATAGCTCAAGTCAAGTTCACTACTCAAGTCGAATATTGCCTTGGGCATCTTCATTGCCTTGGGCATCTTCATTGCCTTGGTCATCTTCATTGCCTTGGTCATTTTCATTGACTTGGTCATCGTCATTGTCTTGGTCATCTTCATTGACTTGGTCATCTTCATTGCCTTGGTCATCTTCGTTGTCTTGGTCATCTTCGTTGCATTGGTCATCTTCATTGCCTTGGTCATCTTCATTGCCTTGGTCATTTTCATTGACTTGGTCATCGTCATTGTCTTGGTCATCTTCATTGACTTGGTCATCTTCATTGCCTTGGTCATCTTCGTTGTCTTGGTCATCTTCGTTGCATTGGTCATCTTCATTGCCTTGGTCATCTTCATTGCCTTGGTCATCTTCATTGCATTGGTCATTTTCATTGACTCGGTCATCTTCATTGCCTTGGTCATCTTCATTGCCTTGGTCATTTTCATTGACTTGGTCATCGTCATTGTCTTGGTCATCTTCATTGCCTTGGTCATCTTCATTGCCTTGGTCATCTTCATTGTCTTGGTCATCTTCGTTGCATTGGTCATCTTCATTGCCTTGGTCATCTTCATTGCCTTGGTCATCTTCATTGCATTGGTCATTTTCATTGACTTGGTCATCTTCATTGCCTTGGTCATCTTCATTGCCTTGGTCATCTTCATTGTCTTGGTCATCTTCATTGCCTTGGTCATCTTTATTCCCTTGGCCATCTTCAATGCCTTGTTCATCTTCATTGCCTTGGTCATCTTCATTGCCTTGGTCATCTTCATTGCCTTGGTCATCTTCATTGCCTTGATCATTATCATTTTCTTTTTCATCTTCATAGCCTTGGTCATCTTCATTGCCTTGGTCATTTTCATTGCCTTGGTCATCTTTATTGTCTTGGTCATCTTCATTGCCTTGGTCATCTTCATTGCCTTGATCATTATCATTTTCTTGTTCATCTTCATTGCCTTGGTCATCTTCATTGCCTTGGTCATTTTTGACCATTGTCTTGGTCACATTCGCATGCTAAGGACGAACAATATCTCTATAAATCGAGAAGTTAAAATAGTGTATAAATTTAACAACACATTTTAATGTGTTTCTATGGCTATCTTTCATACCTCTACTCTTTCCCGAACAGTGTTCGAGCTTCAAATGTTAAAATCATGTGTTTAACTTTAAAAAAAGCATTAAGAATATGACTTTGAGAATCACCAAAAAAGCCCATCTTCAATCACGCTGACTGGTGTTAAGTGAAATCATTCCGGGGGTTTCTCCTGACTATCTGGTCGGACGATACGGGTGCGCACAAGACAGACGGTTGGCTCACAAGGCGCGAGGCCTGGCCCTGCCGTCGAGCGCCAGTCCGATGCTGGAGTTGTGAGGAATACGGTCAGTGGTGTGTGGCTGAAAGTGGTGTGTGGCTGAAAGTGGTGTGTGGCTAAAAGTGGTTTGCGGAGTAAAAGCTACGGAACGGATGAATATTAAAACGATTTCTTACTTTCGTGCGGTAATAGGTCATGGAAAGGAATCATTCGAATCTTATTAAGAACCAGCATAGTGTAACGCTTATATCATGGAATTGATAGGCCAACTACGCTTATAGAAACTCATCGCGGTTAGATCAAGACTAAGCACAGTGTAACGCTTATATCATGGAATTGATAGGCCAACTACGCTTATAGAAACTCATCACGGTTAGATGGGATACGTTTACTTATGAAGGTGGTTGACACGATTACGATATTAACTCGATATCTCTTTATAATTGATTTTTAAAAATAATATATTATATTTGTTTCGTCTATTTTGTGGTATTTCTAGGAAAACGCCAGTGCCGAGTTATTTGTAAAGGTGCTATCAATCAGTGATTGATCAGAAATTTATATAATAATTAATAAAATAATTTCTTTTTCAAATTGTAGCGACGAATAGATTTTTATAGCCGCACATTGATTAAATATTTGAAATTCTTTTAGCAACTATTGAAATGTCACGTGTTTAATTAATGTCCGAATGAAATTCAGGGATACTTGGACCCATGCGTCACAGTCATCCCGTGGTTTCAGCTGTCACCATACGATCAATGTGAATAGTTGGCCTAGAGTTCCTGTCAAATTTTGATAAAGTGAATTTAGTTGTTAGCCTATATTATTATATCCAAATATATTTTTGAAATCTTTGCGTTAAAATTAAAACTAATGATTACTATAAATGTAATACGATGTGAGACAATGGTTCTCGTCTCCTCGATGTACGAAGGTCTTTTCGTCAATAACTCAGTGATCACATCCAACTTTGACACATGCTGCGTCTTAACTGAGGTGCTTTTGGCGCACTAAGACATCATCCGACCGTCCCTGTGGCGCTACAGCCCATGTAGGGCTTTGGCCTGCCTTACCACTTCCTTCCACTCAGACCGAACTAATGCTTTTCTATTCCATGCTTGGATTTCCAGCTGCTGTAGATCCCTCTCCACATCATTCATCCATCTAAGCCTAGGTGTGCCTTTGAGCCGTTTTCCTCTGGGGTTTAGGAGATGTGTACTCTTCACTCCTCTGTCATTTGTTTCTAAATGTGCCGCCAAGCGTAACCTGCCCCCCTCCCCCTTTTTTTATTTCTGCTACTTGCGTGGGATCCTGATACAGAGATTATACGACAACTAGTACGTTCGTATTCTTCATACATAAGTCTAAGTGAAGGATCCCTAAACGGTGGTACGTGGACCAGTGCCGGCCCGCCAGCCTTACTTTGACGGTCGGCACAACATAAATATTAAAGGTGAAATATATATATGTACATATAATTAATAACATTTATTAGTATAATTTGGAAATGGTCCCTGTTGCAATTTAGAATCTTGTCTACCGGTTCGCCAAAATTAAAAGTTTGAGAAACGCTGTCCTAAGTGATTGCCGGTTCCTTAATATGAGTGCAATCAGACTTTGGCGCCCTCCTCCGGCTTATTTATTTGGGGATTTTCTAGCGCTAATTTATTGTCAACGTCTGTGACTATTTGATCAACTAAGGAACGCTTTCGTCTTTTTTCTAGAATTATAATTTTTGGATTGAACACGCTTCCAGGTTTGTGGTGAAGTGTGTTAGACTTTTAATTGGATAAACCAACATTTAATATACGGGACTGGTGTACACGTGTTTAATGCTGTGACATCCATGGCGTCTATATATATCAAGTGTTTTTTTTAGTGTTCTATACGCTTCAGTGGTTAACTCATAGCTGTGTGTATGTGTATGTCAAATAAGAACATTTGTTCACTATCTCTCTCTCTCCCCCCCCCCCCACACTTTTTTTTTTCCAAATCCTCGTTGTTTTTAGAAAAGCATTAAGAAAGTGGAAGTTCGGTGCATTGTTTCTAACTAAAATCGCTTTGTTTGTATCTTTATTACAATTATAAAGAACAAGTTATAGACAAGTTAATTTGATACGGTGGCCTTTTCTCAATAATTATCGGATACACTACGAATTCGTGTGTTATTTAAATAGACGCACTATTTTATTGAATATAAAGTCAGACCAACAAAACATACGGCAAGCGGGCCGCATGCGGCCCACCGGCCCCCACTTGGCGGTCCGCGAAGTACTGAATTTTCTTTATTATTTTCTTTAGAGCCTTCCTCCACTGTCCTATGATCTTTCTTACGATTACCTTTCCAAAAATACAAAGCCCCTTACAAGAACTAGTTAATCTTTGTCGCTGTTTGCTCATTCCTGAATGGATTACTTCTTAACGTCATAATTTTGCGCTGGAAAGTGGCGTAGTTACAGAGAAGTCTGCCATGTGTCAATCAAGAATTCTTTGGTACATAATGTCTCTCACTGGTCTTCTGAAAGTAATGTTTCTTTCTGCTTTATCCTTAATTAACTAATTATAAAAAAGTGTTGGGCTGCGATAAAGCTTTAAAATAGATTAATTGGACACGAACTATTTGTGTCAATATGACAATATAATTTAAGCTTTAATAATAATTTTACAGAATATGCGTATGCGATGTAAATTGATAACAAGATAACAAGATTTGGTACGTTGACTCCATACGGGATAAACCAAATCCACAATTTTACGTAATTGCCGTGTCTTTTTCCTGTTTGGTTTTTTTACATTTTACTCAAAGTCATTAAGTTTCCATTCTTCTTTACTTTGTTTCTGTCTGTTTTTTTTGCCCACTCCTAATTTTTTCTCCCCCTTTTTAGGTAGGATATATGTTACATGTAAATATATATATTATGTAAATTTAATTTATACTTATTTAATTTTCTTTTTGTTGTGCTGATGAAGGCATGTGCCGAAACGTCTACTTGTGTATTCTGTACAATTATTATTAAAGCTTAAATGATATTGATATTTTGACACACATTGTTCGTGTCTAATTAATCTGTTTTATCCTTCTTTGTATTTACTTATCTCTGTGAAATAACCCACTAAACCACTAAACTGTATCAGTGACCTTATGGTGAAGATAACATGATTGGTGTGTAAATACAGCCTCGACTCCGGCGCTCCATTCTCTGTTCAGCTTAATCATCGATGCACGTATTCAGGACTAGCTGTATAATTTGTCTTATCTTTCTGTGTACATATACAGATTAAGAACATATCTCGATATGGTAGACAGGGGGGGGCAAACTGTTACATACACAATATGTTATCATGATGTGAATTAAAGAGCATTATGAAGATCGTCAAATGTAATGTATTCACGTGCATTTAAGTCAAAACAATAAACATGATCTGCATGTCCAAGTGTCCTACATTAATTTTTTTAAAAACATTTCTCACATACATACGTCCAAATGTCTACACATTTAAGCACACCCGTTCTCACCCTTTTGTTTATGATTATCTTTTTAAAAAAATCAATTTCAAAGCAATATATATTTTAAAATTATTTCTTGAAATATTTTATTGTTTTAATTGCATATAGAAAATGTAAGCATCTTACATGCTGTAAATGTGGTACCTGATTGTTTTAAACATTCAACTATGAGACATACATCAGCGAAAAATGCGATTCAGAGGTTTAGCTTACTAAGACGTAAATATAATGCATCACACAAATGTACAAATCTGATATTACACAATTTGAAGTGCACACTCAAAAAAACGATATAGGCAGAATGTACACAGTACAAGTCAGTTATACAGTTTGATAGGTGCACTTTCTAGAAACAAGCTCATGGAGGAACAGTTTAAAATAAACCATATGACTGTTAAATAAATTATTGAACATGGGCTAAGATATATGCCTAGCATCGTGTGTGGTTTCAATATCAGTTTTAGTTTACTAGAGTTGATCTAACCATAATGTTGATTCTAATCAACTCAGTACCGTGGGTCGTCACATGATCATGATAATTTTGACTTTAAAAAAAAAATTATTGCATTCCAGATGTTTCCAGCAGACCAGACAGGAGCAGGAACTCTGTCTTCGTTAGCCTACGTCCTCGTCCTTTTATTCCCCAGCCTCGTTTTGACTTACAGAAGTACCTACATTCATCCTACCCCAAAACTATTGTCGCGGGGCCCCATGCTGCTAAACTCGACTGATGTGAGAACTTTCCTCTTAGACCGGTCGGAGTTTCCACCATCAACGACCAGCTGGTCAAGTGCCAACCATGACGTCAGAAACAGCGGCGCCAACACCAAGAAAAACAACGCTAGGGAGCTGACTCAAGTAAAATACCCAGACCGCCGATCTCTCAAGACTGGGGAGAGACCCAATCTTCTGTTTAGTAACGACACGTTGTCTTTAATAGATCACAGAACCCTAGACGGTCGAGGTAAGCGAAGTGGAGGGGCGTACATGCTTGATTTTGTATACAAGCAAAGGGATATGTTGCATAGAGGAAAACGCCGACCATACACAAACAATAGCCTTTATGTTTCTGGCTATACACGGTCTTACGTCCCCACTGCTGATACACACACACATCCAAAGCTGACGTGGCAGGGTCATTTCATGGACCCAACGGCGTCCGTTTACACAAATGGACCTTCACGTCTTGGCGGTCGCAGACTACTTCAAACATCCCCACCCGATAAACCGGGAATCGACCAAGACAGTTACTTCATGAACTTTGACCCCCTCGTGCCAAGAGTTTCGCCTCGTTCTCATCTTACGAGTTCGACTCCGGCGCCCGATCCCATGTTTTCAACTTTAGGGACAACAGCCGCTTCATTGGACGAGATCTCCAGCCACGAGCATCTGTTCCGGGACAGCAGCACCGTCACGATGGCGGCTAATTACAGCCACGATGAAACGGAAGTACGTCACATCAGGAGCAACGTGACCAGTTTGCTGGACACACTCATGCTGTCGTACGACAGAAGACTTAGGCCGGGCTTCGGAGGTAAGCCAGTGGTGTGCATATCTACACATGAGAATATTTGTTGGCAGATTGGGGGGCTGTCTGGCTGAGCCAATTTATGTATAGTCAATCCTACTGTACGGCGAGTCTATCGGGAATTCAGTTATATAGCGTACGCTTCCATTCACCCAATGTTTGGGTCTTTATCGTTCCAGTCATAACTTGGCAAATTTTCAGACTTCTTTTTTTCGGAATACCTCCCTCCCCCCACTCATTTTCCCCCCTTCAACTCCCCTGACAATGGCCTTGTAAGCACGTCCCAGAATTTATTGGGTAACAAAATGCCAAAGCACCGTATCAACTTTCGATCCTTAATCGGGTTGAACCGTTTTACTTCTGTTACTCCTAAAATTCGATCTCCTCGGTTCGATTTATTTTCTCCAAAGTCGGTGCAAGGGAAGAAAGAAACGTAACAAGTATATGCAGCAGTAAACAATCTCAAGCAGCTCCTCCCGCAGTAACGAATTTGGGGTCGTGGATTTGTTTTCCCGGAGTCGGAGCCAAGATTGGTTTACATCTTCAACGGCAACAGATCACACAAAAAGCATGGTCCCAGGGGGGGGAGAGGGTCCGGGGGGGGAGAGGGTCCGGGGGGGGGGCGAGGGTCGGGGGTGGGGCATATCGGAAACACATATTTGTGAAGTAGCAACGAAAATATTTTTATGGTGGGGGTTCACCACAACATTAGGAAGAATGAGAACCACTGATCTTTAGGAAACAAAAGGTACTTGAATATGAAGCCTTAGTACAGTCGGTTATCCTCAAAGCTCCATCGCTAAAAAAATTTGATTGTTTTGATTTAAACTCAGATGCACCATAAGATCATAACAATACAAAACAAAGCATAAACTATTGACACTGATATGCATTAAACAAAATATTTATACATGTTGTTTTAATTAGAAGACATTAATGCTAAAAGCATTTAGGTCACAAAATACCCATTTTGAGATAACCCAGTATAAATATTATTTTTGTCTATAAACAAATGGTCATCATTCTTATTTTCTGTCTTGTTTAAATGAGGGGCTTAAGTACATTTTAATGTGTTAAAACAAAAGCCTGGGGTAGATTTTTATGTGTTCAAATAAGGGACTTTGATCAATTTGAATGTGTTAAAAAAAAAGACTTGGGTACATATTTATTGCGTTCACTTGGACCAGAAAAGAAGAGGTCACCGTTAAGATTGATTTTGACAAAAATGTGACTTAATTACTTTAAGCACCAGTGTGTTCCTTATCAACATAAATTGTTTAAAAATGTGAAACATATAACGAAAGTTTATATACTTGCATAGATCCAAAATCATGTATAGAAATATATAGTTTTAGAGATTAACCTACTATCTATATATAACCTATAGACTAGTTGTTTAGAAATGAAGAGAAATAGGGTGTAGGGACATAGATTTAGAAAATTAAAAATTTAGAGCTACAGAAATATAGATTTAAATAAAGAGATTTATACCAGAAAAGTATTCGAATTCAGCTGTAATTTTTGATGACAATTGATGCAACTGTTTTCTTATCTTAGTGGACCAAAACTTAAAAGCTATAAAGTGCAGAATGGACTGCAGATTTATGGGGGGGGTAAATACAATAAACATATATTTTTTATATATATAAATATATATATATATATATATATATATATATATACATATATATATATATATATATATGTATATATATATATATAACAGATTAATTAATTGATAAGACTAGATTCATTAGTATCATAGGCGGATCCAGTAATCAAACGATGATCATGGGGTGGGGTCATCACGATCCGTAATGAGGTGAGCTTGTAACATTATGATTATAAGCATACAGTTAATGGTCGGTATCGTTCTGTGTTCTATCAACAACAACAACCGCCAGGGGGGTGAGCAGTTTGTGGGTCAAAATGAACCCTACAGTAAATCCGCCTATGACGAGCACCAACATTAGCCCAGAAAAAAATATATTATGTTTTCCAATTCATAGAAACTCTCCAGCCACTCAAGCTCGCGTATTACGAAGCCTCCAGTCACACACTCGTGTTTTCCCCCAGGTGCTCCTCTGCTCGTACACAATGTGTTTACGTGTATGTGTCATAGGGTCAGGTCACAACAGCCATGCACATGTAACCAACGGACTGGCGGTGGTCGAAAAAGGGCCGCACAGAGAAGTCTAATATATCTCTCATGTTGTAAATGTATCTCTCGACAAGAGCACAGGACCTTCTACGTGGTCGTGGTATTTCTCGAACGCGCCCCACAGATCAGTCACTCTTGGTAATTGAATAACCCCGCTTGACCGTCAACGTTTCGTTTATTCGGGATCAATTCCAAAACCAAGATGTTGAAGAATCGACTACAAGTAATCAGTAAAAGAATTACCGCGCTCGTATTTCGAAGTTTTACGGCGCAGACAGCTCGTTTTGCCGGGCTTTCGCCGCGACCTTGTCGTGACCCGCCATAAACAGACCAACACGGTCATCAGGCCAAGGGCTATCACCCCCATGATGAATGCGAGTCTCCAGGAATCAGCACCGTCGTCATCGCCTCTGTCCGGGCCCCTGCACAGAAGAAACGTCTGTCCGCCGATGGTCAGCGACAGGTTTCCCTTTTCCAGACAACAAACGTTCGGGCAGCCGCCGTCCGTGACGTTGCCCCGGCACCCCGAGCACGGCTGGCACCTGGAAGTCGGGGCGCCCTCCTGGAGAAAGTAGTTCTCCCGGCAGGCGACGACAGTGTCGAGGGTCGGAGAGCATGGCATGACCTCGGCCTCGTACCTATGGACGGGCTGATAACAGGGCGAGCATGAATTCGACCTGTGGTCACCGGTCGTCCAGAAGTGGCCGCGTGGACACGGGCTGCAGTACTCCGTGCCGTCGGTGTCGTTGACGCGTAGGAATGTTCCAGGGCTGCACCGCGTGTCCGACGGAGTTGGGCGTCTGCTAGAGCTGTCGTTTGCCGACGTTGAGTTGTCGCTGTCTGCAGGAAGCGGCGATGCCGTGATGACGTCAACCACCAGGAACGCCAGGATGAAAAGTCGCGGCAACATGGCGACAGTCACTGAAATTAGAAATGTAAAAAAACGGTTTTAAAATTGTCATTCAGTGTCACCCAGGCGTGCGAATAGCATAGGTAGAAATGATATTGTATTTTTAAAAAAAAAAAAAAAAAAATTTTTATTATTTTGGGTTTGAAAAAAAAATTTTTATTGGACTAACTCACCCACCACAATTTAATTTTATTAGAAATGTAAAAAAACGGTTTTAAAATTGTCATTCAGTGTCACCCAGGGGTGCGAATAGCATAGGTAGAAATGATATTGTATTTTTAAAAAAAAAAAAAAAAATTTTTATTATTTTGGGTTTGAACACAGAATTTTTATTGGACTGACTCACCCACCACAATTTACTTTGAGTTATCAGCAGGCCTATCTTGTAGGCCTGTTTTATCAGAACTGCCAAGTTGGAACCGAAATGGGAACTACGCAAACAAACATCGTGTTATTACTAATGCTGAGACAAACAACTGGCGTGAAAGAAAAAAAAACTTTTATTTCCCGAATGCGATTTTTAAAAAAAACAAAAAACTTTACTATAAGAATGTTGATTAGAAATAAGAATGTTGATTAGAAATAAGAATGTTGATCAGAAATAAGAAGGTTGATCTGAAATAAGAATGTTGATCACAAAAAGAATGTTGATCTGAAATAAGAAGGTTTATCTGAAATGTTTTTCTGCTATCATATACCCATTTTGATCGGATGTTATTAGAATGCTAACCAGAAATAAGAATGTTGATCAGCTATACAATAAGAATGTTGATCAGCTATACTATAAGAATGTTGATCTAGGCTAAGATTGTTGACCTCCCACGAGAGCACCCGTGTCTTCGCGGGAAGGGGGGGGGGGCACAATATGAGAGTGCATTAAACCTGACCCCCCGGAGTTTAAAAGTGGACCAAAGATGTAACACACAATAGTTCAATGTTAATGTGGCTGCACTTGAGGCCAGGTTATCTCCTCGCGTGGTGGCAGCACTGGTCAGATAGTGTGGCCCGTAGCGAAGGTCGCCGGTATCAGCCATAAGTGATTGTCTCGAACCTGCGTGATCTGTACGTCAATGGAATGGAGGTTGCCATGTTGGGGTTGCGTTGGGGTGGGTGGGTTGGAGTGCAGGGTGAGGTACCAATGTCTTCTTCAATTAAAAAAAAACAAACCAATAAATAATAATAATTGTCACAAATTTTGTCAGTTTTTCTTTGTTTTTTTTTTTTAAATTATTATTAAAGTTAAAAACCTCTAGGGTCAAGGATTCTTAGTTTTTTTGTTGTTGTTTTTTTTTGCAGCACCCTCATCCATCCCTTGAGGTTTAAAAAAAAAAATTGCAATATTTTTTAATCAAATTTTTTTTTAAAATTCACACACCCCATACACAGAAAAGAAAGTTTTTCAATGAAATAAAGATATAAAAATAATTCAGTTATTGTAGTTTTCCATCTTGACTTGACTTGCTAGAAACAAATCAAATATGCACAAGAAATAGATTTTTATGTGGGGAAAGGGGGGGGGGGTTTCTCCACTGTTTCTTTTATATATTTTTTTAAATGCCAATAAACCTGATTTTTTGTTCTTCACTAAATAAAGATATAAAAATAATTCAGTTATTGTAGTTTTCCATCTTGACTTGACTTGCTAAAAACAAAACAAATATGCACAAGAAATAGATTTTTATGTGGGGAAAGGGGGGGGGGTTTCTCCACTGTTTCTTTTATATATTTTTTTAAATGCCAATAAACCTGATTTTCTGGTCTTCACGCACACCCTAGAAGAGGCGTAGAGTGGTGGGGGCAGGGGGGACAGATGTCCCCGGGCGCCAGCTAGTTGGGGCACCAAAATGTGCTTTGATATTATGTTATTGATGAAAATAATGGGTTTGAGAGTTGAAAAAAAGAAAAAAGGGGCGCTAAAAATGGATCTTGTCACTTGTCGCGAATCTTGTCCCCGGGCGCCAAACACCCTCGCTACGCCACTGCACACTAGCACTGCGTCCCTCCCCCATGCACCCACAGAGGGGGGAGCGGGGATTTGAGCACCCTTGGTTACATATTCTAGGTTTTCAAAAGATGCAGTTTTACCGGTATGGACAAGGCGCCACCATACCTAAAATGGCACGGAGGGGGGTGTCGGGGGGAGGGGAGTGGTATCTGCCCCTAGCTTACCGTCGGTTTATGGATTCACCTCATTGGTCCCACCACAGCAGCACGAACACGCGCACACACACACACACAGATGGGAATGTTATGTCAGTCCCTCTTAAAACTGGTTATAAAGTTGCGACATCGCATCGTTTGTATGGATCGTTTGCACATACTGATTTAGTTATGAGAAGATGGTATAGATGGGTATAATAGATGCTTATAGATGGGTATAATTGAGCGATATATATATGGGTATAATAGATGGATATAGATAGGTATAATAGATGGATAAAGATAGGTAAAATAGATGAGCATAGATGGGTATTATAGATGGATATAGATGGATATAGATATGCATAATAGATGGGTATGGATAGGTATAATAGATGGATAAAGATGAATAAAATATATGGTTGTAATAGACGGATAAAGATGGGTATAATAGACGTTAATAGATGGGTATAGATAGATAGATATGGGTATAGATAGATAGATATGGGTATAGATAGATAGAAATGGGTATAGATAGATAGATAGATAGATATGGGTATAGATGCACACAATAATAATTTACTTTTGAATCGTAGCGTAACCCTAAACTGTCACTCAAAAGCGCAACAACCAGGGACAAACGCCAATCGATGCCTACAAATGTATTTCCTTGGTTGTACCAGCTTTAGATGATGTTGCTGTTAAGATGTCTTTTAAAAAAAATTCAAGTTAATTATATTTTTTTTTTGTTAATTAAAATATTTAGATTAAAATAATCTAAACTATGTAACTATATGATATTTTTTGATAGCCAGATGTTGCACAAGATGATATACACCTATATATCAAGATAATATTTCACTCCAAAAAAATAAAACAAATACACAACTGTGATTGAACCCAAACTGATTGAGCCAAGCACAATCAAACTGAATAAACCAAGCCCAATCAAACATAAGGTGATTCTCATTCAAAGGCGATTCGCTAATTCATCAATACCCGATCGATAATGCACAATATCGATGGCTTTGACACAACATTACCTAGGCAACATTGCCTAGGCTGAGCGTTTTCCTTCGCTAACAATCTGTTTAAATGGTATGTTCTGGGAGATGGGGATGGGGAGGGGGAGTGGAGCATGGTTGAACCTTAAGCTGTTTGTGTGTGTGTGTTTAACAGAAATAAATTGAACAGCTCCACGACACATTGACACTCTACACAGACACGCAAGGACTAACGTCACATCCAACACACGGCACAGGTACCCAGGGACTGTGTGTCTTAGCTGAGTTTGGCGTTAGAAGTCCGTGTGTATAATTTATAACATTCAAGTAATTCCGCCAGTCGGGGTCTCTAAAATATCACTGACGGGGGTAGAGGGTTCACTCTTGAAATAGGTCAAGTGAGATTGCTTTGTTAGGATAAGTCTCAAATCGGCTTTGGGGCCCCGCGACTCCCGCCCCACCCCCACCGCGTGGGTTTTGTGTGTTGGGGGGGGGAGGGGTGGGGGCATAGGTGTCCGAGTCATGCCTGAGTTATGAAAGGGTTCAGATATGTGTACAACTTATGAGCTCAGTTAATACTGGCAAAATAAACCGTAGTTTACAGTCATGATATTATCCACACAAACCTTATGGTCAGATACTGTATCAACGTTAAAATGGTGGCATTTATTTAAATTGGTAGTCAAATACTTTCCACAGCGAATAATGATAGGAAAAGAAATATATATATCCGACACTCGCTAATGTCTGCCATGCTAAAATCCTTTATTATCTCTCCAATAGGGCAGATGTTAACAAACTTTTTAAGAGTCATGGCGCCCCTGTTGCATCCAGCTTTTTCAAAAGCGCCCCACGTCAAATTCTTAAAAGTGCACAGCAAAATGATGTATTAAAAAAAATACCCCCACCCCCCCCCCCATTCCAAACGTCGAATTTAAAGCCACGTCGAAAAGCCACATTGAAAAGCCACGTTGAAAAGCCTCGTGCTGGTTAAGCAACGAATCTGTGCAATAAAAAAAAAATTAGTAAAAAGATATCAAGCTTATAGATCTGCCAGTCTACCTGTCTACCAGTCTAGAGTTTCATTTTCCCGAGTTACGATATTTGTATTCGGCTTCCCGTAGCCCACTTACATGCCATCATAGCCTTTCAGCATGTGTTTTATTTGGGCTTTACGCCCACCACGGTGCAGCAGACGAGGAAGATGAAACACCTTTCCATTGAATGTAAAATTCTTAGTCTATGTTGATAAAAGCCGTCATTTTTTAACAAAGAGATAAAAATTAAAATAATAAAATTATAATGTTAAAATGTTAACAAAGAATAGTGAAAAGTAACTCCATTATATATATATATAGGTTATGTTGGAATTCAAACTAATGCATAAACTTCATAAAGGATCACTTACGATACGTTGAATGTTAACGTGTACTCTCACTTGTGTCCCATCGGGTGCATTTCGCACCAACACCAACGCAACGGTACGTTTCACATGACAAGGCCGCCAAAAAATTATGTCTAGCCTGGCGTCCTTAAGTCCAGATCGAAAATATGAAAATAATATCGAATTCCACGTGATCTGTAGACACAATTAACTGTTGTGTACAGGTCTGTAGTCACATGCTTTCTGTGGCCTGACACACTACAGTCACCGTCAGTCCGTCTCAAGCGATGTAAACATTGGCACGGTTTTATTATCTCTCTCTCAATCTCTCTCGACCGAGAGGCTATTTATAGCGGTAGTGGTTCGGGGATTTCCGATTCGAATTCGGCCTGATACTTAAACCTGACGTTGCGGAAATAACAATTTTGAAAGTTTGTTTCTTTCTTTAGTGCGTGTGTGTGGCTGGGGAAAACGACTTACTCACTGTTTCTGTTAAAAGGGTTATGCTGTATTAAAATTTTTAATGTATTTAGAATATAGTATTACTAATAATTATATTTGCGAGAATTAAAAAGTAGTAAGGTTCCTCAATAGTTTAGAGCAAAAAATAGTACAGCTACAAGAAACGTGATAAAAGGCTGTCGGGGTTTGGAAAAGAAAAAAAAAAAAAAAAGGGGGGGGGGGGGGGTTGAATGCGACTAACTAAAAAAGAAAGAATTTATAAATACAAAGAAAAATAGAAAGAAATGAAAGTAAAAAAGTAATGGAAGGAAGACATAATGAAAGGAAGAAAGAATGCAAGAGGAATGGTTTTATTAACAAAAATTATTGAAATTTTTTATTCTTAAAATCTATTTTTAGAACTGACCTCTTGTTTTGAATGTGTCATAAAAAAAAAATAGATTCTGAGAGAGGGGGAAAAAATCAACTTCCTAGTTTAACCTGCTGTCTAAAGCTAATGTCCTGTCTTTATTTCTGGTAATTTATAGCCATTGTGACATGTTGTCACTGCCATCCAATGGCAGAGTGCCGTGAGGGTCACATCATGTCAATGACAATACGTGACGTGCAACCTGTCAGTCGAAGTAACGAGCGTCTGACTAGCTGCTAATAAGCCCCCCCCCCCCCCACACACACACACTTTTCCTCCCGGACTAAGGATGTACATATTTTTGCTGTCTATTTTGCATGAATGACTCTATTATAATAATATGTCACAGTAAGAATGTGTCACGGTGAGAATGTGTCACAGTAAGAATGTGTCGCAGTAGGAATGTGTCACATTTAGAATGTGTCACAGTAGGAATGTGTCATAGTAAGAATGTGTCGCAGTAGGAATGTGTCACATTAAGAATGTGTCGCAGTAGGAATGTGTCACATTTAGAATGTGTCGCAGTAGGAATATGTCGCAGTAGGAATGTGTCACATTTAGAATGTGTCGCAGTAGGAATGTGTCGCAGTAGGAATGTGTCACATTTAGAATGTGTCGCAGTAGGAATATGTCGCAGTAGGAATGTGTCACATTTAGAATGTGTCGCAGTAGGAATGTGTCGCAGTAGGAATGTGTCACAGTAAGAATGTGTCGCAGTAGGAATGTGTCACATTTAGAATGTCTCGCAGTAGGAATATGTCGCAGTAGGAATGTGGCACAGTAAGAATGTGTCGCAGTAAGAATGTGTCGCAGTAGGAATGTGTCACATTTAGAATGCGTTCAAGATGTCCTGCGTGTTAAGTTTAATTTTGTACGTCGACACCTCAAAAGAAATCTTTAGATACCCTCCGCACGAAAAATGATTTAAGAGCCAAAAGACCACTGCAAAGCGGATCACAGTGGTTTTTGTCCCTCTCTTACACATAACACAGTGGACCATAGGTCGATTCCACAGTACCACAAGTTTTCCCATTTTTTTCAACGGACCACATGGGTTTCTTTAAAAACACTATATATACAGCGGACCACAAGTCGGTAAGTCTAAAAAGACACGTTTGTTTTGTAACCGTTCCATACGGTAACATTGTCCGCTGACTGTTTCTCTTTCATCTGTTCCATAGGTTCTCCCGTGGTGGTCAAGGCTGACATTGAGATACGGTCCATGGGGCCCATCTCTGAGAAAGACATGGTAATGTTGTCAACTGTTTGCTATTTTGATACAAAGAAATGGTAACGTTTCAACAGTCGACTATTTTAATACAGAGACATGGTTATCATGTTGTCAACTGTTTACTATTTGAATACAAAGACATGGTAATGTTGTCAACTGTTTGCTATTTTGATACAAAGAAATGGTAATGTTTCAACCGTCGACTATTTTAATACAGAGATATGGTTATCATGTTGTCAACTGTTTACTATTTGAACACAAAGACATGGTAATGTTGACAACGGTTGACTATTTTAATAATAGAATCTATTGACGGCATGTTTCAAAGGACCAGCTGTACATTTGTTTGTGTCGATAGTATTCAGAATTTACTTCTTTTTTTTAAAATTTAGTTTGACGTATGTTTCTAGATCACCATTGAGACTAAAATCTTTGCTAGAAAAAGTTCAAGAATTCGACCAATGGCGATTGACTCCCGGGGCGGGTCAAGAAATTTACCACCCCCCCCCCCTTCCACGGAAATGATACTGAAGTTCGCCGCAAATGCTGCACGTCCACATGACGAAAGGAGTGTCATTCGGGGCGGAACGACGCGTCCACCCCCTTGCAACTTCACTAACGAGGGGAGGGGGGGGGGACCATTGACTGATTAGAAAAGGGCTTAAACATGTGCCAGGCTAATATACTACCAGCCATTTACTACCAGCCATATACTAATAGCCATATACTATCAGCCATATACTACCAGCCATAAACTACCAGCCATATACTACCAGCCATATACTACCAGCCATATACTACCAGCCATATACTAACAGCCATATACCATCAGCCATATACTAATAGCCATATACTACCAGCCATATACTATCAGCCATATACTACCAGTAATATACCACCAGTCAACCACCGATTGCAATGAGTTGTGATGAATACAAAATAACATCTAGATCAGGCCTGCACAACTCAAAATGTGAGGCGAGCAGTAATAATTTATGAAAAACTTGTATGGGCCGAAAGGAATAGGACAAGGGGGAAAGCTATTAAGAAAATAATAATAAAATAATACTTCGCGGGGCCGCAAAGTGGGCGCTGGCGGACCGCAAGTGGCCCGCGGGCCGTATGTTGTGCAGGCCTGATCTAGATGACTCAAAATACAATTGTGGTGACTTATAATAACATGGAGAGCAGGACGCCTTCAGTAATTAACAACTTAACAAGCCGACCAAATTTTGCTTATGTCCCCCCCCACCTGAAAAAACACCCTGAAATGA
>CAXITT010000026.1:1321256-1333194 GCA_964033795.1 Lymnaea stagnalis | reverse complement strand
TAACCTCCCCGCCCCCCCCCCCAAACCCCCGGACTCCCCCCCCCCCCATTTGCTGTCTCAACTCGGGTGAACTTTTTGATAAGGGTTTTGTTCTGTTCTGGACAGTTTATTTCTGGAAGACTCCTGTCAAGATATGCGGCATTTAATTACAACCCTTCACACCCCCAGAAGCACGTCAATGGCATTAAATGTCTTCTTTTCATTTGTTTTCGATGTGTGCTTTAGGGAGGTTGGGGGGGGGGGTAATGAAGCAGTGGTTGTGGGGGAGGTGGCAGAGGGACCTGATCATTGACTATCTATTTTCTTCTAATGCAATTGATAGGTTTGGATTATCTACGTTATTAGGAACAGGCCAGTCTGTCCCCAGATTTTGTGATGAAACCGAGGTCGTGTAGTAGTGATCAAAGACATGCATCGTATTAACTCAAGATATTCAAGTATAGTGGCACTGTTTATGTGTGCAAGTGTAGTGGCACTGTTTATGTGTGCAAGTGAAGTGGCACTGTTTATGTGTGCAAGTGTAGTGGCACTGTTTGTGTCTGCAAGTGTAGTGGCATTGTTTGTATCTGCAAGTGTAGTGGCACTGTTTATGTGTGCAAGTGATTGGCACTGTTTATGTGTGCAAGTATAGTTGCACTGTTTATGTGTGCAAGTATAGTGGCACTGTTTATGTGTGCACGTGTAGTGGCACTGTTTGTGTGTGCCTTTGTTGTGGCACTGTTTGTGTGTGCACGTGTAGTGGCACTTTTTATGTGTTCACGTGTAGTGGCACTGTTTATATGTAGACTTCAAAGTGGCAAGACGCTTCCGACTCTGCACGGCTTACCACGAATGAATAGCGTGACGAATTCTTCTGTCTCTTATCATGAGAATAATTCCCCCTCCCCCCCCCCCACACTGTACACACACCCTCAAACAAATACAAACACACACACACGCTATAAGACACATGCATGCCCACACGCGCACACTTGTAGACGCTAATCCAACACCCAGAGGTTATCTCCAAATCTCCCGCACAACTGATATAACAAATAGGGTAAAGTAGATAAATATTTTGTTTGTTATTTTCACCGTTTGAGTGCACGCCATGGCTCGCCCCCCTCTTCCCCCCCCCCCCGCAGGAATTTACAAGGATTGGGGCCAACACAAAAGTAAAACTAGGGAAACTTTTTTTAAAAATTATTTTAATGTCAGTTCCACTTTGAGTCCTGACATCAGCCATCACGTTGCCTCCAGTACTCCCGACGTTCAACTCATTAGGGGAAACTATCGGAAGCCCACAACTTTAATGAGACGCTACACGCTATAAGTATTACGTTGATCGTCCTTCTGGTAACAAGCGGACGGTCGTCAAGTGCAACATTGGCTCTGTTGACCCCCAGGGACAACGGTTTATTTTGAGGCTGTGAATCCCCCATCCTGCTCGCCCTACCCACTCCACATTGTCCTAAGTGGCCACAAGATTAATATATATTTATATATATGTATACATATCAGGTCATCAATTAAGTCACTAAAATAATGAGAAGACATTTTAATAAGGTTTTAACATATTCACGTGACAGGTGATTATAAGAAAAGCCTGATATTTAGTGTCTTGCCGATAAGCTAACATGCCAAGCCTTTAGAATATGGGGCCAGTTCACCATGGTGCCACCCATAAACAAGATATTTTGGCCCCATTTACCCCCCTCCCCCTTTTTTAACGTCACAGATATGTCACACAATTTAGAAACTGTCACAATACAACATCACAAATTCGTGACCTCTCTTCCCCCTCGATGTATGACGTCATTTATGAATAGTCCCATATGCTTGCATATATAAACCATTGATTTGTTCATTACGATCATTCTACAGGTTAATTATGATTTGTTCATTACGACCATTCTACAGGTTAATTATGATTTGTTCATTACGACCATTCTACAGGTTAATTATGATTTGTTCATTACGACCACTCCACAGGTTAATTTTGTTTTTCTCATTACGAACATTCGACAGGTTAATTATGATTTGTTCCGTTACGACCACTCCACAGGTTAATCATGATCTGTTCCGTTACGACCACTCCACAGGTGTATTCCCTGGACTGCTACTTTCGCCAGGTGTGGACGGACACCCGCCTGTCGTTCAACGCCACCTCGGAGCGCGTCAACAACGTCTCCCTCAACGTCAAGATGCTGGAGCGGATCTGGCGCCCCGACACGATCTTCATCAACGGGGGCCCGTCCTACGTGCACACCATAACGACACCCAACCAATTCTTCCGTCTCTCCCCCGACGGAACCATTCTGTACTCACAAAGGTAAATGTTTTGTTTACCAACGCCCCCCCCCCCCCCCCATTTTGAACCTCTTTCAGCGCACTACGTCACCAGTTATTGCGTTTAAGTAATTATTCAATAATTTTTTTTATTGATGCTTAACTCTGCGTTCACAACCTCTGTGTTTGTCTTAAGAAATGTGTAATCATGATTCTCCCAAAATATATGTTTCCATATTGCTATAAGTTGTAAGCCACCTATTGCTTAAGTTTACTTTGATATTGCCCCCCAGACTAACCATTAAAGCAAGTTGTCCGATGCACCTGGAAAATTTCCCAATGGATACCCAGAAATGCCCGCTACATATCGCCAGCTGTATGTACTTTTTGTGTTATTATATAGAATATCGACATTTAACGTGCAGTTATAGAATATGGCTATTTAGTATTCTCTTATAGAATTTGGACATTTAGTACTCGCTTATAGAATTTGAACAATTAGTATTCACTTATAGAATTTGAACATTTAGTACTCGCTTATAGAATTTGAACATTTAGTATTACTTATAGAATTTGAACATTTAGTATTACTTATAGAATTTGAACATTTAGTACTCGCTTATAGAATTTGAACATTTAGTATTCACTTATAGAATTTGAACATTTAGTACTCGCTTATAAAATTTGAACATTTAGTATTCACTTATAGAATTTGGAAATTTAGAATTCACTTATAGAATTTGGACAGTTAGTATTTACTTATAGAATTTGGACATTTAGTTTTCACTAATATAATTTGAACATTTAGTATTCACTTATAGAATTTGGACATTTATTATTCACTTATAGAATTTGGACATTTAGTATTCACTTATAGAATTTGGACATTTAGTTTTCACTTACAGAATTTGGACATTTAGTATTCACTTATAGAATTTGTAGAGTTATAATTCCCGAACATTTAGGATTCAGTTGTGAATTATGGACATTTAGTATTTAACTATGAATATAGAAATAAAAAAAAATAATTAACACGATATGGACATTTAGAATACCTATCTAGAATATGGACACGTATATGGATTACGGATGTTTAGTATTCAGTTATAGTAAATAGACATTTAGTATAGTGTATTTAGTACCAGACATTTAGAATCCGGTTACAGAATAAGGACATTTAGAATTCAGATAATATATAATGTGGAAATTAAGTATACAGCTATAGAAAAGAATATTATTTTATTTTTATAGTTATGTAGTCATAGAATATTAACATTTAGTTGTTATTTATAGATTATGGACATTAAGTATTCAGTTTGGAAATATGGGCATTAATAATTTAATAATATGATATGACTATTTAGCATTCAGTTATAGAATTTGGACATTCAGAATTGAATGTGATACGTAAGAGACCACGCAACAATTCTCCCTTCCACTTGTTTCCGCCTCTAAGACCCTTACCTTTGCACTATCACATTCGTCTCCTCATTCCTTTTCTTCTTCTCTTCTTCTCTCACCCTTTACTCCCCCTCTTCCCCCGTCTGTCGCTAACCACGTTTTCCTCATTCTCTCGGCCCCACTTTCTCTATATTTCTTACTCTCACACCCCCAAGCCCCTATACTTTCCTTCTTTGTTTCTCCTATGAGTTTATTTCAATGTGGCCCCCAAGATCTTTTTCTTTTGCAGCTCGTCTGCTGGTTTCCAAATTTGATTTTTCGTTGTTGTTGTTGTTGTTAACTTGAATGTAGACCTGACTTTGCATCTTAAAATCTGGTCACGCGATTCCCATTTTCATATTTCGCCTGTGGGGAGACAACATTCTGAAACGCATTATGGGCGATTTCAATGCAAAGACGTGAGCTAATGCACGGACTGCGTACGCGATCCAAATGTTGCGTCACTTAATTCTTGTAACATACCTCCTACCCTACCCTACCCCCCATCCCCATCCTTTCATGTGTCTAACTTTTAAAATCACTGCTGGACTGTACTCTTTAAACATAACTTCTTCATTATCCTTCGTAGGTTGGGACTCTAATTTCCATATCGAAGTGGCTATTCGTACCCGGGTACCAGAAGTGAGAGGTTGGGTTCGAATGGCGGCGCTGCGTGTCTGGGTCCATTTTGACTCAGTTTTTATTCGGATGTCATTTGTGGTAGTTTATTTTATTGAAACTGATGAAGTAGGTTTACAAACGTGTAGTCCATTCGATTATCTTTCATTTAATTTGAAACCTCATTTTGTCTTATAAACCCAACAATAAAATTTTAAATAGTTTTTTAGTCCCAACCTCTCACTTCTGGTACCCGGGTACGAATAGTCGCATCCAGAAATTCCATATAATCTCTATACTTAATATTTGATTTCTCAGTTGGGTACCCCGTGGATGACGTCATCTACGAGTGGCATTACGGCAACGACTTGGCGGCTGTAGCCTCTAACGACATGCGACTCTCTCAGTTTGACCTGAAAGGCATGCCGGCCTGCAACCTCACCAAGGAGTTTAAAGGAAGTAAGTCTTCTGGTGGTTGTTGACAATGGTTGACATGGGGGGGGGGAGGAGGAGGGGGCGTTTGATGTAAACGTCCGGGAACATGCCCAGGGCAACGCCCCTGCGTGTCACTATATATGTTTTAAAATCAGTTAATTATTTACTTATTGTAAAGTAGAAGAAAATAAATTAATAAATGAAATAAGAAAGATAGTTGTTTTTTTATAAGAAAGGTGTTAAGAAAGTAACCAAAAAAAAAGAAAAGGAAAAAAGGAGAGAATAAGAAAGAAAGATAGAGAGATTGATAAAGGAGCTTGAATTGAAATTCATCAGTTGCCATCGGGATGTGTGTGGATGTGTATATGTGTGTGTGTGTGTGTTGAGAGAGAGAGAGAGAGAGAGAGAGAGAGAGAGAGAGAGAGAGAGAGAGATAAACATCGTAGGTATATATGCATAGAGTAAAGAAGAAAAGTTGACAGAGAGAGAGAGAGAGAGAGAGAGAGAGAAGAAAGAGAAAAGAGAGAAGGGGTGTGTGTGGATGTGTATATGTGTGTGTGTGTGTGTGGAGAGAGAGAGAGAGAGAGAGAGAGAGAGAGAGAGAGAGAGAGAGAGAGATAAACATCGTAGGTATATATGCATAGAGTAAAGAAGAAAAGTTGACAGAGTGAGAGAGAGAGAGAGAGAGAGAGAAGTAAGAGAAAAGAGAGAAGGGGGAAGAGAGAGATATGTATAAAAAGAGAGTGAGAGGGTGTAAAAGAGAAAGAGGGAGATGTTGATTGAGAGAGAGTGTGTGTGTGAAAAAGAGACACCGTAAGTGTGTGAATGTGTGAGTGAGAGAGTGTGAGTGAGAGAGTGTGAGTGGAAAGACAGAGAAAGAATGTAAGAAAGTTGTAGAAAACGGATATATATATACAGAGAGAGAGAGAGAGGGGGGGAGGGAGAGAGAAAGAGAGAGAGAGGGAGAGAAAGAGAGCGAGAGAGAGTTTACACTAATAAGGAAGCAAAGAATGAGATATATACATCTGTATATGAGAACTGCAGCTTGAAATATGCAGAAGCCGTAACTCATTTTGAAGAGAGCCACTATGTCCAGCATGCAGCATGCATCGACGTTATGGAAATGGCTGGGAAATAACCGGATGTCATGGCGACCGTGGTTTATTACATGAATCTTTCCCACAACGGAACACATCCAACATTGGGATTAAGCGTTCATGGTGAGACATGTGCCACAGTTCATGGTGAGACATGTGCCACAGTTCATGGTGAGACATGTGCCACAGTTCGTGGTGAGGCATAGCCACAGTTCATGGTGAGACATGTGCCACAGTTCATGGTGAGGCATAGCCACAGTTCATGGTGAGACTTATACCGCGATTTATAGTGAGACATATACCGCAGTTCATAGTGAGACATATACCGCAGTTTATAGTGAGACATATGCCACAGACATAGTGAGACATATACCACAGTTCATAATGAAACATATGCCACAGACATAGTGAGACATTTACCACAGTTTATAGTGAAACATATGCCACAGACATAGTGAGAAATATGCCACATACATAGTGAGACATATGCCGCAGTTCATAGTGAGACATATACCGCAGTTCATAGTGAGACATATACCGCAGTTTATAGTGAGACATATGCCACAGACATAGTGAGACATATACCACAGTTCATAATGAAACATATGCCACAGACATAGTGAGACATTTACCACAGTTTATAGTGAAACATATGCCACAGACATAGTGAGACATATGCCACATACATAGTGAGACATATGCCGCAGTTCATAGTGAGACATATGCCACAGACATATTGAGACATATGCCACAGACATAGTGAGACATATACCGCAGTTCATAGTGAGACATATGCCACAGACTTAGTGAGACATTTACCACAGTTTATAGTGAAACATATGCCACAGACATAGTGAAACTTATGCCAGAGAATAGTGAGACATATACCACAGTCCATAGTGAGACAAAGCCCGGCATTCGCTTTAAGTTATTCTCTGTTCTTTATTCATTTTGTTATATTGTCACAATGAGAACCATTTGCTTTCGGGTAGTAGTGAGGATGTTGATATCTTTGTGTGTGTGTGTGTGAACGGTTGTGTGGCACAGCCGATTCATCGGTTTTCTACTTTGCAATCCATGTTTCACACAACAAGGTTATTTAATGTTCCACACAACAAGGTCATTTAATGTTCCACACAACAAGGTCATTTAATGTTCCGCACAAAAAGGTCATTTAATGTTCCACACAGCAAGGTCATTTAATGTTCCACAAAACAATGTCATTCAATGCTCCACACAACAAGGTCATTCAATTTTCCTCACAATAAGGTCATACAATTTTTTACACAATAAGGTCATTCAATTTTCCACACAATAAGGTCATAAAATTTTCCACATAACAAGGTCATTCAATGTTCCACACACCAAGGTCATTCAGTTTTACACACGACAAGGTCATTCGATGTTCTACAAAAGAAGGTCATTCAATGTTCCACAAAACAAGGTCAGATTGAAGTTATACTTTTTTTATAAATTTAAGAATTAGTTGTAAACAATTTTTAGAACGGCTCCAGTCTGATACCAGCATTTGTCCCCCCTCCCCCCCCCCAAATAAACGTACCGCTCCCCCCCCCCCTCATCTCAAAAAGGGTACCGTATAGTTAACGNTTTACTTTTAATTCATATCAGTGGACCCCCTTTAGATGTGTGGTATTTACTTTTAATTCATATCAGTGGACCCCCTTTAGATGTGTGGTATTTACTTTTAATTCATATCAGTGGACCCCCTTTAGATGTGTGGTATTTACTTTTAATTCATATCAGTGGACCCCCTTTAGATGTGTGGTATTTACTTTTAATTCATATCAGTGGACCCCCTTTAGATGTGTGGTATTTACTTTTAATTCATATCAGTGGACCCCCTTTAGATGTGTGGTATTTACTTTTAATTCATATCAGTGGACCCCCTTTAGATGTGTGGTATTTACTTTTAATTCATATCAGTGGACCCCCTTTAGATGTGTGGTATTTACTTTTAATTCATATCAGTGGAGATGGTGTTCCCTTTTTCGGGTTTTCCCATACTTTGTTTCAATCGTTTCCTTTTTTTTACATTTAGTATTGTGTTTATGTACTTTGCTGACGTCGTTTCCGTTACTTGATTATTTCAAAACCCCAAGTTCCTTAGAGACGTGAATATTGGTATACAGATACTTAAATGGATATTGGGAATCAAATATTTCAAGTTTTTTTATTTTTTTTAACAATTCAAAGGCGAGGAAAATTTGGGGGGTCGGTGGCGATAAATTTAATATCAATAGTCCCCTTTTTGATTGTGTTACAGATTTGAACCTTGGTATAGGTTTAAATTTAAAATAGATAATTACAAATTTTTGTAATATTACTAGCTCATCGGTTCAGAGATTCTTCTTTAGATAAAAGAATTATGTGTTTTACGATTTTGCCGGACATAATATAGATCATGAGCAAGGCAAACGATAAAGGTTATTTTTTTTAAAGATATCACACAAGTTAATTTTACTGATATTTATTCAGGTAAACTGATTTGCTTTTAAATTAAAGGACATGTAAACATGTGATTTTCACAATTTTTCCACAATTTGTTTTCTTTGTAGTTCATGGGCGTGACAGGGGGTAGGGTGGGCCTTTATAATATATAGAACATAACAGTTTCTCAAATCCCAAATATGCGAGAAACGTAAACACCTAGACATATATAATTCTTTGAGGGGGAAACAAAAGGAAAAAAGATTTACTATTTCCTAAATGTATATATGTTTAATGAGACGTCAACATGTTTTGGGGAGGAGACAAAACCCCGAAACCATATTCAGTTACATGCGCAATAGCAGGTAGAACGGAGCGCAATATGTCCTCCATTGCTACCCGAGTAACACCGGGTCATATCTTCTAGTATATTAAATGCACATCGCATGGCTCACATGAAGTTACTAGGATGTTGGTTAAAACAATGTATTATTGTATGGTGCAAGTATTCTTCCTTTGAATCAAGCATTCAGAGTCATACAACTAAATCCTTTTCTCATTAACGCATTTGATGCTACGTTCAGATAATGTGATAGAGCCATATTATAGCCACTCATTGTAACCTTAATTATGATCCAAATGCAGTGGTTCTCAGCTTGGGGGTCGGCGACTCTCACACAGGGGTCGCATAAGACCGCCGGAAAACACATATTTATGACGTAGCAATGAAAATAATTTTATGGTTGTGGGTTAACCACAACTGTATTAAAGGGTCGCAGCATTAAGAAAACTAAGGACCACTGATCTAATATATCCAAGACAATGAAGTTTGTAAGGATGTTGTTTTTCCGAAACGAGCGCCATCAAGTCTGAGTGAGCAACATTGCAATTGATAAACATGAAATCAAGAAAATTTAATGTTAGATCGAAGTGGCGTAACGGCTTTATAAAAAACGACTATTTGGTACCGCGATGCCACGATACCAACATTTTACAAACACTATGCCACGATACCAACATTTTTACCAACACTATGCCACGATACCAACATTTTACAAACACTATGCCACGATACCAATATTTTACAAACACTATGACACGATACTAACATTTTTACCAACACTATGCCACGATACCAACATTTTACAAACACTATGCCACGATACCAACATTTTTACCAACACTATGCCACGATACTAACATTTTTACCAACACTATTCCACGATACCAATATTTTTACCAACACTATGCCACGATACCAACATTTTTACCAACACTATGCCACGATACCAACATTTTTACCAACACTATGCCACGATACTAAGATTTTACCAACACTAAGCCACGATACCAAGATTTTTACAAACACGATGCCACGATACCAACATTTTACAAACACTATGCCACGATACCAACATTTTTACCAACACTATACCACGATATCAACATTTTACAAACACTATGCCACGATACCAACATTTTACCAATACTATGCCACGATACTAACATTTTACAAACATTATGCCACGATACCAACATTTTACAAACACTATGCCACGATACCAACATTTTTACCAACACTATTCCACGATACCAATATTTTTACCAACACTATGCCACGATACCAACATTTTTACCAACACTATGTCACGATATCAACATTTTACAAACACTATGCCACGATACCAACATTTTTACCAACACTATGCCACGATACTAACATTTTTACCAACACTATGCCACGATACCAACATTTTACAAACACTATGACACGATACCAACATTTTTACCAACGCTATGCCACGATACCAACGTTTTTACCAACACTTAAAATTGGCTGCGCAGACTATATAACATGTCAAGAACTGACAAAGGTGTTAAAAAAATGTGTGTGTGTATGTGGAGGCGTCCGTGGGGGGTGGGTGGGATGGGGTGGGCACACAGCCATCCTTCTGTCTTGCCGTTGTTAGGTCAGAAATTATTCTAAAAATGCCTGAGGAGATGAAGAAATTTGCATGCAAAAGGGGGAAAAAAAAAAAAAAGATCGGTGATGGCCCTTGAATTAATTTGGTCCGGCAGACATGACGTGAGCGACCAACGAATAGATGAAGAACATACCCAAAAAAATAAAATCTGACAATGGAGACTCTCTAGAAGTGTCAAACGACTTAAAAGAGAAAAGGGGTCTCAAACTGTTTAATTTTATGACGTGTGTACTTAAGAAAAAGGTGTATGAAGTTCCCGGCCTGATATTACATTTGCTGTACTTTGTCCTCTCTTTGCTGTATTTTGTCCTCTCTTTGCTGTATTTTGGTCTCTCTTTGATGTATTTTGGCCTCTCTTTAATTTATTTTGGCCTATACTGCGAAACAGAAAAATAAATATTTGTTACAAGTTGTTTAACATTTAAGTTACCAAAATTAACGGAGAAGAACAAATTAAATAGTCGCTGAATTAATGTTGGATCGATTATTGATGAAGCGGATTATGTGTGAGCTAAGAGTCAACAGACCTTGAGACAACACATCTCCTCGAAACTTCTTTGACTTTTCTCTTTTATTACCCCAGCAGCATTGTCGAACGATGTAATCGCTGTGGGCACGGTCTCGGGTTTCTTTGGTGTTTTGCTTAGTTTTCACGATAGATTAGAGCATTAAATACCCTTTTTACCCAAATACACCTTTACCCAAATACACCTTTACCCAAATACACCTTTACCCAAATACACCTTTACCCAAATACACATTTACTCAAATACACCCTTACCCAAATACACCTTTACCCAAATACACCTTTACCCAAATACACCTTTACCAATATACACCCGTAGCCAAATTCACCTTTACCCAAATACACCTTTACCCAAATACACCTTTACCCAAATACACCTTTACCCAAATACACCTTTACCCAAATACACATTTACCCAAATACACCTTTACCCAAATACACCTTCACTCAAATACATCTTTACCCAAATACACATTTACCCAAATACACCTTTACCCAAATGCACCTTTACCAATATACACCCGTACCCAAATATACCTTTCAAAAACAGTCTTAACTAAGCTACATACGATAATGTTACCAGACTTTAAGTCTATGTCTTTAATTCCATACGATAGAACTGCTCTGAATATCTGCAATGTGTCTCCAAGTGAAACATTTTGAGAGCCCCTGGACCAGGGGGAATACAGGTTTGAAGTGTTGGGCTTAGGTCTCGATGTCTGAAAGGATTCTAGTCCCATCGTCTTGGAAGATCCGACGGTGCAGTGATTCATGTAGAAGATGTTTGCATTCCAAGCGGAGAAGATGTCAAGATGTTTGCTTGGGTTCCAAGTGGAGAAGATGTCAAGATGTTTGCTTGGGTTCCACCGCTGCTCAGTATCATTGGGACGGCGAACCAATGGTTAAATTATTTGAATCCCACCAATGGGAATAGGTAAAGAAAATTTTACCGACTCTTTCAAAATAATTATAATTAAAACATAAAATGAAAAAAGCTCGCTCTCTCTCTCTCTCTCTCTCTCTCTCTCTCTCTCTCTCTCTCTCTCTCTCTCTCTCTCTCTCTCTCTCTCTCTCTCTCTCTCTCTCTCTCTCTCTCTCTCTCTCTCTCTCTCTCTCTCTCT
>CAXITT010000026.1:1280372-1312285 GCA_964033795.1 Lymnaea stagnalis | reverse complement strand
GGGGGTTTAAAATACATGTGGAAAGGGGGGGGGGGGGGGTGTGGGGGGTGACAAGATTAGTTAACCGCACCGGCTGACATCAAACCTAGCTGCGCCACTGGATGACAATGCCTGTATTTTATAGGACAATCCCTGTATTTGCATGACAGTGCCTGTATTTTATAGGACAATCCCTATATTTTATAGGACAATCCCTGTATTTTATAGGAAAATCCCTGTATTTTATAGGACAATCCCTGTATTTTATAGGACAATCCCTGTATTTTATAGGACAATCCCTGTATTTTTAGGACAATCCTTGTATTTTATAGGACAATCCCTGTATTTGCATGACAGTGCCTGTATTTTATAGGACAATCCCTGTATTTGCATGACAAAGCCTGTATTTTATAGGACAATCCCTGTATTTGCATGACAAAGCCTGTATTTTATAGGACAATCCCTGTATTTGCATGACAATGCCTGTATTTCCATGACAATCCATGTATTTGCATAACAATGTGTGTATTTTATAGGACAATGCCTGTATTTTATAGGACAATGCCAGTATTTGCTTACCTTTTCTGCTTCAACGACAACATAGAGCTAGGTGACTATGAAATGGGCTTAAAATGTGATAATTTATGCATTTGTTATTTGATCAATGCAACTATTGAACGTTACGACATCGGTTTGTAGATCAAACAATTTTAGCACAATTCCAAATATTCCCAGATTTAACAAGAACGTGAGAAACGCCATGGGACTTAACAGTGTCAGCAAAATTGATAAAGTGTCCAGAGTTCTCTTCCCTGCTGCCTTCTCTGGTCTCAACATAGTCTACTGGATGTCTTATTGGTAGCCTTTCCTGATCTACTCACTTGACGTCCTGTTGGTAGCAACCCACCATTCTCTGGCACCGGGACTGATTGACCTACTGGTAACATGATGCGACATCCTAATTTGGTACCGAATGACAGATTATTCGCATCATATCCTGCTAGGCTACCGGATGTCCTATTGGTAGCGTCATCGCTTGTCACGTGATTCATTATCATTCACTTGACCGGGTCACACTTTAAATGGGTACCTTAACTTTATTAGAATTTTGTTTTTCAAAGACCTAGTTTAAAATAAGACACGGTTAAAGGTTTTTGCTAGAGCAGGGGTCGGGAACCTATGGCTCGCGAGCCAGATGTAGCTCTATTGATGGGTGCATCTGGCTCGTAGACAAATGTTCGATTATAAAAAAGGGCGCATTGATAGTAAGAAATACTCATTATAGATTAGCAACAGCATAACAATGTTATTTAAAGAATTCAGAGACATAATTATTGCATTTTTAGTGTTGAAATTACACAGAATGCACACATTTACTTGAATTTTTAGTTTTAAACATAATGTAATGGCTCTCACAGAATTACTTTTCAAAATATGTGTTGTCCATGGCTCTCTCAGACAAAAAGGTTCCCGACCCCTGTGCTAGAGCATATCAATATTGCCTAGTTATAATAACAACAACGAGCGACAAATCACTTCTACAGTACTAACGAATGCGTTGTGAAATGAGTTGTCCTGTTATTAGCGGGCGGATCTCCATGATGTAGGCCCTAAATACGAAATGGTGAACGGTGCTGGTCGGGCAGAACCTCAGTAAGCTCACAAAGAAGGTGATTGAACCATCACTTGGGGTTTTCTACGACACACACGACACACTGCAACACATACGACACACTGCTACACATACGACACACTGCAACACATACGACACACTGCAACACATACGTCTCAGTCAGCATGGCCCATTTGTGGAAAAGTTATGAGGTGTGGGAAGGGGGGAGGCGGACTAATACCTCCAAATAGCCAAGTAAATTTCCCATTCTCACTGGGAAGTCGTGTAAGTCTTCCATAAAAATAGCTCACCAGCGAAATTTTGGGGTGGGTGGTAGTGGTACACAATAAATTAAGAATGAGGGCAAGGAGAATTATTTATATTAAACATGATTAAGAAAGAATTGGGGAAATTATCTCCCTTTGATGACAACTTTTTAAAGATTTAGCATCATAGTTTTATTCATTATAAATATTAAAGATATTGCTGTATTTACCTGTACGTATTCTGTTAAAGAGGAGATGACTATTATTTTGCAAAATAAAGAAAACTGATTTTAAAAAAAGATTGGACTGATTTCAATTTAAATGTTTTATAGTTGTATATATTTATAAATATATGTTGTTTTTTTTCTTCTTCTCCACCCTTCAATTTTGATGGGTGATTAGCTAGTAATATATTTGTAACCATATGTACTACTGAACTCATAGCTAGTAATATATTTGTAACCATATGTACTACTGAACTCATAGCTAGTAATATATTTGTAACCATATGTACTACTGAACTCATAGCTAGTAATATATTTGTAACCATATGTACTACTGAACTCATAGCTAGTAATATATTTGTAACCATATGTACTACTGAACTCATAGCTAGTAATATATTTGTAACCATATGTACTACTGAACTCATAGCTAGTAATATATTTGTAACCATATGTACTACTGAACTCATAGCTAGTAATATATTTGTAACCATATGTACTACTGAACTCATAGCTAATAATATAATTGTAACCACTAGTATTACTGAACTCATAGCTAGTAATATAATTGTACCTATTCGTAACAATAATTATAATAATAATGATTAGTGGTCTTATATAGCGCAGTACCCCAGCCATGGGCTGGGCTCACCGCACTGTACATAAAACTATTATCAAAAGAGACATAATCATGACATCAAAATAAAATACATACATGAAATAATGAACAGGATGACAAACACCCAAAACAAATGTATATTCACCCACCCCACCCCACCCCAGAAATTTTACAAGGCAAACCATGGTCGGCAGCCAGCAGCATTGTTTATCATCCCCACACCAATGACAACAACTTCATCCCCACACCAATGACAACAACTTCATCCCCACACCAATGACAACAACTTCATCCCCACACCAATGACAACAACTTCATCCCCACACCAATGACCAACAACTTCATCCCCACACCAATGACAACAACTTCATCCCCACACCAATGACAACTTCATCCCCACACCAATGACAACAACTTCATCCCCACACCAATGACAACAACTTCATCCCCACACCAATGACAACAACTTCATCCACACACAAATAATAATAATAAAGTTCATTTCAAAAAGATGCTTCATCCCCAAAGGCTCGAAGCGCGGTACAAAGTCAACAAAAAACATATCTATAATTTACCACATTTAAAACAAACGCAACACTGCAAAAACTAATTACAAGCATACAATCTCAAAGTCTTTCTAGCCATTTCAACCCGGAGCAACACAGCCATTATGCATTAACTGGAAAATAAGGTAGAATGGAGACCTAACTAATAAACAGGGAACCAGTCATGTGTTTATGGAGAACCAACTAATATACAGGGGACCAGTCCTATCTTGATGGGTACCAAACTAATAAACAGAGTACCAGTCCTTTGTTGATGGTGACCCTACTAATATACAGAGACCCAGTCCAGTCATGATGGAGGCCCAACTAATATACAGGGAAACGGCCCTATCTGAGGCACACCAAAACTTGATTTAAATAAGAATTACATCTCAAATCTTACTTGAAAGAAGAGATCAATAAAACAAATAACTATTATCATTCTCCCCATGTTGATTTATGGTATGGCATACCCAAGTGTGTCCCAAACAGATGGTGGTTTATGGTATGGCATACCCAAGTGTGTCCCAAACAGATGGTGGTTTATGGTATGGCATACCCAAGTGTGTCCCAAACAGATGGTGGTTTATGGTATGGCATACCCAAGTGTGTCCCAAACAGATGGTGGTTTACGGTATGGCATACCCAAGTGTGTCCCAAACAGATGGTGGTTTACGGTATGGCATACCCAAGTGTGTCCCAAACAGATGGTGGTTTACGGTATGGCATACCCAAGTGTGTCCCAAACGGATGGTGGTTTACGGTATGGCATACCCAAGTGTGTCCCAAACAGATGGTGGTTTACGGTATGGCATACCCAAGTGTGTCCCAAACAGATGGTGGTTTATGGTATGGCATACCCAAGTGTGTCCCAAACAGATGGTGGTTTATGGTATGGCATACCCAAGTGTGTCCCAAACAGATGGTGGTTTATGGTATGGCATACCCAAGTGTGTCCCAAACAGATGGTGGTTTATGGTATGGCATACCCAAGTGTGTCCCAAACAGATGCATGGTTTGCCTAAGTGCCTAAGTAGATTGACCTGGTTGTGTCCTAGCATCACAAAAGTGAAAATGTATTTTTAAAAATAAAACAACCTCCAAAGACAAAACAATGATGTTGCTACAAAATTAATGACCACAAACTCAGATACGGTAAATGTATATATATTATATTATTATATGGTGAGGATGGACATAACTATGAATAAATAGCTTTAAAACAACAGTAAAAAAAATGGTAACATAAATAAAACATCAGCAGATCTAATCCTCAACAAAGTCATCATATAATCTCTAACACTGGGACACAACATTCCCTCAATTATGGATGCTCAATATTTAATATGGTTTTCAACTGGGACTGCAGTAGGTAACTCAACATTTACACCGGCCATCAACTTGAACTTGTAGTAAGTAACAACAGGGTCAAGACTCCTTCACAAATCTTCAACATTAACTCTTGGATGACTATACAGGGTGGCCCTATAATAGTTTCAAAAAATATGTTTTTGACACTGACTCAACAAGAAATCAGAGCTAAAAGTTAAAACTCCTTATGCCAACAGGCCTGACCTCAATACAGAATGAAATCAAATGGACATTTCTTTGATCACAGCAATACAAATGCAGTTAAAATAAGTTTTTACTATTCTAATGTTGAAGTGATAAGTTCCACTAAATCAGCTGAAAAATAAAAATTACTTGCTAAAATATTAAAGTATTAAAGAGGAAAAATAACAGATTTTGTTAAAAATGTATTGTAAGAAAGTAACAGAGAGATAAATATTTCAATCTGCGATGTAACAGAATTTCTGTCAACCAACCTGCATTGCAGGCTTTCTGTAGCAGGCACTCCGGTTTCAGGGCCAGAGGAAGACCAAGTCGTAGGTGGATTAATTATGTTAGGGACACCCTAAAAATCAACATCATGAACCTCCAGCTAGTCTCACACCTTACGGCAATCCTGTGACATGCTCGACATACCATTTGCGAGTCACAAACATAATTTGTTAAACACAGGGAGTTGCAACTTTACAATTTTACATGGTAATATAAAAAATGTTTTGATTGAATTTACTAAAAAAAGATGCCTAATCTTTTGATCCAACAAAACAACTAACAATGTATTCAATGCTGTCTTAAGACTATCAACTTTTAGAAGAATTAAGAAATTAATTCTTGGCTTATAAAGCCACACTACCTTGGGGGAAAAAAAAATTAATTTTCAATTGGTAACTCATCAATAATATTATTCACAAAATTAACTGGATGGTGTGTGGAGTCTTGAGCCAGTGAGATTAGGTTGAGGGGGTTCTGGCACTGGCCAACATCTTATGCACAGCATTTCAAAGATGGTTAAATGTGTCTGAACATCAATTGTTATGAAGCACAAGCAAATTAATATATTACAGTATATTTTGTTAAATTAATGAAATGAATGTATGTTTCTTAGGTTTGTCTCAATCGTTTTACTGAAATGTGTTGTGACATGCAAAAACAGTTTCAGCTTTAAATGTGTCTTTTATTTTTCACACACAAAACATTGTTTGATGCTTATTTACCCCAGGTGACAAAAACAATATTTGGGTTTTCAAAACCATTTGACAAATTAAAATACAATTACATAACTTCTGCTGTAACGCAGAAACACGATACTAAAGCATAAATCACCTGTGGAGTTTTAAGTAGTTCAGCAAGCATTAACAATATAATAGCATGTGTCCTATACATTAGCTGCAGTGCAATATTCAGAACTGGTGAAATGGATGACTGATTTGTTCATGTTGAAGAAGAAGTTAGAGGGAGCCCTTGATTCTAAAGACAAGACTTATCTTATTCAACTAGAATTACAGTTCGTGAAACATGATTCCCCTCCCCCCCCCCCCCCCCCCCCCCCCCCCCCTACCCTTCCTCCCAAAAATCCCTTTAGACCTTCACTGCCAAATCTCTCAAGTATGCACTTATTTTGCACTGCACAAATTCAAGATTTATTTTATAGTTTTGTTTTACAATGCAAAAGTCAAGATTTAAAAAAATATGTTTTTTTTACCTTATAAATAAATCTCTCACATCCTTGTAAATATGCATCATTTCATTCATTTTAAAGAATACATGTTAATTTGAAAAAAAAAATTTTGAAATAAAGAATGTGTAATAAATTTTCTGCTTTACTTATGTAAATAAATAATTATTTTAAAAACTTTCAAGGTCTGAATCAAATCTGAACTAATTTCATTGACATTTCACTGTATCGTTTTATTAATGGGTTTAAAATTTCAAAAATGATGCGTTCCAGGCATTTCCAGACTGTCCTTTTCATAGCACCACTAAAATAAACTGGATCTGCAAGTGTTCTTATAATAAAAATCTGCAATGATGACACACGATAATAAGAGTTGACTACAGTTTACAATAAAACTTAAATTATACACTTACTTATATGTAGGTGGAGGCCAGATATTTTATCTTAGAATAAAAAGGTACAGAACAAATATTCAATAAATCTATAGAGCAATCTGACCACAGAACCCAACAGCAGCACATCCAACTGTGAGAACTGATCACATTACCCAACACAGAAATGAAGATCTGTGCCAGAAGCCTGTCCACTTGTGAAAAGTCTGGGGTTCATGAGAAAAATCTGGTGAAACTTCAACTGTTTCAGTTCAGTGTGAGGCTCCATGTGTCAGTGGTGAAACAATTGACAGTTCTGTGTCAAAGGTACACCAGTGACAATTCAGAGTAAGTGGTGATACTGTGACAGTTGTAAATGAAATGCTGCCTTTAACATGCCAAGAATCCAGCGAAGCAAAAAGAAGGAATGATGGGTGGGTGGGTGGGGGTGAAGATCACTCCGCACCACCTTCATCCTCCTTGAAGTCAAATATAATCCCAGCCATCACCTCCCTTAGGAGTGGGTTGTCCAGCATTTTGGAATACTTCTCTATTTTGAGGTTCTTGATGAAGCTGATGGCATTCTCTGTCTGTGTGCGGGCCTCTGTGATCCTGCTCATGATCTGAGCAAGCTTGAAGTTTGGGTTGGGGTAGTTCCTGGCCAGGATGTGTATCAAGCACTCCACCAGGTGCCAGTGGATGTCATGGGCCAGCTCAGACTCTACAGGCATGGAACGGTCTGAAAGGGGAAAATAAATTAAATTATAAACTGATGATCTATTATATGTAAAGGAACATTTTGTTTATTTATGATTATGCCATCAGAGGTAGTATAATGATTATAAGGTTAGGATTATGGTTATTAGCAGCCGATCATTTATGTTTTCTTTGCGTGGGTTGTTCTTTTTATGGCTTAACACTGTACAGAAGAAAAACCTTTATTAGATCATGGTGTACAGGCCAATGTTAGAACAGACTATCCCATGACAGACTTTCATGTCTTGTTGCTACATCTACACTCTTGATGCAGAAACTTTTTTTAAAAAAAGAGTACTTCTTTATAAAAGTAATAATACTTACAATTATTTTGATAGAAAACTTTAACATTCAATCCAAATGTTTGTTTACTTGACATAAAGCAAATTGTAAGTTTTGTCACCAAAAACCTTGTCTGGCATTAAGGAAATCTGCCCTTGTCACATTCCCTTGGTGCAAACATTCTTATATACTTTGTGTTTTTTAACAAAATAACTTGGTACATACCTGGTGCCATGACCAAAATGGCCTTGATAACAATCTGCTCCTCCTCTGTCAGATTCAGTTTTTGTAGAGATTTGCAGAACTTGAACTGTTTCTCAATGAAGTCCCGAAACACTTCCACATTCCCAGCTTTGATGAGTTCGTTCTCACACTTCCACTCGTTGTCCACCCCCCTCATCACCTTGAGCTCACTGTTGAGTGTCGTGTACAAGCTGAACAGACAGAACTCTTGACGGGAATCTGCCAGGATAATATACAGTCAATGAACAATGAACAACAGTTACCAATACTTCCATTATAAATAGGGTCATGAAAATGTTGCAGTCAAAGTCAAACAGTCTTACAACAAGTACACAAAAAAAAGTTTTATTGAAAGCATTGGTGAATCAGAAACAAATATGGAGAAAACCCCGTGTACAAAAAAATTGATGCTTAATAAAAAAATTTTTTATTGGATTTATAATTTGACCAACCAGTGAGAAGAAATAATGACAAGGAAATGTTTAATTTAAAGCCACATGTTCCTGATTAATAAGTTTTCATTGCGTAGACTGGCAGGCATGGACTGAAGTGGGCTGTTTTTAAAACCACTTTATCCCCTAGAAGCAAAACAAAGTTCAAACATCACTTCTGTGTAATGCAATTTTTAATCCTTTTTGACGACACCACAGTAAGTAAAATTCATTATGTTTACAATATTAAGAAATTTTTAAAAATTCTTAGTCCCTAGAAAAAAATTATCCTTTTTATTGGCTTCTTTTTAATATTTCCGTTACATAGGAATCAAATATTTTTTAAATTTAAATCTGAAGTAAAAAAAAATGCAGTGGCATACATTATATATGCTAAGTTAAAAAAAAATGCCCAAAACCTAATTTTGAAAATTAAAAAATGGCAAGGCGTTAAAATAGGTTAAGAGCCCTTTCTACTCTGCTTCTCATTTAAATGACCTAACCCTGAACTGAACTCACATTTAACAAGGTTGACCTTGTCTGCTGTGGCCACCTTCCCAAAGCCAGGTATGGCCTTGGCAAACTTGACCATGCCTCTGATCTGGTTTTCCAGCCAAATGCTAACCCTGTAGAACCTCTGCTGCCGGCCATCTGTGTCCAGCCCTGTTGTCTCATATATTAAGTCATACTCATGGTCTGGAAGTTTGGGGAGTTTCCCAAAAATTTCTTGATGAAGTCTGCAATTCTCCTGCAAAATTTGTGCAACATGTTGACAAATACTTTTTAGCACCTTGAATATTTCTTTTTAACTCTTCATTTATGTCCAGAAACTTGAGTTAACTTTTTTTTTTTTTAAACCCCCCCCCCCCCCCCCCGAACAACTTAATAAAAAAAATTAATTCTCCATATCTATGAGAATTTCAAAGCATACCCAATCAAAATCCCCCTGGAGACAAAATTCATTTAGAACTATCTTTTCAAATAATTTTCAAATCTATGTAAAACTAAATTTTCCCTCCTATGTATGGATACTTATAATATGCCGATATCATGAATTTCATGACAAAAGAAGATACGACCCATGTCACAGGGATTATAATGAAGGACAAATTGCGTTACTTTCCACCTGCTATTGCGAAGTCTCAACATCTAAAAATACAACTTTTACATGTGTTACAGAATCGGATTTTAATGTATTGAACCATTTAAAAATTACCACAATTTTCAATGCCCTCAACTTGTATACAAAGGAAGTTGTAAATCAAACCTCTGTGATTTGTAAAGAAGTATCTATGTAAAGATATTTATGTTTCTAACGTCATTGGGTTTTGATAATTTTTTTCTTCTATATAACATAGGCCAAACCAACCCCTTTTCATGCCCCCAGAACTATAAGGAAAACACATTTTCTAAAAATTGTAAATCCATGTCATTAAATTTGTTAAAATCTTTATTTTTAAAATTAACAGATTTCGATATATTGTTATCTTGATTAAAATTGTACGTAGCCTCTACCTCGCTCCTGAACTATATTAACCAAAAATTGTTAGTAAATTAACAAAATTCTTCTTTATAAAAATTTCTCTGAAAAAATTACCCCTTCTGCAACAGTCTTGTTTTTTAAGAACTATTTCTAATCTTATAAAAATGTCCCATGGCCTTTGAATTTATTTTGTTAAAAATTATAATAGTCTGATTTTTCCTTATTGTTTAAAGATAATCTTTCCCATTATTTGTTCACACCTCTAAACTGTATTTTAGGGAAATTAAACAATTATTTATCTATTTTTAAATAATAAAAAATCATGTCTGTAAAATGATTGAGTTTTAAGATCTGTTATTGAAATAACAATGTCCCTACTTTGTTCTTTCACATTTTCAACCCATTTTCACTAAACTTGTACAATAAATTTGTAATAAAAACATATTGTTATTTTCATAAATATGTGTACAAACATTATCCTCACTTCTGAACTGTATATTTGGAAAACTTGCAATGTCCTTAGTTTAAAAAAAAATATGATCCATTATGTTCCCCTTTATAACTTCATTAAGTTTTGAGCAATGTGTATAATTATGCAAATGTGTCCAAAATGTGTCCACAATGTGTCAAAGCCCTTGAATTGCCTTTGCCGATATTACTGTAACATATATTTATTTATTTTGAAAGAAAATCTAAAACCATTTCTTCAAGACTTTAATATCACCAAATTTAAATATATTGTATTCACATAAAGATGTACACATTCTCTTTCCTTGCACTGAAATGTGTTAATGATAGAGAATCAAATAGATTATTTCATTACTTTTAAAATATCTATATACCAATTTCGGCTGGTAACCTATTGAGATATTGCTATACTTATCAAATGCACCCAGGGATTCTGTGGCCCCCCCTTCCTCCAAAGCCAAATATTTATTATGTTTTTAATCAACTTTAATAAAATTAGTTGGCATGTTTTCCCGGTCATTTTGAAAGTGCTTATTGAAGAGTATAATAATGAGGACATTTTTATTTAATTATAGTTATAATACAAATTTCTGTTCTGAAACGTATTTGAACTTTGAGATAATGATATACTCTCAAACACACCCACCATCTGTGTAGTGTATATTAAAAACACATCCCATCTTCCCCACACCCACATATTTATTAAGTCTTTAAATAAACGTAAATAAAAGCAATTTTAATTTTATTCTGTCATTATGGAAGTGCTTCCTAAAGCAATATATACAATCTTACATTGAGGTTAATACTTAATATAATATAATTTTAAAATAAATAACAGCTATACACTGATGAAAGTATTGTGTCAATCTCCTTTTAAAAGGCATTTCAGCTTTGTTAATGATCCAAAACACCTGTAAATTCTCTTACTATTATATAAATGTATTTCTAATTTAGAATAAAAATACTTATATATTATTAAAGATTACATATAAGCATAAGCATATTTATTTGATCACATTGAGATTGATTAAACAAAAAATAAAGCAAAAATTACTATAATTTTTTTTTAAAATCCATTAAGTGCAGGAATGAGAATGTTCCCGACTATTGAACATAAATATACGCACTGCATGGTGCAGTTATAGGGAATTTTATATGAACTAAGCATTGCATGGTAACATTAGTTTAGAATGTCAATACCTTCATAAATCAAAATAACTTAAAGCATAGCTTAAATTCCAATGCAGAGGCAATCAGTTATGACACAATGAATATGACTTTTCTCAAATTATTTCAATCTACTCACCACATGCTCCACCTGCTGTCGTAGCTGCTCGTCTGGCGATAACCGGCCAAACACAGGAATCACAAAATATTCATGGGCTTCTACAAGCATGCGGACCACCTTATCTTTATCCTGGTATAATAATGAGATGTCTTTGTCCTCTAAATTACAGCCACACGAATCACAAAAGGTGCCCAGCAAGTCCGAGTTGGCCAGCTGGGAACTGAGGTAAGTGGTGGATGAGGAAGATGACGATGAATTGGATGGTGGCCCATTATGACATGATGAGGAAGGCGATGCTGAACAGTTTAGTCCCACTGACATTGGTGACGTGGTACAGTGTGTGGCTGCCAGGGACTTTGGTGATGTGGCACTGTCAGAGCCCACAGGGGGTTGTGATGTGTCGCTCCTGGGACCCACTGACAGTGACGGCGTAGAGAAATTGCAGCTTGAAGACAAAGGTAATGATGTAGAGTTAAAGTAGTCCAATGTGGATGGGCAAGGAGAAATAACACTTTTTCTGTCACAGAATAATCTTGACATGGCTTCTGTGTCCGTTTTAGTAGAAAAAAGTGGCTGGCTGGCGTTACTCGAGGTCAGCACAGCTGTTGCTGTGGCCGACAAGACAGCCAGTGGTGATAAAGTTGATGATAGTGTGGATTCTGTGAAAGACATTGGGGATTTTTCTGCAGGAAGCGTCCCATGAGAAGATGCCTGAGACATTGGAGAACCAGCCAATATTGACATTATGGATGGAGACCCTATGGAGTTTGTTTCTGCCTGGTCAGTATAAATATAGGAAGAAGTCAATTGCTGGGCCGCACTTAAATCCTGCCCGTTAACACATTCATTTATGACAGATGACTGATAAATTGCCTTTTCAAAGGATAAAGTGTTATGGCCTGCTTGGCTATCATTGGAGTTTTGGCTGCCTGAATCAGTGTCCATGCCAGGACTTTTCAGTAGTTGTAATATCTGGCTAGAGCTGGATCCTAAGGGTTTGACCTTCCCAGTTTCTTGTAATTTTTTCACTTCAAGAATGTCATTGGTCCTTTTCACAGATGTGTACCTCCCAGTTTTTATCGCTGAAAATAACGTTTTTAAAAAAAACTTCAATGAAAATACAAGCTAATTTGATTTATTAAACATTAAAGTTGAGATCACAATTTCACATTAAAGAACAAAAAGTGATGTTTATTAGTTTAATTTTTTTTAAACTCAGTAAGAAACACAAAAGATAATTAAGCTCATGTTATGGGTTCTTAAGGTGAAATCTAAAGATTGGCAACTCCTGTGTGAAAGAAAGAGCATATAAACAATGTATGTAACCAAGCAAACAAGACCCTGGGGTTCTTAAAGCGTAACCTGAAGATTGGCAACTCCTGTGTGAAAGAAAGAGCATACAAAGCCTTTATCCGTCCGATTTTAGATTATGCATCTTCAGTCTGGGACCCATTTACCCAGAAGAGCATTGACAGGTTGGAGGCGGTCCAGCGACGAGCAGCACGTTTTGTCCTAAACCGCTACAGGAATACCTCTAGTGTTGGCAGCATGCTAGAAACACTAGGCTGGTCACCATTGGAGAAACGACGACGACAATCCAGGCTCTCCATGATGTACAAGATAAATAATGGGCTGGTCCACTGTTCCAGTATTAAACAGAAACTCGTCCCTCTCCCCCATAGACAGCGACGAGGCCATGACAGGCAATTCAGGCTCATACCAGCAAGAAGCCAGTATAGGAGCTGCTCATTCCTGCCCAAGACAATCAGGGACTGGAACCATCTTTCAAAAGGAACAGTTGAGGCGACAACACTAGACGCATTTGTGTCTATTGCCTCAAGCCTTCAAACCCCTAGTGCATAATTTCCTCATCACCACCAGTAACAGAAACATTGCAAATCCCATCTACATGCATAGGAGCCAAAATGATCAATAAATTGATCGTGGGCCCTTAAGATATAGAAGAAGAAGAAGAAATATGAGTGATGAACCAGAATTGTAAAAACCATTGTTAAGGATAGATTCAGTATGAGTCTGCTAAGGAATTACACAGTTTTTTGTTGCAGCTTCTGTCAACATCTTAACAGATCTGACTTTGTAACTCCTCTCAATTCTAGACTTAATTTATTCATGGGAGGCTGGCATTCTTATAATCAGATTTTTTCTTTATTTCATAAAATTAGCAAATGATTTCTATAAATACTTTGCTCCCACCTTCTTTTCCCATGCCTACGGCAAGACACTTTTGGTAGCGGCACTTCTGACACAGCTTGTCTTTGCCGTGCTCAATGGCACACCTCTCTTCTCCCTCACAGCGGTACTGCTCATGGAGCTTCAAGCTCCTGTGGAAGAAACCCTGCAGAGCAATGAGATTTTTATATTCAATTAACTTTCTCATCAATATAATTTTTCTTAAGTAACAAAAGACCCTTAATGATTCATATTTCTACAGTTATGTTACATGAGTGTGCTGTTCAAATAAAATAAATTCAAATCCAATGGCTGGAGGGATATTATGTTTTAATTTGAATAAATAAAGTAATGATCAATTCATTAAATGTTACTGTATAAAGCAATATGTAATTTGTTATTATCTACATTTACTGCTAGCATGTTGTGTCACGAGCCTGGGGAAACGTATTAAATTATGCTAGCAATACCACAAAAACATATTCTGAGACAAACCAGGCACAATTTCCCATGAATCATCCTAACACATTATGTGTCGATGAGTAGCTTACCTTACATGCCTCACAGGTATTGGCACCATAGTGGAAACCTGCACCTGGGGCATCACAAACACGACATGGAGGCAAGTTGGATTTGTGACCATTTTCAGGATCAACCTGTTTTCTTTTTCTTCCCATTGTGAAAACAACTGCTTTATTTTAAATTATCCATATATTGCTGCTCTTCTATTTTTAAAACCTGAAATGTTGGTGCAAATAAATATATTTTAAAGCAAAAATATAAAGAATTATTCACACCTAAAAATAAAAATTCAAGATGAGTAACTTTAATCCATGCCTATGATTAGGTGATAATGACTGATGAGAAAAATAAATAGTAATCAACTTGAGCAGTAATGGCAATGTACTGGTTATCTTAATTTTAATATCTTTCTTCAAACTGAATGTAACATCAGTTTTTATAAACTCAACGTAAAGGTCAATGATAAAAAAAATATCTCAAATTAACTTCAAGGCATCTATATAATATAATATACATTAATTAGGTTTTTTTAATCTGTAGTTTAGCTTATCACAAGTTATGCTTACTTACTTCACATAAGATTTTTGTGTTTTGAATTGATTACCATATACTTGAGATAGACTTTCTCCAATGTATATATTGATTATACTTGTAGAAAATCTATGGTGCACTTCAAGTCAACTGTGGAATATAAACATATTTAAGTAACTCAACATATTTTTTATTCATATAACCATTTTTTAGTAACTCAACATATTTTTTATTCATAACAGTATGATAACATTTATTTTATTAAATGACACAGCTATGTCTTATCATCAGAACAGCTTTTGGGACTGGTACATTGACCTGGACTTAAATTAATTTTTAAATGTATATTTGAGTAGTAAGTTAATGATTCGCTAAAAAAAAATTATTGAATTCCTTTATTGTCCAATATATTTTAGGACCTTTTATGATAATACATATAACAAAAAGACATAGCCAACATTCCTACAACTTTATTTGCTTTAAGGCTTAATTAAGCCCATCTATGACTATGGCTATCTTATGCAACATTAAGTTGAGCAATATGCTAAGTAGTCAATAACAGAGTCATTCAGATTCTGTGACATTTTGAGGCTCTATGCAACTTTTAAGTTGTGCAATATGGATTCAATTTTTTTTTCAACATCAAAACTTTGGGCCCCTTAAATAACTGAGGCCCCCTGAAGCAGCAGGGTTTGCAGGGCCCACATGACAGCTCTGGTCTATACCATATTAATTACTGTTATTAGACATACTTATAAAGAATTATACTTTCTCTTATGAATGAGAATGTGACAGGCTATAAATTATAGTATACATTAATTATTAATTATAACATAAAAGGGGCTCTAAATAGATAGATACTAATTTAATTAAATAGGCATAGGCCTAGACTATCACTAGGGCTAGGCACTATCATGTTAGCACAACAAAAACACTAGTCTGTGCTCATGTTCTCTCTTGTCTTGACTATTGTAACTCTCCTCTGTCAGGTTTACCGAAATATTTCATAGAAAAACTGCAGAAAGTTCAAAACTCAGCTGCTGGGTTAGTTCTAAATGCAAAGAAACATGCTCAAGTCACTCCACTACTTCACTCACTTCATTGGCTCCCTAAATAGGCATGCATTGATTACAAGCTGTCTGTTCTCTGTCACAACTTTTTCTCTGGTTCCTCCCTTTCCTTACTGAACTTCTTTCTGTCTATTCACCCCTTCAAAAGCTTTGTAACTCCGAAGACACGGATATTCTTTTTGTTCCCAGAACACGCACTAAAACATATTGTGAATGATCTTTCTCTTTCTGTGCCTCAAAACAATGGATTCTCTCCCATTACACATCCGCAATATAACGACCATCACAGCCTTCAAAACTGCCCTCAATACCCATCTCTTCAAACTGTTCTATACCGACTCATTCTCACCCCCCTCTAACTGATAAACAAGGCTCGATGCTGCTTGGTGCTGTCCATGGCTAGAACAGGGATAAATAGTACTTGGGTGGGTGAGGTCAAGTTTTTCACCAATTGTTGTTTTTAAATGTATACCTTTCTGTAATTGCTAATTTTTTATGTGAAGCCCAGTGAGCCTAGCCCTAGGCTGAGGTACTGTGCTATATAAAACAACCAAATAACCTAATTCTTCAATATTTATTCATTTTAGAAGCCTAAACTTAGCCTAAGCTGGCTACTCTGAAACGGTAAATGGTCACTGAAAATGCCACTATTTTATCAGTGGCCGCCATCTTGGTTGACATATCACGTGTAGTCATTATCCCTATGCCTAACCTGAACCCTAAATCGATCCCTATGCCTAACCTGAAACCCTAAATCGATACCTCTGCCTAACCTGAACCCTAAATCGATCCATATGCCTAACCGTGCCTAACCTGAACCCTAAATCGATCCCTAAAATAATTTAGTAAAAATAAACAAAGGGAAGACACTCCCTGGAAAATAAGTCGTGGCATCTCGAATGATCATTAGCCTAATATATATATACAAGATATAGTTAATATATATGTACTATAGACTATAGTTTTTCAATAAGTTATTTGGTCTAGCCTATTCTTTCACTTTCATAATTATTGAGAAGACCTAAAAAGATGTAATATAAATTAATTATAAAATATAATAGCCTACTCATCACTGAAGTGTCTGAATTCTACTAAGAGTAAGAGTAAGAAGAGGGAGAGTCTTAGTACTTATCAGTATTAGTAAGACAATGACAAGGGGATCGATTGTCAGTATTGACACTACTAATATAAAATACTACTAAAAGTAGGCCTCATTATTATTTTATTTGTCTCTTTCTAACTATTCTTAGTATAGACTATTAATAAGTATTGACTATTACTATTGTCAATTTTTAAAAAAGTAAAACTAAAACTAAAATTGTCATTATTTCATTATTGAATTTTAATTATATGACTATGTGGTAATTACAGTGATCTTATGGTGGGTGATTTCAGTGATTTCAGTCTAACTTTAACTATTTGTTATTTAGTAGACCTATTTTTTAATAGTATTAAAATACATACACACTATAAACTATGGCTATAGACTATAATAGACTATTGGCCTACTTGTCACATTCACCATACTGACTGACAGTGGTAACAGACAGTTTCGCATCTAAACCTTCTAATATTAACTACTGCAGTCTGTAGTACGATTCAATAACTAAGAATTTATAATGAGAAACTAAATCTAACGTATAACCTTAATTCACAAAAATGTGACAAAAATAATAATAATTTTTAATACCTCAGGTAATAAACAATTAATGCTTAGATTCCAGACGCTTGAGATTTAGTGGAAACATCGAAGAGTTGCCATGTTTTTTTTCTCCATGTTGTAATGACCCGATTTCGGTCACATGACCCTGACGAGCTAGAATAAGAGGTCACGACCCACCTTGACTGTCAAACTAGTCAAAGGGCGTATATGTCATTTCATGTAAAGATAAAAATAAAATAGTAAATGATTCGATCATTAAGCAGGTTAACAATGCCATTATAAGATAATCCCTACAACAAAATTCATATTTATGTAATTTGTACTTTATAAACCCATAGACATAGTCTAATGTTAAGCCTTAACTTAAGGGTTTATTTATTAAATAACTGATACTGAATTGAGGAATATATTTTCGACAGTCAAGACAGGCGTCATTGACTGATTGTAGTCTAGTCCTGTGCCTACGCCTGGCCTTTTGAACATTTTCACCACGGTATGGCGGCCCAGCAGTGGGTAGTAAAAAAAAAAGGGGGTTGGGGGTGGCTGCTCCTGTTTTGGCCATAAAGTACGTCATTCTCCGGAGGGTGGGGAGGGGGGGCAGGGTCCCTGAAAGAATGACAGTTTGTGACAGGGTATGGGTAAAAATCATATAATATGATTTCCTTAATAATATTTAATCTTTTTTTTTTAAATCATACGTTTGAAAGCTGAAATTGACAGCAATTTAACATTATGATGTGGTGCATTTATTCTGACAGAAGATGTCACTTAACAGTGTCTAAGTGTAATAGTGAAGTGTAATTTAATTTGAATTTTAATGAGCTTTTATTATTTTTTTTTAAATGTGTGTTCGAAAGTGTGATGTATTTTATAATGTAGGAGGGTGAAATCAGGTTAGGGAGAAGGAAATAAGGCTTGGAAAAAACCTGCAAAAAGGGTAAAAAAAAAAAAAACTACTGATAAAATTCTTTAGAGCGTAAACAACATTTTCACAATTCAGCGAGGGGTGGGTACTGGCTACAGTGCCAGCAATTTAATCGGTGACGTCAATATCAAAAAGTGGAGAGATAAGGGATGGACGCTGCAACTCTACGTTACGCAACAATTAGGTCAACATGCAGGCTCTAACAATTGTACAACTCTGTTACGTATTGACCTTCTATTGTGAGAAATTAATCTCCTATTTTAAATTTATGGCTCTTTCAAACAGTGCCTAACAAAGGACGATACCATAGAGAAATACAATTACACAAGTATGACTCCCCAAAACAGTACCAATTACAATTAATAAGATTTAATTCAGTAATAATTATAAACAAAAGAAATATAATTACAAATCATCAACTTACAGGGTATGGTAGAACTTGTACCGGTACACAATTAGTACAATGTGCCAATGAATGAAGAATGCGAATAAACACATATAAGCACACAAAGAATAATACACGTCTCGTAAAGTTAAAAATATATATCAATCTATCTGAATCTCTCTCAATCTCCGACCCTCGGTGCCTGTCAATCCTTTCTATATGTGGGTCTACCGACGCGCCTAGAAACGCCTTTACTTTTCCAAAACAAATCGAGAACCTTCGATACGACTCTAGTAGGCATTCTAACGAATGTGTAATTGGCCGTCAGTTGTAAACAAGATACGTCAAAGAGAATTTAAACCACGCCCACAACAAACGATACCGTCTGCTAGGGATCTAATTTAGGTCAAAGCAAAGTTCACGCACGAGGATTGTGTGCTACATAACAAACTCCCACAGCAAGGGTCTCCAAACTACGGCCCGCGAGCCGGATCCGGCAAGCGAGGCCAGTTCATCCGGCCCGCCGACGGTACTTGAATTTGCTTGATAAAACGTGTTGGATACTACCGCTGCTAACCTGATGTTGAGTTTTTGAAACTGAAGAGCTTTTTCGTTGGTGTGACATCAGTGTTTGGAATAACTTATGTCTGTGAAGTAAAAAATGAGTATGTGAAGTCAACACACACATCGAACAAGAGTGACTGATGAACATTTGAAAACAATTCTCTTGATTGAATGCAGCAATGTGAAACCAAACATGTATGAAATCTTGAAAGCCAAACGTCAGTTTCATAAATCTCACTTAACGTTTTTGCTGCTTAGTTTGTGATGTTCGAATATTACCACACTTCGTCTGATGTAGCTATCTCTTTGTTGACGTCACCTTCTTTGATAACTTTAAAAAGAAAAAAAAATATGTTGATTGTCTTTGCTTTTTTTTGCATTGCACGCCACACACCCACGATTAACAGGGAAACAATAAACTTAGTTTTTCGTCTTTTCGATCTTTTGATCTGGCTTGCAAGTCAGTATTGTACAGCATGATTATCCGGGCCACGCTCGTCATTTTTTTCCGTTATCCGGCTCGCCGTGAAAAATGTTTGGAGAGCCCTGTCCTATTGGAACAAAGGACACAAAAAGAAAACATAGCATTTTAGATATAGCATTGAAAAAAAATAATAACAATAATAATAAATATATATATATATATATATATATATATATATATATATTGTATTGAGACGTTTAACTTTACAGTAGTGGTTTTCAAACATCCGCCCCCTTAGTACCACAAACCCATCCATATCCACCCCCACCCCATCCCCCCATCCATATCCACCCCCTCCCCCCAATCCAATTTCGGGAGTTTGCCCGGGCCGAATTTATTCCAGGTTCTCATCTGGTACTCAAGGGAGTTAACTGGTTTGCACTAGGTCCACTCTCTTGGCACATGGGATTGAAAGTGAAAATTGAAATATGAAAGAAAGTTTAATGTTTAGCGGCAAACCTGTGATGAAAGCGTGGCGAACTTTCTGGGGAACCACTGGGCTACACCAAATAGACAACGGAGAAACCATCTTCAGGGATGTTAATATAGTATTTTTTCTTGTTTTTTTTTTTTTTCTTTTCTTTTGGAAAACAGTTTATCAGCTTTTACAATCAAGACTCAAATCATGCAGGAACGCATGGGAACTCTGTGCCTTTAATTTTTTGATAGGAATTATTACGTATTTATTTCCGGGAGGGGGGCCTGGGGGGGTCTGTGGATGAGCTCCATTTAAAGGGGGGGGGGCGGCCGTTTTCGGTCCCCTTCATATAGCTTCCCCCTTCCCCCCCCCCCCTTTCCTTTTACACTATCAACGTTAACTAGGTAAGAAAAATTTTTGGAGACTTCGTCCTGCCAACTTGCCGAATACTATCCATAAACGGTGATAAGGGCAGATACGCGAAGCATTAGTGAAGCATATTGTATGCATTATACATCATCTTTATCATTTAAAAATGATTTTTATCTGCTTTATTATAATCTTTTTAGGCTATTTTTTTACATAGCTTTGTATATAAATCATTAGTTTTGGTATAGTTTTTCTATGCATAGTGGTTTTCAGTAGTTTGTTACTGATTGTTCATCTGAGGAAACAAATATTAAAATAGATTGATTATGCAAAACCTTATAACGGTTGCAATAGTTTGAAAACTACTCTGGCGGCATCCTAATATGCCTGGGGACACCTTGTTCCAGTGGCAGCCTGCTACAATGACAATATGTACTTTGCAGCACATGTTCTGGTGGCACCGTGTTCTGTGGAGGGCCCCTGTTATGTTTGAAACCTACTCTGGTGACCCCTGCTCCATCTGGTGACCCCTGCTCTATCAGGTGACCCTCTGGTATGTCTGGTGACTCCCTGCTCTGACTGGTGACTCCCTGCGCTGTCTGGTGGCCCCCTGATCTATCTGGTGACATCTGCTGGCAACTTTATAAGGTGGGAACCTAATCTTGTGGCACATTATTTCTGTAGCACCCATTTTTATGGCACCCTCCTCTGTTGAAAGCCTGTTCTGGTGGCACACTTGTCTCAGGGCACCCTGCTCTGGTGGCACCTTGCTCTGGTGGAACTTTTCTCTGGTGGTAGACTGTTCTGATGACATACTTGTCTGATGGCACCCTGTTCTGGTGGCACACTTGCCTGATGGCACCCTGCTCTGGTGACACCCTGTTCTGGTGGCACACTTGTCTGATAGCACCCTGCTCTGGTGGCACACTTGTCGGATGGCACCCTGCTCTGGTGACACACTTGTCTTGTGGCACCCTGCTCTGCTGACATACTTGTCTGATGGCACCTTGCTCTGGTGGCACACTGATCTGATGGCAACCTGCTCTAGTGGCACACTTGTCTGATGGCACACTTGTCTGATGGCACCCTGCTCTGGTGGCACACTTGTCTGATGGCACCCTGCTCTGGTGGCACACTTGTCCGATGGCAACCTGCTCTGGTGGCATTCTGTTCTGGTATTTAACTGAGTTCTGTTATGAAACTCGATCGAACTCTGTCAAATGTTCTATTTTTATTTTGGATGTATCCAGGTTAGGGTGTCACTTGGTGCGGTCCAGACCTCGCACCCCTCTAAAGACGTCAATGCCTCCAAGCCATTTTGTGAAAAGGTTTATTTACTCTTTTACCCCATTCATTGTACGCTTTTTTAAGCACAGCTTTTGGGATAAGTGGATTATGAACAACTTTCCAGAAACCTTATATAAGCCAGGAGGAGTGTCCTTGTCCAATTTGCTTGCGATCCATTGTTTAGTTTTCTTGTGATTAATCGACCCATTAACAAACACACAAACATAGTCACATTTACCTTTATAAATAGGGATAAAACATGTATTCTTAATTGTTTTAAATTCGAAACTAACCCGTTGTTCACAACATTTATTTGTAAATATTTAGTTTAGTGACGGTTTCGGGCCCGTGGAGAATGCAAAATTCTTTTAAAGTGTTGATGTTTATTCTAAAGGCAGTTATTTCTAGCCTTTTGCTTACTTCGCATATTATCGACCAGTTATCCATTATTAGGGATAACCAGTGGAAAATGAAGCAACAAGTAACAAGTGACCAACCTCTGATAAAGATTAAATTCATTAACTTAGCTTTTTGTTTTTATATTTATTATTCATTTACACTCCCAATGAAACAAACCAAAAAATGCTCCCTCTATAAAAGTTAAATTCAGTTAATGAAATATTTTTAATCAAATTAATCCCGGGACGAGGAAAAATTCACCACCCCCCCCCTCTAAGCAAAACTCCGGGAATTGGGAAACACTAGTAGCCGCCTAAAAATCTCCGGCAGAGCGGCCGAGATGTCACTGACCAGCCTGCATTTTTTTTTCCCGGTGTCGAGGTGGGCTCGTCCACCAGTGGTCCTAAAATTTCTGATTAAACTTAGTTTTATTTTCATTTGATTGTTATTTTTAATAAATTAATTTTGTTCAATAAAAAAAAAATCTTGAATTATATTACCTTGGAAAAAAACAACAACACCACACACACATATATTATATACATATAGTTCGTACACACCGAGGGGCAGCCAATTTTCAAGATTTTGCGTACGCGTGCAGCCGGCGTACATATGGCCCGAGGGAGAGGGGGTGGGGTCTCGGCAGAAAATACATGTGTTATCAACAAAGTATACAATATTCAGTCTGAAACTCCGAAAGTCCAAAAATAGTATATTTATATCTCGAATGCTGTAAAAAAAATATCACGCAATGTTTTGTAGCAGGGCTGTACAACTCAAAATGTAAGGCGGGCCGCAATACTTTATGAAAAACTTGTGCGGGCCAAAAGAAAATAGGACAGGACTTGTGCGGGGGCCAAAAAAAAAAAAGTAAACAGGGGTCGAGCTATTAAGAAAATAATACGAATAAAGAATATTTTGTTACTTCGCGGGCCGCAAAGTGGGTTCTGGCGGGCCACATGTGGTCCGCAGGCCGTATGATCTGCAGGCCTGGTTTGTAGGAATAATCGTCATAACATTGCCATGTATTTTCACATATGAACTCGCTAAATGTGCTCAGATTATACTCTGTAGTAGAGGTATTGCATCAATATTTAGTCTACCCCATGTTCAACGCGTACGTAACGCATGTTTTGCCAGTGGTTCTAAAATGTTCGTTTCCCAGCGCCTATGCCAAATTCAGTTTTTCTCCAGGCTCCCTGTGTTAAGTTCTAACAATTACACTTAATCACAGAGTTGCCTTCGAAATAGTGAATACAAAAACAAAATAAAATAAAGGGCTAGGTAAATATAAATGACGATGCAGTGCCGTCTTAAGGCATGGAAACAGTGGGCACTTTCCCAGGGCCCCGCGCTTCTGGGGGCCCCCTTGCTTCTACGAGACTCACTCTCATAAAGGCATTACATTGTAAATATTGTTAATGAATATTGAAAATTTTTGGCAATTAAATTTGATTTAAAAATCAGTGGACAGCATGTTTCCCAATTTTAAACCACGATTTTATCGGCCCGTTCCAAAATTAATAGTATAAATGCGAATCACAAGTTGGATACTTTTTAAACCTCTAAAGGGGAATAACTCTCGTCAACAAGTTTTACTTCTCCCAGATATGAATCGAAAAATAATAAAGTTAGAGCATTTCTTTACAATCAAGTTATACAAAGATGTTGGCCCGGGCGGTTATGACCCTAGATACGCCACTGCAGCGTAGTGAAATTAGTGGATACAAATCTATCCTAGCACCAGTTCAAGTACTACTGAATTTAATTAGCATTATATAAGAAATATGTAGGTCACCAATGAAAAATTCTTTTTCAAAGTAAATTTATTTTTAAAAAAAACAACAAAATATTAATAATTAATATTTTTTTACAGAAAAATATTTTGTATTCTGTGTATGAAAAACATATTTAGATGATAAATAGAACCCAACAGCCACCGTATGTCTGAGCTGTAGGTAGAAATATGTAAACTGAACCCACAGACAACTGAACGCACGACTTGTGACCACAAAAATAATAAAAATAGAATAGAATTAGTATTAGATCTAAATTAAAAAATGCCGAAACGCTTAGAAAACTTACCACCTACCACAGTTTTCTACTAAATTATTATATATATTTTTATAATTAGTTTCCTTGGTTAATAAGTTAGCGTTAAAAAATAATTCTACTCTGCAAAGGATTGCCCGCTTTAAAAAAATAATTTAAAAAACCAGTAATAATATAGTTTGCAAATTATTTTAGTTTTGCAATTAGAATTAGAGCGAGTTATTTATCCTCAAGAAATGTCAATTTACGGACACTCACTCAGAGCGACTCTTAAAATGAAATATATTCCTTATGTATAGTATAGGCCTATAATATGATGAGCGTACTGCCCAATGCCAATGCTATCATCGACAGTATTGTCGTAAACAAGTAGGCCCAAAGCTTAATTTTAAGTATTATTTCCACATTTTGAAATTCGGTTCTCCGCATCTTTTTTACATTTTTTTTATCTGCCTCAGCCTTAAGACATTATACTTTCTAGAATCATACCATACTATTCGGGATATTTTAAGATTGTTGATTTTTATTGAGTTTTTATTAATTTATAATTGAATTGATGCTTATTAAATAATAGGCCTTTCAGTAATCCTATAATATAGCTTTGCTCAACTATGCGAAATAAATATCGTCTTTAAAAAAAACGTGTTTAGTAGAGTTATATTAAGTTATAATGAATATGAATTAATGTCTTTTCAGATTTTTTTAATAATTACCGGGTACCTTTTCCTATAATGTTTTAACTTCCATGAATTATCCCATTATCATTAATTTATTGTATAGAAAAAATAGACAACATACAGTATAGTAGTATAGACACTATAGATAATGAAACCAAGAACCCTAATTAAAGTAATTTTTCATCTTAAATAAAAAACAATAAAGCCCAGACTCCTCCCTTTACTTGTGTTATAGGCAGGTTGATTAAAGTAAAGTATCTTGGAAAATGTTACCATTTTTAGTTATTACCCTTACACCACTTTTATGTAATCTCTTGGTAGCAAAGGCCCACTAAAAATAGGGTGACATTAATTTAATAATTAATATGTTATAATGTAGTTTCTATACATATAATATAATAGGTTTCTTCTCTATTATTTAAGCATATAAACAAGTATAAGTCATATTGTGTTTTTAATGGTAACCTACATTGTAGTTGTAATGTTAATTTTAATTATAAATCAAACAATTTTTAATTTCACTTGTTCTTTTTGAGTAATTTTATTATATTGTGATTAAGTATTAAGTAACATATTAACTATTCTTATGCTGAAACTGAAGTCCAGTACAAGTTCTAATTTATAAATTTTTTATATTATACATTCAAGTATTATACAAAAATGCATAGACTCTACTAGTTTTTAGAAATATTTCTTCAGTTTGCAAAATATCTAACCCCAACCTCAAATTTCACATTGACATTATTTTAAAAAAAAATATGTTACGAATTACAAGGATTACGTTTTAGACAACAGTAAGAATTTTACTAACAAAGAGAAGCTTTTTTTTTTCTTGTAAATTCTAATTTAATCAGATAGCAAATAAATTTATTGTAATTTAATCTGTTAAAAACATTATTTTGGAAAAACTGACAACGCAATAATGTAATTATGGAAGGAATAAGCAGTACAATTGATAATATTAATAAACACAGTTAAACTATGTTGTATAATTTTTCTGATGCACATTTTAAAAAAAAACAATTATCTATTTTTTTATTTTTCAGATGTTTTGAAATTATTAAGATTGCTTATGGTATATTACTGTGATTTATAGAAAGAGCAAATGCATAAATACAGTTTATACAGATAAGAACTCAAATATTTCACGATTTATTTGTTTTTAAAATCTGGACAATGGAGAAGGTTGATTATAAATTTATTCCCAGGCTTATAAAGGAACAAGATGTTACACCAAAAACAGAAATAGATTTTAATGACTTTAATGAACCATTAAAGAAAGAAATATATAATGATGTCGACCCAAGGAAAAATCTAGATTGTGATAGTTTAGTCAGTTTGACAGAGACAGATATAGAATTTAATAAACTGTTAAAGAAAGAAAGAAATAATGATGTTAACCCAGTCAAAGCAAAAATCAAGCTGGAGGCAGGATTTTGCAGACATCAGATGTTTGAATCAATTTTAAATTTAACAGTGAATACTAAATGTGTTTCAGCAAATATCTCAGAAAAGTTAACCAAAGATCAACCGATCTGTTGTCGGGAGAAACTTTCTTTACCTTCATGTAAAAAAACAGAGAAAAACACTGCCTCAGCAAAGTGTTAAAGATATCATTTCTTCATCAAACCTGGAACATGGACATGGACAATCATGTGTAGCTGGGTTGATCCTGTATATGCCAAAACGTGCCAAGTGTACTTGTTTTTATAGCCATTTTAATGTTTTAGCTACTGTTTATATAGTCATTTTTCATATTGTAGTTACTATTCTAGTGTCTCTGGTTTTTCATTTTTATTTTGCTTTAGCAGTTTAAATAGTTTACATATTTTTAATAATTTTAAAGCGCTTAGAGCTGTAAGGTAAGCGCTATACAAAAATGCCTAAATAATAATAATGATATAATTTCTTCATCACACTTGGAACAAGGACAATCATGTGTAGCTGTATCTAAAGGTATAATTTCTTTATCACACCTGGAACAAGGACAATCATGTATAGCTGTACCTAAAGATATAATTTCTTCATCAAACATGGAACAAGGACAATTACGTGTAGCTGTATCTAAAGGACTGAATATTGGGAAAGGATCTTATAAATGTGACCCTTGTAATTCAGTTTTTGATGACAACTTGCACCTTGTGGTACCAAAAAAATCATGTGACATAACAATTTCTTATAATTGTGAAATTTGTTACACAGCTTTTTCTAAAGGTCAAAAGCTAGCTGACCACACGAACCATATTCTGGAGACAAACAATATAAGTGTGACATTTGTTGTGCTGCATTTGCTACTAAAACTGATATAGTTGTACACACAAGAAGACATACTGGAGAGAAACTCGACAAATGTGACATTTGCTCTGCTAACTTGGCTGTGAAATCAAATTTAACAGAACACAAAAGAAGACATACTGGAGAGAAAACCTACAAATGTGACATTTGTTCTGCTGCATTTGCTACTAAAATTGAATTAACTAAACACAAAAGAAGACATAGGAAAACCCTATAAATGTGACCTTTGTTCTTCTGCATTTGCTACTAAATATGCAATAACTAGACACAAAAGAAGACATGCTGGAGGGAAACCCTATAAGAGTGACATTTGTTTTGTTGCATTTGTTAATTTTTCCAAAATAAGAAAACATTTTGGAGACAAACACTGCCAATGAGATATTTGTCCTGCTGACTTGCTGTAGCTGTTACATGACTTGAAACAAAAGAAACCATACATGAGAGTCTCAGTGGAGCAATAAGAGAAAATAGCTTAAAGACGAATAATCCCGCCAATGTGGTATTAGTTATTTGCTATGAAGTTGTATTAACTCTCATTTAATAAGACATAAAATACATGTCACTCTTGATTTACTCCATTGTAATCTCTTAAGATTATTATATACAGAAGAAAACTTTGTTTTTTAAAATGATTAATGTCACTTTTTTATAGTTTAAAATTTCTAACTGGAATCAAATAATGAAAATGTAGTGTGATTAAGTTGTTTCCTTTTGAGCATGCCACCAAACCAAGTAGAAAAACAAGCTAGAATCAAAGATAACATCACATTTTGTTGGCACTTTAACAACACTGCCTCCGGCACTGTAACAACACCGCATGTACTGTAACAACACCGCCTGTATTGTAACCCCACCAGCTGAAATTGAAATATTATAGTACAGGTGTTTTTTCGGTCTATCAACCAAGATTAATCCGGGTCCAAACTGAGTGAAATGGACACTTTGGCCCATTAAGAGAAAATAATAACCTGATTTAGAAAGCAGCTGGTATCTCTCTTGTTGAATTTACAAAATATCATTAAGTTTAATTTCCCCTCTGAAAGTGAAAGACTGGATAAAAATGCAAAATTTAATATGGTCTCTTGCGAGTGTATATTCTTTCAGAATATTTCAGATTATTTGATTTTTAAAAAGTTGAAATGGGGTGGGTGGGTTGTGGTGGACAAGTGCATATTATCAACATTAAAATGAAGCAGATTTGCGCCTTTGGTGAAGCTTTGGCACAACACAAATTTGCACTAGAAGAATCCATCTTTTTAACGTAGATGTCAATTATAAATAAGGCTCATGACTTTGATTAAAATCGTTTTGTTCATATATTTTCTAAATCATCATATGATTAGATATTTGAAGCAATTATTTTGTTCATTTAATTTCAAACAACTTTTTTGTATCATCATATGATTTGATATTTGAAACAATAATTTCGCTCACATAATCATAATTTCAAACAAATTTTCTACATAATATCATATGCTTAGATATTTGTAGCACTCATTTTGTCTTTATTTTTTAAATAGAATGTTGTATGGCTCAATGTATGTGTACTAATCAGTAATTTTACACATCTTATTTGTATAGTGTTACGTACTGCTATCTATTTGGAGAAATTAATATCCTATTTAAGTGTATGGCTTGCTCTACAACAGTAGAGGCCCACATAAAAATATATACCAAATGATAAATTACAATAACAAAGAGTGCGACACTCAATCCAGGGCTAATTACAATTAATAAGTTTTATTAAGCTACTAATAAATTACAAAATAAAAAGAAATATAATTGAAATCTTTGACTCACAGAGTACTGTTTTACTTGTACCGGTACAACGTTGAATAAAAATACAATCTACAATGACGAATAGGAAACTACACATATATGCTGTAAACAAAGCTCTAACTCTAATGCAAGAATAACACACTCCAAATATTTCGTGATAAAATGCTCTCTCAAAAAATCTCTGGTGTACATGGGCGCCCGCAGGGGGGGGGGGAGGGGGCAAGGATTGATTGGAAACATTTTTTTGACCAAAATAGACACAAAAATTATGAAAGTAAAGAGAAAATAAAGAGAAAGTAACTAAGCTGATGTCCTGTCCGTTCGTTCACCTTACAAATAAGCTACAGTAAATTAAAATTACATTAAAACATTACTAAAAAATTGTTGCCCCCCCCCTGGAAAGTTAACTGATTTGTTTGCCCCCCCCCCCAAGAAAGTTTTCTGCGGGCGCCCATGCTGGTGTCCCATTTCATATGCTGTTTTACTAATTTTTCGAGAACCGCCTTACGCATTGTTTTCCTTTCTAGCTTTCTCCAGATTTTTCTACAGAATTCTGAAGGATACAGACTATTAATTTTATTTAAACGCGGTCTCGACCTTGGTCTCGGGTACTGCTAGAGTTTATGACGTAAACACGTCTTCTACGTAACAATAGTCAGAACTTGTTACGGGCGGAACATAGTCCTACTTCAGCAGGCTACACCACAACAGGGACCCGAACTGACGGCATTTCACTCTCACGTACAAATGTTTGTACGTTTACACCTCGTGCCTTGAACCTGGAAGCCAGGGCAGCATGCGAATCCTGTGTTTATAAAATGTTATTTTGCACAGCCAGGAATATGGAGGTGGTTACCGATGTGTTAGCCGCGGCCATAACATGATCAGACCTGTTATATACTGCATGTTTTTTTTTACTATTAAGATAATGTATTGAAAGATTTTGTGATGATTTTTTACGATTTTAAGAGTTTGAAAGTAAACAGGTCTGTGTGATAAAGAGGGAGAGTTCAGCGGCCTCATTCCTCTCCAGAATATACATTACTTCAATCAGTAAAGTCACATGATTTAATTGTATGAAAATATTGAAAAACATTTTGAGAGCAAATGTATAACCAATCCAAATTGCAATTCTATGCATGAGTTGATTGTCAATTAGATTTTAGATACACCAACAACATATTTTCCTTATGATAATTAATTTTCAAGCTGTGATTATAAAGTTTTTAATTTCTATCAACGTGTCTGTGGAAAATTTGCTGCATTATTACTGTATTTGCAGTGCCGTCTTAAAGTATGGGCACTAGCCCAGGGCCTCACTCTGCTGGACGGAGGGGGGCATATACCTCATGCCTCTAGGGCGTATCATGCTTTAGACGACATTAAGCTGCCAAAATTGCTAGAGTCTTGAAATATTTTGTGTTAATTTAATGTGCTTTTAATTTTAAAATGTAGTGGGAAGACCGTTTCTCCAGTTTTTTTTAAAACAATTTTGTTCAGTGCTAACATCAATTCAAATTTGTTGGTAACTAGTTGCAGACAAAGTTTCTTTTGATAAATTGTTAGTTTTTTAAAAAAAATCCCGGCGTTAAAAAAAATTTGTTGAGTAGTATTAGTGAATCGAGCGGTCTTGAATTAGAAAAGGCGCCATAAGTTCATTATTAAGTTATTTATAAAGAAAGTTTTAGTAACGGTAGTAGTTTTAGTAAGAAATTACAAATAAATCTTTAAAGTTATTGCATTTGTTTTTAAAATTCATTCTGTTTCATCTTCCCTCTAATAATGACAAAGCACAATGATAAATAACTGTCGCCTTTTGCTAATAGTTCAAATCTTTTTCTTTTATACTTTATACCATTTAGTTATGATTTAAATACAATTTATTTCATTAAAAATATAACCTGTTTTAATTGAAATGGTCTTAAACTTAAAAATCTAAAGACCCTTTCTTTTCTTTGTAACTGTAAATTTTGGAAGATCTATTAAAGTTTTTAAGTAAATCCAAAATGGTAATTATTATATTTATATTAATTTACTGTTGTTTCTTGTTGTGTTTGAAGAACAACGGTTTGAATGGAAATATTTTTTTTTTTTAATTCACTTATTGATGAAGTAATGTAAGTATAAACGAATAGTTTCAAAATAAAATTTTGAATCCTTTAATTACCGTACTAATTAGATATTTATTTTAAAAATAAAAAGGATTTTGTGACCCAGGCCTGCTCTGGTGGCACAGTTGTCTGATGGCACCCTGTTCTGGTAACTGAACAAGAAAGTTTACAAACATATAGCCCATTCAATTATTTTGCATTTGATACCTCATTTTGTCATACAAACCCAACACTATTTTAAATAGTTTTTTTAATCCCAACCTCTCACTTCTGGTACCCGGGTACGAATAATCGCAGCCTTAAATCTTATGTTGTTGTTTTTTTTTCAAGTGAGCGTCGCAAAATCATGACCCAGTTTACGTGTTAAAATCCTGGCTAGGCACAAGGGATGTGAGAGTTTTGGATGGGGGGTTCATTCATCCGTGCAGTTAGGCTTGAGCACTGTCCTCACTAGGGGATTAATTTACATAGGCCTTTGAATCGTATTAAAAGATCACGCAAATGTAAAATTTAATGCGGAAAAAAATGGCATCCAATGAATAATATTGATTACACCCCCCCCCCACACCCCCCCCCAAAAAAAACCAAAAAAAAAACCAA
>CAXITT010000026.1:1240646-1280053 GCA_964033795.1 Lymnaea stagnalis | reverse complement strand
AAAAAAAGGGGGGGGGGGGGGGGGGTGTCGTCAACAATTCTATTCTTCCATGATTTAAAAAAAAAAGAAAAATTCTCACAAAAAGATATTAAATTGCAAAAACTTTTAACAACATTTTAATTGCAGTAAAAATTTTAGAGTTTCAAATAGATCAGCACCGATGATTGTGTTCTTGGGTATTCGAAAGTGTCACATAGATCAGCAGCGATGATTGTGTCCTTGGGTATATGAAAGTGTCGCAATAGATCAGCGCCAATGATTTTGTTCTTAGGTATACAAAAGGGTCACAATAGATCAGCACCGATGATTTTGGTATAAGAAAATGTCACAACAGATCAGCACCGATGATTGTGTTCTTGGGTATATGAAAATGTCACAATAGATCAGCACCGATGATTGTGTTCTTGGGTATAAGAAAATGTCACAACAGATCAGCACCGATGATTGTGTTCTTGGGTATATGAAAATGTCACAATAGAGAAGCACCGATGATTGTGTTCTTGGGTATATGAAAATGTCACAATAGAGAAGCACCGATGATTGTGTTCTTGGGTGTACGAAAGGGTCACGTGACTGCTCCTCAAACAAACAAAAATTTTAAAAAGAAATGATAAAAAAATAATCGGATAATGTGTGGCTGCCAAGGATAGAAAGTGGTGTTGGCAGACTATGGGCTCGTCTACAACCAGAAATGGAAAATGCAGATATTTTATGCGCCATCTGGTTAGACTAGACGAGGGTGATGTCATCCGGTGGCATGATAATATCATAAATAAGTCAATGATAAATTAATCGGCTGTAATGCGTTTTGGCTAAGGGCAGTGGTTCTCAACCTGTTGGTCACGACCCCTTTGGTGTCGAACGACTCTTACACAGAGGTCGCATAAGACCATCGGAAAACACATATTTAGGAAGTAGCAATGAACATAATTTTTTTTTTGGGAGGGGTGTGGAGGGGGGGGGGTCAGACCAGAACATGAGGAAATGTATTATAGGGTTACGGCATTATGAAGGTAGAGAACCACTGACTTAGGGCCATCAAAGTGACGATGAAAAAATAAAGTGAGACACACATATTTGGATCTTTTCAATTTTATAAATAAATTTTGCACTATAAAATTGACTCTAGTCGTAGACTCCCATTGTTATAGTCACAAAAATATACGTTTATTAAAACAAGTTCTCACAAACATAACAGATGTGTCATCCCCTGGCAATTGCTATAAATATTTAACATTGAAAGAGATCCCAATTCATTTTCCTTCAAATTATTATTATTTTTTTTTTATTATTATTATTTTTTTTTTTACAATTCTGTTGTTTTTTCTCGGAGAGTGAGCAGAGACGAGAAGTGTGTGTATGTGTGTGTGTGTGTGTGTGTAAGTGTTTATGTGTGTGTGTTTACTTTAGACATAATTTATAAGGCCAAAGGTTCCTCCAATTTTAGTCTTCGACAATTACAAGAAGAAGGGATGGGGTCAAAAGGTCCCAACAAGTTTACAAACAACTGAAACAAGTTAATGCAAGGATTGGCGAAGACGGAGCGTGATCCGAGCTGGAGCTGGTAAAATTCTTAACAAATAAAAATTTTTATTTGAAAATAAATTATTAAACAATTTATAAAAACTTCAGCTCTACATTTCTACTACCTGATATGTTACTCCAACTCTTCTACCAGCTGTGTTGTTCCAACTCTTCTACCAGCTATGTTGCTCCAACTCTTCTACCAGCTATGTTGCTCCAACTCTTCTACCAGCTGTGTTGTTCCAACTCTTCTACCAGCTGTGTTGTTCCAACTCTTCTACCAGCTATGTTGCTCCAACTCTTCTACCAGCTGTGTTGTTCCAACTCTTCTACCAGCTATGTTGCTCCAACTCTTCTACCAGCTATGTTGCTCTAACTTTTCTACCAGTAGTGTTGTTCCAACTCTTCTACCGGCTATGTTGCTGGTACCTGCATTTCTATTGGCCCGTTAATAAGATGGTATATGTTAGTTACGATAACATACACGTCTCATTAAACCAGTGGTTCTCAACCTTCCTAAAGTCACGACCCTTAAATACATAACTGTAAAGTATATGTATTTTTCGATGGACTTAGGCGACCCCTGGGAAAGGGTCGTTCCACCCCCAAAGGGGTCGCCACCCACAGGTTGAGAATCGCTGCTTTAAACAAATTATAATCCTTTAAACCAGCGCTACCCCCACTCCCAAATATATATATATTCTTGACCCTTTGAATACATTATTTTAAGTCCTTGCCGTGATTTAACTGCACAGTAATGTGTCAATAATTTAACCATGTGGTAAAAATAAAAAGAGAACAATATGACTAACTAGGTCATAAAGGGCAGATTACCAATAAAGCTGGAAAGGGGGCCGTTAAGGAGTTAACACCGATTACCTAAATATTAATGTCTATAAAACCAATATTCAATATACATTTTTATTTTATTTTTCCAGAGCTCGGAGCAGAGCTTGGGCTAAAAAAAAAAGATCTCCTGAGGAAAGATGGAGCGGAGCACGGCCCAAAATCCTGCTCCACAAATCCTTGGTTTAATAGTTAAAGAGGAGATAAAGGGATGCTACTCAGGCTAACAATATATTTTGTGATTTATTGCAGTTGTCTCCCTTGCATATCTCTTTTAACGGTTCCAAAGAAAATTAAATATACCTTTTTTTTTTTTTTCTTTTTTTTTTTTAGAAATGTCCCTCAAAATATTTATAGTAAAGAACAAGTAACGTTCGACCTCTATTTCGGCTGTTGGGAAAGTATTATTCTTCACCTATTATTATTTTCTCCTTGTGGTACACAGACCATCGCAACTTATTTCCAAGTATCTCCGTTCTGAGTCTGAACTCTTTCTTCTTGCCAGCCCTTGGCCCTTAGTGTTGTATCTATCTATCGCTCTCCTTCTCCTTGTCAAGGCCCTTTCTCCACTTGTCCCGTGGATTCCATGGTAGAGACAAGCCCGGTAATACATTCGGACACATGAGATCGACCTGCTGTGTTCCTAATTGTTTTATTCATGGGTTATGTTTATGTAACTATTGTTCTGGTTAATGCTTACATACGGGTAAGAATATTGGGTGGGAGCGATAGGGGTGTGTTATTGTGGGGTTGTTTTTTTTTTCATAATCAAGTGGAAACTGGCTTGTTAAATACTGGGATCAATCTACTGCATGTCAATAATATTAAGGCGTGACCCCCCGGTTAAATTTTAAAAAAATAACTTGTGAATCCATTGTAAGCAGCCCAGCATCTGAGTGCATTCTTTACTCCACCTTCAGTGTTTACATAAAATCATTTCTTACTCCCCGATTATCAGAGGCGTAGTGAGGGGGGGGGGACAGATGTCCCCGGGCGCCAGCTAGTTAGGGGCGCCAAAATGTGCTTTTATATTATATTATTGGTAAAAATACTGGGTTTGAGAGTTGAAAAAGAAGAAAAGGGGGCGCTTTAAAATTGATCTTGTCCCCGGGCGCGAATCTTGTCCCCGGGCGCCAAACACCCTCGCTACGCCTCTGTCTATGGTGACACAATGCCATCCCTATCGCGCCAACTCCCTGCACAAACACTTCATTAGCATTGTTGAGCACAGCAGTTTGTGTGACCCTCTAATCTTCGTACGAGAAGTGATGAATATCTGAGAATAGGCAAATTGGAAGAATGGCATTGGTAACAAGAAAACAAAGCAAAATAGAACTTCCTAGAGAAGCACTCAATCCACAGTTTCATACCAGCCTCAGTCGCCATTTTGAATGGTGTGCCAAGTGGGGTTCCGTGACGAACATAAACAGACGGGCGTTTTGAAAATACAAACTTCCTGTCTTCCCAGCTTTGATGTCGCCCGCCGCACAAGGTCAAACTGTCACTCATCAGTACTCCGACGCCTGTTCGCGTCACCTTTGTTAATTTGCCGTCCGGGAAAAGAACTTCTTAAGCCTGTTTGACTAAGTCCAGCTCGTGTTTGAGAACCGGTGTGATTGACGGGTTTGTCCCATTCGATCAGTTGGAGACAGAATCGGTTTCAAAATAGTTTCCATTTTTGGTCGAATTGGAAAAAGTATGTTTTTTGTTTTTGTTTTTTTGTTGTCGTGTGCATCATTCTTTCGTTGTTTTACACATCCACAATGTATAACCAAGTTTTGACTTCATAGGATGGCTGATAAGAGTGACTTGTGACTTCAATGGATGGCTGATGGAAGTGAGGTGTGACTTCAAAGGATGGCTGATAGAAGTGAGTTATGACTTCACAGTATGACTGATAGAAGTGATTTGTGACTTCACAGGATGGCTAATAGAGGTGAATTGTGACCACAGAATGATTCATAGAAGTGAATTGTGACTTCACATGATTCCTTTAAAAAAAATATCTTACTATACAATTTTTCTGATTTAAAATAGATAATCTTAATAAGATAATTTTTATTCTGTCTTTCTATTCGATACAATGAAAATAAATTTGTTTATTGTAATAAAGTGAACTGTACACACCACATTACAATTTAATGAGATCAACAGAAGAATGTGTCTCATTGGTAAAGACTAGAGTGTCTTCAATATGTGTCCTATTCAGTCCTGACTGATTTTTTTGCTCTACCCATCTCTCTCTTAGTTTTTGAGTGATCTAGGCCCAATGCACCACATAACATCACCTTGTGCTCTAGGCCCAATCCACCACATAACATCACATAATGATCTAGGACCANACATCACCTTGTGATCTAGGCCCAATGCACCACTTAACATCACCTTGTGATCTAGGCCCAATGCACCACTTAACATCACCTTGTGATCTAGGCCCAATGCACCACTTAACATCACCTTGTGATCTAGGCCCAATGCACCACTTAACATCACCTTGTGATCTAGGCCCAATGCACCACTTAACATCACCTTGTGATCTAGGCCCAATGCACCACTTAACATCACCTTGTGATCTAGGCCCAATGCACCACTTAACATCACCTTGTGATCTAGGCCCAATGCACCACTTAACATCACCTTGTGATCTAGGTCCAATGCACCACTTAACATCACCTTGTGATCTAGGCCCAATGCACCACTTAACATCACATTGTGATCTAGGCACAATATACCATTTCACATCTTGGCCCAGTACATCACTTTAACATCATGAGGTACCATGACAAATGTACAGTGATTTAATGCGTCACGCTGAATAATATGGCATCAGAAGGTCACAAGCCATGCGTGTTTAGCTATAGTGCGATGTAAGTTCTCAAGCCATGCGTTTTAAGCAAGCTGGACGTAAGAAGAGGAATACACTGATGACGTAAGAAGAGGAATACACTGATGACGTAAGAAGAGGAATACACTGATGACGTAAGAACAGGAATACACTGATGACGTAAGAACAGGAATACACTGATGACGTAAGAACAGGAATACACTGATGACGTAAGAACAGGAATACACTGATGTGTCGTCCCACTATTCATTTGCCTCAATATCCTTTCATGATTTTGTTTTAAATTTCTTCACATTCCCTATAATACCACATATGTTTATTTCTATATGAAAATCATGCATAATATCGTGTGGTAATCATAAGGATAGCATATGTCGTTCTCACAAAACGGGACAAAACATAAAACACCGATACTGATAGGAAGTAAAAAACAAAAAACGCATACGATGTTGACATAATGTTTATATGGTGACATACAATAGTTGCTGTATGAAGTTTGGCATACAGATAGTTTCGGTCATGAAAAAGTAACAAGGTATTTTTTTTATGTACATGACCATGTAGTCAGTAACTATCCAATCTGATGACAGATTAGGTCGAATGGTAATTCTGTACATTATATTACATTATTATAATGCATATCTTAAACAAGCGGTTACAGAAACATCTTTAGCGATATAAAGCCTCTAATTTACATTACGGTGTTTACATGTTAATCTCTATTTTAGTAAATACAATTTTTTTTTACTCCAATCAGTCTCAATTCACGAATACGCTATATATTAATTATATAGATACACATTATGTATATATTAGGTTTTTTATGTTGAGATTTAAGACTGCAGGTTTTTTTTTTGGTTTTTTTTAGCAATTTTGGAGTTTGCCTGTTAGTAAATCTCTTCTTTCGTGCATGAGAGAAATCAACCCTATTTGTTTGATCGCTGTAAGTGTAAGCTAAGCTAAGCAAGGAAATATTTGGAAGTTCTTTCCCACCACACGTCACATAGAATGATTCCTATGATCAAATGGACGCCCATACCTACCTCAGCTGACACAGTTGTCCTATAATTTCTTATATTAAAATAAAGCCTCACAGACTACAGACTTTCATGGGGCAGACAAACACATTATCCCATACACAACCTTTTCAAACACGCTTTTATTGTGTAATTCATTTATTGCGTCTTAAAATTTAATGTAATTTTGTTTTAAATCACTGTTTTCTTTATACATTTTTTAAATATAAAAAAAACAGACAACTATTTTAACTATTTTCACATCACTCATATTACAAAACTAAATGAATCAATAGAAGAAAAAAAAAACACACACAAAAACGGATTTTTATCTAAAGCAAATATTCAAATTAATAACTTGAATAAATTAAATTCCAGCTTCCTGTACAAATTTACACATAAACAAATGTTTATTTGATGAGATGTTTTGTTTTTCTCTCCAACTGGGTTCATCCTGTGAAAGACAACTTGATTCGGCATAAGGAAATGAGTACGGTAAGTAATCGTGGGTTAAAAGTTCAATGAACCACACGTAAAAAAAACCCCACTTCATATCGAGCTATTGTAACATATTGTACATTCCCACTTTCATAGTTCGATTAATGTTTGAGTTCATGAAATGTGGCTTTTGAACAGGGTCTACGAGGCCATCAACTCGATGGATTGTGTGATGGGGCGGTGGTCCATCCCGGGCGGCGCTTCCTTCTCCTTTACGTAAGGGGAGGGGGGGGGCATTTTTCGTCGAAAGTGGCGGCAAAAATCTTGGCTCGCCCATGGCGGCTCTACCCCTAGCTACGCCACTGATAGAGTGGACCTAGGTTCGGCAAAGTTGTGGTATACTTTTTTGAAATTAGTACCTGCATACCCGGTGGCGCAAAAAGGTTAACATAGGGACCAATGATTAGTTAACATTCTACAGAAATGTTTAGGGTGTCCTCAATGGCGTAGCTGCCGGAAGTCGTGGTGGAGCCATCATCGTCCTCCTCGTCCAGGCTGTGGTTGAGCGAGGTCAAGGGCACATGACGGTGGGTATACTGTGGCGGCTGCTGGACGAGGGGGTAACCGTTGGGAGAAAGTGGCTGCTGACGTCTGTTGGAACCCTGCAGACGATCGTGGTGCCTCGCAGCGTCACGGCTCGGAGGCGCACTGATTCCTAGCGGCGCACTAATTCCCAGCGGCGCACTGATTCCCAGCGGGCTGTTGGGCTGATCACGGGGATCATAACGGGGCAGCGCTTGGGGCCTGTCCTGCTGGCTGGGGACGGAATTGACCATACCGTAATTAGGGAACACCCTCTGCTGGTGGCTCATGTACGCCGACCGCTCGGAGCCGGAGAATGTGTTCGGCTGGTTGGGCTTGAAAGTTCTAGAATGCTCCGTGTTGGAGAATGGCCGATCTGCTGAGTTGTTGTCGCACGAGAATCGAACCTTTCCGGGGGCTCTGCTGGCCTTGTCGAGGTCGACGTGTGAGGTGTAGGCGCGTGCGTTGCGAGACAGGTCAAGCAGGCTGGAGCTCTCCCTCGTGTAGCCATGGACTGGACGCGGACCTATGTTGGTTTGTACTGGGTCTCTTGGGGGCACACGGGGTGCCGACGATGAAGACAAGTTGGGGGCAGCTGTTGGGTAGAAACTCAGGGGTGGAGTGCCTGGGTGGGGGAGGAGAAACAAAACGAGAAATACATTAAAGTAATGGACAATTTCTCAGAAAAATGGAACAAAAAGTTGTAGATATAATTTATGGTGCTGTTAGAGCATTACAATCATATATATATATATATATATTATCTTCACAATCATGCACATTAATTTTTTTTGTCATTTCTGACGTTTTTTTCTTCTTTCCTTTTCTTCTTCTTCCAGTCAGAAATAGATTGTAGCACTGATTTACCACAAATGGGTGTGTATTAAACAACCAAAATTAACTTTTTTTTTTTTAAAATGGTGGTCAATACATGGTCTTTAGCAGTATTAAAATTAGCATCCTACTACTGCTCCTGCTAATGTTTCATAGTTCTACAATATCCAAGCGATAAATAAATTTAAAAAAATTACTTTAAAAAAAAAGTTGTTTGGGATTTCTGTCCCTTACCTCCAGACCCGAGCTCCTCCACGTCACTGGCACCTTTGCCACTGTCACTCGTGGTGACGTCACCGGAAGAATCGCTGTGGTGGTCGTCACTTGTGGTTCTTTGTTTCATCTTATTATTAGAAAGAGAAAAACAACACTCCATAAAATAACAATAAAGTATATATGACATAATGTAATATTGTGTTAAACAAGAAACAGCTCAAGTAAAAATTTGTTTCAAAGATATTTTTTTTTTAATCGATTTTCTTTCTTTCTTTTTATCAAGTACATGTAAGAACCAAACATATTTGCCTGTCGTCGTTTGAGTTTAGCGTTGTTGATCCAACAGATCTTTTAACATTGCCGTCTGACATTCAAGGGACCGGGATTGGTTTGTAGAGCGAAAATTAAGAAAAAAACCCCACAAAATCATGAAACTTCTTGTTGTTACAAGTTGTAACGGCCAACTGTTTGTGTTTTTTGACAGTACCCACACTATCAAAGGTGCACAGTACCCACACTATCAAAGGTGCACAGTACCAACACTATCAAAGGTGCACACACTCTCACAAGTGCACGTAGTATTACTTTGCAAACCAATAAACTTAAGTGTAGAATAATATTTTTGTTTCAATTCAGAATTATTTCGCTTTAAATTCCACTTCTATTTTCTTTTGATTTAAATGCTACTAAACTATTTTGAGCGGTTAGATATTTAGTTGACTGAAAATTCTCAAATGTTCCTTAATCATGACCTTTAACCCCGGATGTTTTTATACGTTATAATTATATCAATCCATCAATATTTTGTGCTTTTTTAAAGGGCTGAGTGGTTAAAACGGTTTTTCGTGAATAGCCCCTGGTACCAAACCCATTAACCCAGGAAACGCAGCCTGCGCCCCCTCTCCTCCTTTACATCTCCCCGCTCCTTTGCATCCCTCCCCCTCCTTTACATCCCTCTAGCCAAGACACTGAGATCAGCGTGACCCGTGTCCCGGGCAGGCAAGACATCGATCTATAATCGATTATCGATAGCGGCTGAGAAATGAAGCCAAGTGATTCGACGCCATGTTTGTTGTGGGCCTTAGCTACACACGAGATGCTGGGTGCAGACTCTGTTTACAGGCATCCAGAGATGCGGTTTAAAAGCTGAGATGGGAGTATATGAGGTGGGAAATCAACAGTGGATAAAAGTGGATGACTTGTTGGGTTGGTGGATTAATGGCTCGAAGGATATTTAAAGGGTTGATGGGAGTACTGGGATTGGATAATTTTATGGATAAAAGGTTGGATAGATGAATGATGAGCTGCGTTGATGGACGAAAGAGTAAAAGTTTGGGATGGAAAGTAAGAGGGTGAGAATCTAATGATGGGATGAAAAATTAATGGATCAAAAGAATGGATGGTGTTGGATATCTCCATTTCTCGCCTACAACACTTAGTGACTTTTGATAGATGATTTAAATAAGCTCTCAAGGAACTGATTTAATGTGACGCTGATGGTGTATAACTTAAGGAAGGACAAAAATAAAAACAAAAAAGAAAGAGGTGTGTGTGTGGGGGGGGGGGGTTGTATGCAGGTAGCTGATACAAAAATAAAAACAAAAAAGAAAGAGGTGTGTGTGTGGGGGGGGGGGGGTTGTATGCAGGTAGCTGATCTATATTAGATCGATAATTCGATAAGCGCATATTTCTATCGAATGTTAATTAAAATGGCATAATTCGATACCGTTATTTCAATCTGCATACCCAGTTCAGGGCAAATACAATGCCACAGATCTATATGTACGTATTCCAGTTAGAGGCATGTAAAAGATTGTTTTTTTTTTTAAAAGAACATTCAAAGAGCATCTTGACTTGCGGGCGGTTCCGTCTGACATTTTCAACAAGCATTTTATAATGTTAACGATCTTTTCCTAAAGTGTTTACTGTTTTGATCATGAGAGGTCGATACCAGCCTCGTTTTGAAGTAATTGATTGCCTAAATGGAAAGACATCGCTGTGGTTTGCCGGGTTGCCAATGGCGACCGACGTCAACAATTGTTCTGCATGGTACGTTTCCGCGATTCGGGTTTAAGATAACGCATTAGGGATTGAATGATTTTTTCTGGAATCTTTAAGGGAGAGACATTTTGGTTTCTGTTTTAGTGTAGTTTATCGTTAACTGGATGACGCATTGAAGAAAACATGGCCTTTTCATCGTTTTCACGAATTATTTTAAAATTATTCTCTTAAGTAAACGCTAATCTTGCTTACCATTTTGCACTCATAACGCACGATTATACTCTGTTTCCGAAATAAGGCAGTTTTAGTGCAAGAACTAGTCATTTGTGCAAGGATGAGAACTGCGTTGTTACGCACTTATAGTGCTGTCGTTTAAAGATAATTGATGTTGTATTTATTTATGATAGCAAATCACGTATAAGCTAAATGATATTATTTTTTTCCGGTATTAATCAATATATAAACACCGTGTGACGCCATTTGGACATGTAGATTTTAGTTCCGTCCATGGAGGGAGGTTCATGAGTTATACATCTTAGAGCATTAAATGGTATTCTGTAGGGAGTTAGATGGTATCCCGTAGGGAGTTAGATGGTATTCTGTAGGGAGTTAGATGGTATTCAGCGGGACACATGAGTTAATTTAATTCTGTTATTTCGACTATATAAAGATGACACTGTGAACATGATAACATACGCCTCAGATAACTTACGTCGGTGAATAAAGAAAATGCCGGATGCTCAAACGAGTCGTGGGTCAAGGACGGGGCCTGCTTGAACGTGTGATGACTTCCGCCGGTCTGGTTGCTTTCGAACGACGTGTTGGGGTCACGACCTTTGGCCTTGCCCTCCCCGAAACCAGCCTCTTTGTCGGAGTTGGCCATGACGAATCCGGGGATGTTGTGGAGCTTGACGACAGCCTCGTTCTGGAAAGGGATGTTGCGGTGAGGGGCGTCTTTCCTCTTCGCAGCGGGGTGAGAGCATCTCGCGACGTCCGTGCGCCTCAGTATGAGGATAATCGCCACGATGATTATGGCGACGACGAGCGTAATGCCGGCAATGATTCCAGCCATGATGACGTACTTCTGGTCCATGTTCGCCTCGTCGCTGTAAATGGTCGCGTTGGTAAAGTCTATTTTCAAATAGAGGAAAGTTTCGTTGTAAAGGCGTGGATTTCCGCCATCTTGGACGGAGATGGTCAACCGGTGCTCGCTGTTCGGGAACTGCGTGAGCCGCCTGGCCACATAGACGGCGCCGGTGGAGTTGTCGATGCTGAAAAGTGATTGCTGGTTGCCCTCGGCGATGATGAAGAAAAGCTTTGCGTTGCTCTCCGTGTCCCCGTCGACGGCGTTGACCTGCGAGATGACCGTCCCCGGAGACAGGTTGGCGCTGATGTTGATGGTGTCATTCCCAGGAATGGGGAAAAGTATTTGCGGGGAGTTGTCGTTGTCGTCGGTGATGGCGATGGTGAGGGTCGAGGAGCTGCTGAGCGGCGGCGTGCCCCCGTCGGTGACGGACACGAAGATGGTGTAGCGGTCAAGGCTCTCCCTATCGAACATCTTGGCGGTCGTGATGGTTCCCGTCTCGGACACAAGAAACCCTCCGGCAGGGTCGGACTCGAGTTTGAAGCTGCACTGTGCGTTGACTCCTTCGTCTCTGTCGGCCACCACGATCTGGGCAACGAAAGCCCCGGGCGCCTGGTTCTCTTTGGTCTGGTAGACGGTCCTGGTGAATCCAGGGGCGTTGTCGTTCACATCACCCACGTTGACTGTTACTGTACCGGTGCCCGTCAGGGTGGGCGTGCCTTTGTCGACGGCCAGAACGGTCAGAAGTATCACAGAGGCCACTTCTCTGTCCACTGGGGACAGAAGGGAGATCCATCCAGTGAAGGGGTCGATGGTGAAGGCGTTGCTGGAATTGGGTGTCAGCTGATAGGTCAGCTCTTTGTTCATGCCCTCGTCGGCATCCGACGCGGACACCTGGATGATATTTGACTTCTGCTGGATATTTTCAGAGATACTAGATGTGTAAGCTGAGTCTCCGAAGACAGGGCTATTGTCATTCACATCTAAAAGCAGAACTGTGAAGTTTACGAATCCTGATAGGCCCGGTGAGCCCCCATCTGTGCATTTGAGAACTACGGTCATCTCGTTCTGGGTCTCCCTGTCCAGCTGACTCTTTACCACTATAGCGAATCCGTGATCTTCAATTGTTTTAAGGTCAAAGAATGAGTTCAAGGACGTACAGCCGACCACCCCGTCATTGCCTTCATCGTTGTCAATGTACTTGAGTGTCCCTATAAAAGATTCAACAGGCAAATTTTCTGACAGGAGGGTGCCACCTTTGATGTAAGGTTCAGCAAGTGTAAGGGACAGTTTCGGGGGCGTGTTCCCTACATCCAGGACGTTTATAATTAGGTTCGCCTGTGACGCCCCCGGTGGCGACCCGTGATCCTTGGCCTCCACGACGGCTTGGAACCTCCCCATCGACTCGTAGAGCAGCTCCGCCTTCACTGTGACATCTCCCGTCTCCGGATTCAACGCGAACAGCTGAAGTATCTTCCCGGAGGTGAGGGAGCTGAACTGATACGAAACACGACCGTTCTCCCCGGCGTCTAGATCAGTGGCGTTTATGGTCCCCACCTTGCTGCCGATATCAGCGGTCTCCAAGACTGTGAGGTCGAACAGCTTCTGACTGAACTGAGGGCTGTTGTCGTTGATGTCGGTGACTACGACGGTGACGGACAAGGTCCCCGTCAGGGCGGCGCTCGTGTTGCCATCCTTGGCGTAGATGAGGAAGCTGTACCGGCTTTGCCTTTCTCTGTCCAGGTTCTGCAGCAACACAATCTTCAGCACCGATCCGTCCAGCATCTTCTCCTCCTTGAGGTCGAACACCGCGTTCACGTCGATCCAGTACGTGATGGTTGACGCGAGTCCGGCGTCCCTATCAATAGCCCCGGATATCGGCGTCTCGCTTCCTCTCTGGGCCGCCTCGGATATGCTGAGCTGCAGGTTGCTTGTGGAGAAAGTCGGCGGATTGTCGTTGATGTCCTCGATGATGACGCCTACGTTAATGACCTTGATGACCGAGACGTTCAGTTGTACGGTGACGTCAAACTGCAGGCGGCAGACAACCGCGGACGAGTCGCAGACCTGCTCCCTGTCAATCATGGCGCTCGTGAACAGCGCCCCCGTGCGACTGTTGATGGTGAACAGAGACGAAATCCTCAGCCCGTCTGAGCTCAGTATCTGGTACTTGAGCCGGTCGAAGTTCTCTGGTGTCACCTCCGATTTCAAACCGCTCTCGTCAGCGACGTTTCCTATCAGGGTATCGGCTTTTTCTTCCTCCCGTAGACTGAACACAATGCTCTTGCTGCTCTGTGAGCAAACGGGAGCCAGTAATGTCACCAGAACAAAGAGAACGCACCGGGAACGCAGTAGCGAGTGATCCATATCGAGTTGCCTGTCAGTTTAAGAGAAAATTGGATTCATAAAAGTTTGTGGCCGAACCAATCGGTTGTTGGTTACAGAAGGTACGGTATCATGCTTGGATGAACGTATTCTTTGGTTGCTTGTTATGATACTAGAGACCGCTTGTTACGTTAATGTTACTTGAGACAATCTTTCTGGAAAAAAAAAAGAAAAAACATAATTGATTTTTGAGAAAAACATCAGAATTTGTTTTCAAGGATTTACATCAAAACACAATTAACGCTCAAGTCTGCAGTTGCTTTGACAGAATCCTCCTTATAGCGGTGGTTTTTTTAAAATAATTTATTGTAATTAATTGAGTGGAAAGGAGACACTATATTTATCATTTAAACATACATTAATGAGGTCATATGTAAGTAATCTAGAACTAAGATTTCTTAAAGCGTTTAAGTTAAGACTAGCTCTATAACATACGTATTAAATGCAAGTTATGCATGTTTCATTCCTGTTTCTAAGTTTAAGTACACTAGTTGTATTGGATTTTGTTTACACCATTTTCGAATGCTCTATTTGCACAACTTTTCTGTCGAAGGTCGTAGCTTTCTTTTTTTGTTTTTTAAATAACCATTTTTAAGAAACAGAATATTTCAACAAAATTCAGAACGTGTCTGATACACCGGAAGGCGGGAAACGGCACAGCTCGAACAGCGCGCGATAGATCGAGCTTTGCTGTTCTGACCTTTTCGTGCGTCGACCTCGTGATCAAAACTTCCCCAGACGATGACATCTACTTTATTTGTACTCTTGAGATTGTTCGTTTTGTCGGCTGAGTGTAGATCTCATGAACAAACCGAAATTTGTTTCAACTCAAAAATGATGAAAAAAAAAAAAAATGGTGTCGGATGGATTGGGCATCTCCCCCCACCCCTCCCTTCCCTCGTCTGTTTATAGGTTAAACGTGTATATTTGTATTGCCAGATGTCGAAGCGTCCGAGCCTTTCCCATAGTTCCACAAAACCTCTTACTGCCCGGGCCTCATTCATCGCACTAACAATTCCGCGTCTCGTGTTTGCCGGTGTGTATTTTAGCGCCATAAAATAATTGCCAGCCAGGAAGCTCCCCATCGTATCTGCCACCACGTGGCCCACCAGACGGCGCATGGCAAGCCCCGACGTTTACATTTTACGTCAGAGACCAAGTACTCAACACCGCCCCCATTCGATGTGCAGCCCCCGGCTCAGGGATGCCCCAGTGTTTACGTTAAGACAGGAAGAGACGAAGATTTGGCCGCGGGAGAAAAGTTGAGTTAAAACTAATATTTAAAACCTTGGACAATGCCGACCGACGTCTGCCCCGGCGTTCATGGTGGGTGAAAGTCGGTTGGTCACGCACTGTAAAACTGACATCCTGCTTCACTGAGTTCGACAGGCGCAAGCGAAGTCGTGAGAGATGTATAACCGTTGCTGTTCATCTTAGTCATGTGTCGAGAAATGTCGGCAGGCCTTCGACCTTTGTTACCGGTCGACCTTCTTGATGAAATCTCTAACCAACTCTTTCTTTAGCTTTTAACCAACACCAACCAACCCACACAACAAATTTTCGTTGGAGGCTAACTTGAGCATATTTCTTTACTGCATTGATTTCATTTTAACAACCAGGATGGTAGTAGCATAATTTCCCCCATCGCGTAAGGTCTGGTACGACACTTCTTTCAGCCCGAGTCTGTCAAAGCTTTTAAAATTATTTGTAATATATATATTATTTATATATATATATATATTATATATATATATTATATATTACAAACTTCAAATACTAAATTAGAAGTTTTAGAAGTTCAAGGAAATAAACTCTTACTCACGGGGGTGGGAAATTGGTTTAACCAGTTGTGTTGGTGAAATCGTAACGCTTTGGAATACACACGCTTAGAAAGGGGGCAGACGGAGTGCCCCCACCCAATGTTCCCTCTAAGGTTTGTTGGTTCGTGCGCAACATCATACAGTTGTGTGCAAAGTTTTACAGCTTCAATATTTTTGTGCGCACAATTTTACAGCCCACTCACTTGCGTGGAAATTTGCTGCGCGTTACTCAAAACTGCTGCGCGGCGTATGTGAGATAACTGCGCGGCCACTCAGTCACGCAGCTTAAAGGGAACATTGCCCCCACTCCGGGTGGACTTTGTTACATATGTTGAGTTGAGGGGGGGGGGAGCGGTTGGAAACTGCAAAGTTTTATTATGGCTGGGTCCACAAATAACCCCCCCCCCCCCGAGGACGACACTAACTCTGCCACACCACTGACAAATTTGCATGGAATTTGTCTGCCGGGGATTTGTCTGAAAGGTATTTTCCCGCAGGGTATTTCCCTAGAATATTGAGGTTTACAACTTAACCACTCACGACTTCAAGAGTAGAACAATTAGTTCCGAAACATAAATGTCTCGTGAGCCGGAAGCAGATTTCTAACCCTGCATGACCCCATTCGACTACTGTGACATAAGAAGTGTTGAAAACCTCAGGCAAAATCTGGAGTCATTCCTCATCTTATGCCCAAACACGGCAAGACTTCTTCATAAAGTATTTTTTTTTCATATAGGAACTGTCTATTCACAAGTAACGTTCTCACTGATTGTCAAAGTTGACAAGGACACTGACACCGTGGGGATCACGCATGACAACGGTGACCCGTCTTGCCTCTGGCAGGGGCGGAATCTGGCAGAAGTTATCAACACGGTGAGATTAAAAGTTAAAAACTTAGTGTAATCCTAAAACACGACGTTAAAAGAAAAATCCCCGAAAAATGGCGTAGCTGATAGAGAGAAATTTCTGTAGATTCGTTTTTTTTTAGAACATATTTTCCTGTGGGGGTAGTTTGGGGGGGGGGTCGACTTTAGAAGACGCTTTATTGGGTCCTCTCAGAAGGCCAGATAAATAGGGGCCAGAAGGCCCCTATTTCAAACCTACCATATTGGATCTCCGTTTGGTTTATATTTTTCAATGAGTTATCGTGTGTGTATTTTTTTTGGTTCTTTTTTTTATGTGGATGCCTGTGGGTCCAGCAGTATGCATGATACGGAAAAAAGCGAGTGGCGGGCCCTTTTGAGGGACAAAACTTTTAATAGCATTTTAAATTTAAAAAAAGCAAAAACATTTCTTTAACTGTATCATGCAAATTATTATTTCAGGTGAACAGTTTTTTAGAAAGAAAAAAAAAATGTATATCACCGCGCAACTGTCGATGCACCGAGTTAGATGGAAAGATACTGCAACGCACCCTTTGTGTAGAGATCGCCTGTTGCGTGGAAGGAAGGTCACCTTTGATTTTAATTACCCCGCTCGCTACATGGTATGCGTTGGACTTTATATAAGGTTTGGAGAGGGGTGGGGGGTTGAAAGGGTGGAGGGGTGATCGGGTTTTAAAAAAAAATCAAGGTTGTTGTCTGGTAAAGAAAGGAGGGAAAGGGGGGTGAGGTTGGCAGACTGGGAGAGGGGGGGATCTTGATTCACGAGCTTGTTTTTGAAGTAAGACATTTGCAGCAGGAAACCCGTCAGACCTGACACTCGGCTGCTGGGACTCGTGTTCCCCCCAAGCATCAGCCGAAGTGAAACAAGAGTGCTGTGAACCCCCTGAACCCCCTTCCCAATCTCCTGGCTAGTATAGGTCATAAGAACACGCCAGGGCCTCCTACTTACTCCTATGATGTATGCGCATCTGATAGACGCTTGTCTCAAACTTCTATTATGAATTATTATAGTTGAATTTTCTCCCGAGAACCGTGCTGAATTGCACGAGGGGGTGAAATGGGCTGACAGGAGTGCTGGGACTTGGTAGATGATGGGTTATTCTAAATGAGACCGTGACGAGAAATGAGTTTTATGATTAACTTGTGCATTGTCTTGGAGGCTTCAAAGAAACATGTAAAGGGGGGGGGGTGCGTGCGTGGGGGGGTGCGTGCGTGGGGGGGATGCGGCGTGGGGATGTCATGATACATAGTGGCACTAACGTTTTGTGTTGTATCCATCATTTTGGCGGAGGACTTTCTTTGCGACTTTAACTTTTCGACTTTGGTAACGCAAGAAAACTTGGCTTCGTGGTTCTGAGACTAGACTGTGACGGCGCGATACGGGTGGGGTGGGGGGAGGGGTTGGTAGGGGAATGCGAGTCTAGACAGTGAGCAACCATGGAATGTATGACGTGGAAATGCTTAAATAAAACAATGACTATTAACAGGGAGTACACTTGGAGCCTAGAAGGTAATCAAGCTGGAAAATAAGCAAAGAACTCTTAGCATAGCACTCACAGGTGGATGCACGAACAAGAGCAGCCAATGTAATGAGATGCGATCCTGTGTAATGACCGGATTAACCAACTCACGAAACTATTGATTAATTCCAGGTGTGTGTTTGTGTGTGAGTGTGTGTGGGGGGGGCAGAAAAAAAAAGGGGGGGGCAGAAGCGAGCTTAGTTGAAATGAAACAGAACCCCAAAACGAACACTCACGTGTTACACCCAACAATTATCTGTTTTTCTTCCCCAGGGGATCCTAACCCCTAAACCCGGGCGGGCGTAACTACTGTAAGTAATGCTTTGAGTAAGCGCAACAATAGTGACTTTATGGGTTCCCGGGGAACAACGAGCCAAGGACCCACACGAAGACGTACCAAGAAAAATAACAATAGGTTTCTCACAAAAGGTGGTTTTATCTCCCATAACCCGGTTGTGTAATTGTGCAGATCAGGCGACACAACTCTCTCTTTTCTCTAGCCAGGGGAGGGGAAACAACTGTTTACTAGCCTTGGTTTCAACAGCGTTAAATGGGCAACATAAACAAGGAAGCGTCATCACACGAGTACACAGCACATGTGTACACGAAGCGACGTGCTGTCTGTGTGGCGTCATCACGAGTGCACAGCACATGTGTACACGAAGCGACGTGCTGTCTGTGTGGCGTCATCACAAGTACACAGCACATGTGTACGCGAATCGACGTGCTGTCTGTGTGGCGTCATCACGAGTACACAGCACATGTGTACACGAAGCGACGTGCTGTCTGTGTGTACAGATGTGTGGTTGGGAAGAAACATAACGGCACAGACGACAACAACAACAAGAGCAACAACAAAAAGGAGAGACATGTTCGATAGAAGCAATTGTTAGGACACGTTAGATGCCCTTTAATCGTGTGCAGAGAAAAAAATATGTAAAAAATGGCATAGATATATATTGTGTATCTTGAATTTTTTTTTTTTAAGCGTGATTACAAACCTAAGTTAGAGAGATGCAGTGTAAATATGCACCAAGAAGCATCTAACAAAAATATGTAAAGTGTAAGCAATGTTCCCTCTAAGGTTTGTTGGTTCGTGTGCAAAATCATAAAGTTGTGTGCACATTTTTACAGCATCAATTTTTTTGTGCGCAAAATTTTACAGCCTACAGACACAAACACACACTTAAGTGGAAATTAGCTGCGCGCTACTCAAAACTGCTGCGCGGCGTCTGTGAGATTGCTGCGCGGCCGCGCAGCCGTGCAGCTAAAGGGAACATTGAGTGTGAGGCATTATTAATATTAATATGGTAATATGTTAGTAATGAAATGGAATTATCCAAATATTTCTAAAGAAACGCAACCTACACCTTGGTCGACCGGCGCTATTGCCAGGGCAATGAATCAAGCATGGGAATGTGGTGGATCAACATTTACTTTTGGAAAATAAAACTGATCAACATCCCAAAGCCAAAACACATCTTCTTCAATTTACTTCACGACGACGGATCTCGACCAATGTTCCCTCTAAGGTTTGCTGGTTCGTGTGCAAAATCATACAGTTGTGTGCAAAGTTTTACAGCCCACAAAAACAAACACACACTTACATGGAAATTTGCTGCACGGTACTCAAAACTGCTGCGCGGCGTCTGTGAGGTAGCTGCGCGGCCGCGCAGCTTAAAGGGAACATTGATCTCGACCCATTTTTCTGACAGGAATATCGCAAGATTAACTTACAAACTATAAACCAATGATATCAATTTTAGTTTAGCAGTTATTTCATGAAAAGTTGGAACCATTATTGTCATCATATTATCACGGTTATAATATTAATATAAATGTGTTTTGAACTTCAACTATAACGCAAGATATTTTAAACCTGCATTGTTAGAGCGCAGAAATGTTAAAATGCTTTTTAAAAAAAATTTAAAGTCATTAGTGTTAAGCCATGCATGGACAGTTTTTTTTTTTAAAGCCATGAGCATTACGGCAACACCTGTGTCCCTTGTTCTTGGTGTCTGAGTTCTCGATTTGAGGTCGTGAGAAATGTGTTTTTATCATTATGTGCGTGTGTGAGTAAACGTCTGTTTATATTTGTGTGCGTGTTGTGGGTAAGTAAGTGTGTGGGTAAGTAAGTGTGTGGGTAAGTAAGTGTGTGGGTAAGTAAGTGTGTGGGTAAGTAAGTGTGTGGGTAAGTAAGTGTGTGGGTAAGTAAGTGTGTGGGTAAGTAAGTGTGTGTGTGTGTGTTTTTTTTCATACTCCAGTCTAAAGAATGAGTGGCGTTCGTTTAAATATTCGTTTTCGCGAGGGAGAAAGTTATCCATCACATGATTGTAAATGTCTTCGATTTTTATAATCCAAAGCTCTAAGCGTTTCCGGTGTCCTTGACCGATTAGGTCAAGGTTGTGACGAAGCAAAGCTAGGACATCGAGACTGTACCACTGCTACCTTTTTTTTTTTTTGGGGGGGGGGATCCAGAACAAAAAAATACTGAAAACTCTAACCCAAAGTTCAGTTAAGTCACGTGGTACTCATTTGTTCACAGAATAAATGTGCTAAAATTAAATTTATATTATAACAAGACATATCAGAAAATGTGGGAATAAATTTTAAAGGCTAAAAAAGGAAGACCAATTATTTTAAAAAGATAAATAAAAGATAATAAAAGATCAGCTACTCATTCGCCACCGAGAAGTCGGTGCATCGTCATTTACAGTTTGTAATTAAAATAAATTAGTTGTTTTTTTTTTTTTCCTCGTCCCATTCACAGTTTACGCTGCGATTCTCAAATCAAACTCTCAGCAGACGAACGCGCCTTCTACCATAAACCACTTGATCCGAAAACAAACCACACCAACCTTGAGTCACACACAGTCCCCCCACCCTCCCTTTCCCCACCCCCACAGGTTTGCGCCCCGTGTTTATTTTAACTTCACCCCTTTAAGCAAAAAAACACAATTCTCAAACAACAGCCTCGCTTGTCCCTCACATGTTTTTTAAAGTCCACCTGTTGGTCAAGTTGTGGACGTCACAAGTCCCTGTTTGGCCTCATGTCCCGGGGTTAATTTGGCCGGGACAACGCGGACGTGACGCTGGCACGCCGGGAATATTTGCCAGTGTTCTTGACGTCCGCCTGGCTGTTGAACAGCGCGTTGCCTACTTGACAGCCAGGGCCCGGGATTAGAGCAGCGCATTGAGTAATGGGGTTCATGCAGACTTAGGGGAGACGAGGGGTGTCGGAGTCGAACTTGTCTGGTCGGAGTCGATCTTTTTTGGATGGAGTCGATCTTTTTTGGTCGGATTGGGAATTTTTAGGTCGGAGTCGAACTTTTTTTGGTTGGAGTCATAATAAATCATGACATTTTATCTGACTTGGGAACAAACCGCCGATGTCATTATCGAAAGTCTAAAGCCTGATAAGGTAACGGCCAACAGCCAATAGAAAACAATGCAGACCGTTTGGTGTGTCCCTAGTCTCTAGCCACATAAACCTCACTACTGAAACAGTTTGTGTACCAAACAAACATAAATTTTAATGTCAGTGAGTTCATGTTCCAAGCTATGGGGCTATAGATAGTGTTCCACCTGTAAGGCAACCTGTACGGCAACCTGTAAGGCAACCTGTAAGGCAACCTGTATGGTTATATGTATTGTTCAGGATCTATTATCTTATATATTGTTCAGATACTCCAAGTACAGCTTATGTATTGTTTAGATACTTTAACTCAAGGGTGTCAAACTCAATCGCTCGACGGAGGACAACTAAATCACGTGTAAGGATGTGGTCTGAACAGGTTAAACTTTCAATAAGCGGAAAATTAATCTTTGAAAATAAAATTATATTAAGAAAACTGAAAAAGTTTTAATAATTAAAATCATTGGCATACCCATTTTCTTGGCCATAAAAACAAATAAGTTCGTTTATGTTGGGAGTAACGTTCTGTGTCATTGAGATTCTCATGATGGACTGCAAGTGTTCACCGGTGAGACGACTCCTGTTTGATGTCTTGTTAATCGTCATCACAGAAAACAGCTGCTCACAGATATATGTGCTACCAAACATGCTCAAGGTTCGAGCCGCATGTAGACGAAGCTGGGGCATCTCTTCAGAAATGAAACGAGTGAACTGTGCAGGTTCAACTGTGACCTACTTTGCCTTCAGTGTCACACTACACTGCAGCTCTATTAGCTCCATCTGCAAATTTGCAGGTGCAGTTTCCACGGCTATGACAAATGGGTTACGAAACAGCTGGAAATTACATTTCTGTGCTTCTAAGTCACTAAAGCGCCGCGCGAGCTCGGCGCCAAGTTTCTCAGCAAGGTGCGCACTGGGAAACACCATAGCGTTGACTTGGATATAATTGTACGCCGGTCAAGACCTCGCGGGCCTGATATAATCGTACGGCAGGCTGGATGTGGCCCGCGGGCCTGATATAATCGTAGGGCGGGCCGGATGTGGCCCGCGGGCCTTGAGTTTGACACATGTGCTTTAACTGAAGTGTTGCTATAGCCCAACAACATGAATTGCATATTTTTAACCAGAAGCCCGCGTTAAACTTGCATGAGGATAAATAAGGAAAACACACACACACACACGATTTGTCTTTCAGTTTAAAAACCACTCGTGTGTGTGTTCGCCAATGTTCTGACAAAAACCACTTCCCCAATGGTAACACATGGCATGATACGCGCACACAGACACACAGCATAATGTGTCATTTGATATCATTGACTCCGGACTACCTTTACCATATAGCCTTGTGTCCAGGCCCTGTGACGTTTTTTTGGCAAAAGTTTCTGTCCTTTAAATTCACATCACAATTCAAGGAAGGTCACACGGAGTATTGCTGTTGTCGGCGAATACAATATTTTTTTTTAAAAATAATTTAAACACATAATGTCGCCGTGCCCTGGTACAATGTTGTCTCTTCGTCTCGTGTCTTCTCAGACCATAAAAATAATGTAGAATAATCTTCAGTCCCGGCAGACATTTTAATGGGAAATTACGCCATGTTTTTAGCACTATCTCCAGCCTTAAAGAATAGAGTTCGATCAAACATTTTCATACAATGTTTTCGTTTTGTTTTGAATGTTCAAACTGAAGATGAAAGTGTTCAAACTGAAGACGAAAGTGTTCAAACTGAAGATGAAAGGGTTCAAACTGAAGATGAAATGTTTAAACTGAAGATGAAATATTTAAATTGAAGATGAAAGTGTTCAAAATCTTACCCGTAGTCTTATATTTCATTTTTTGTAATTATTAACTTTCAAATCAATTAGCAGTTGATTTCAATTAAATCTTACATTTAGCTTACAAGCGTAGTACATAATCAAGCCATAATAAACACAGACATTACTAAACGACTGTATAATTAATAAGCCATGATTAATGAGACTTTCGTGATACATTACACGTGTGGAAATAATTTTTATTTGGGCAGTTTCATTAGGTCTCAATAACTTAAATGCTTTCCTAAATCAACCATTTTATTTCCTAAATGAAACTTTGATTTCAAGTTGTGTGGATGCTTCTCATATTTAACTGTCATTGTGTGTATATATCTGTGTGTGTCTGTGTGTGTCTGTACGTGAGAGAGAGAGAGAGAGAGAGAGAGAGAGAGATAGAGAGAGATAGGGGGTGGTGTTAATGTATTCAGGGTTGGAGAAATATTTTCAATGCATGTATACATTCATTTTTTTAACACGACAGCCATATGCGCTGCTCCTGGCACACGTTCGGAATACAAGGAGCGCCAGGGAATGAGACACACTATATTATATTCTACATGAACATGAAGGGAAATCAAAGAAAGAACTGAGTACCAAGCCTTAGTTTTTATCAGAGCCGGCGTCGCATTGAAAGGATTTGAAGAAAACAAAAATCGATAGGACGGGATTTCAATGGAGACCTACGCAAGTGACACTTTTTCAATGCATGCCTTTTTTGGGTTTTTTTTTAATGTCATTTTCCTTTTTCAGGGCACCGAACCGCGTCAGCTGATAAGGTGGACTGCTCGGTGTTGCGTGGCTTTTAGGCATACACCTTACGCGGTGGACTTTTTGAAAAATTTGGTGGGCTATTAAGTGAAGGTATAGAAAAGCTTGTTTAAAAAAAAAAAAATGTCCACATTGATATAGGCGTCCATTACTAGATTGTCAGATAGAGATAAACGCGTTGAGAGATTTTGGACACCGATATAGGGGAGAGCAAGGCTATTGGATAGATATCGAGAGAACAACTATTAGTGTAATAATGTGTGTGTGTGACACTGTATATGTTGGCCCTTTTGAGTAAAATGGAGTAAGTTGCAAACAAGGGAATGGTTTTAATGCCGTTAACCTAGTGATGTGGGTTGGCAAATCGCGGCTCGCTGGCTCTTTACTAACCTGAGTGCGGCTTGGCCAACCCGCCGGCCACTAATCGTTTTGATTTCCACATCAACACCAGTAACAGAAACATTGCAAATCCCATCTACATGCATATGAGCCAAAATGATCAATAAATTGATCGTGGGCCCTTAAGATATAGAAGAAGAAGAAGAAACACGGTTCTTGACAAAAAATTGGCTCTCAAATTGGCTCTGAAACTTTAGTTCCCCATCCTGCTGCTGATTTTTGGCTCTATTGACTAATAGGTTTGCCGACTACTCACCTAGTCGGTTAGGGGGTGTCCAAAAAGTACGTCACGCTCGGGAGGGGGTGGGGTGTCTAAGAAAGTGTGACGAAGGGTGACACGGAGAGGGGGTGGGGGTTTAGATCATAAATAACGTACAAATAAAATTAGAAATTGACCGGGATGTTCAACTATCTCTTGTGCTGGATGTATACTGAAAGAAGATGTTAATTAGTAGTGTCTAATTTTAATGGTGAAGTGTGTTTTAGATTGAACTTGAACTTTGATTAGTTGCTATTTTATGTTCATCTTTTCTTTTTTTTTTTTTTTTTTTTTTTTTTTTTTTTTTTTTCTTTTTTAAATTTTGGAAGAGTGGCGTACTTTGTGGGGGGGGTGTCCAAGATTTGTGATAGATTGTACCGTGGTGAGGAGAGAAGGGGGGGGGGTGTTGAAAATTGTCAAAAATAGCGTGACATATTTTATGGGCGGTCCTGTAGCCAATTTCCTTCTACTTGAAGTAAACTTTAGGTTTAAGAAACGTCATCATATCATAATGTATTATATTGTATCACATTACAATATTATATATCATATCGAAATTTAATGTATCATATTGTAACATTGTGTATCATATGGTATTATAATGTATTATATTGCAACATGTATCATATTGTATTGTAATATAACATATTGTATCATAATGTAACATTATGCCTCATATTTTATCATATCGTATGACATTCCGTAGGAGTGGGGTGACATACATGAATACAAAGGGTAAGAGTGCGAGTTGGCGAACCACCACATTGAAGTAATCAGTGGCGCAGGAAAGGGGTGCACAGGGAGCGGGCCGCCATATTCGGAAAAAAATGTTCTTTAAATGAAAGGTGGGTGGCATTCTCTGCCGAGGTTCGTTTCCCTTTCGTGGAAGAGGGTGGCAAAATTCAAGGCTCACCCCTGGTGGCGCTAGCCCTAGCTGCTCCAGAATGTTGAAAAAAAAGAGGGGGGGGGGATTACACAGAAAAATATGAAGGGGGAAAGTCTAATGTTAAATTCCTATGACCAACAAGATTAGGTGTAAACAAGTTTATTCTGAGGGGTATAATTGTGTCGATGCTTCAATAGCGAGAAAATGTATGTATTGCGACCAAGTGTACAATCATGTGTAAAATCATGTATGTGTGCGACTTTGTGTACGACATACGTACAAGCATTTGTATAACAGCAACCGTGTATTGACTCCCATGGGTACGTCCATGTAATTGAGAAGCTCGTATTCATCAACTCCTTGGCATCCGAAATGAGGAGGGAGAAAACCCGGATTACGGCTTCGGTGGGGTCCGGCGTATGGTCAACAGATCTGTCAACCCCACCCCATATCCATCACTGACCAGTACGGACCCACTAAATGACCATCTAATCACACGGTTCCCCGCTCTGTTGTCAGTTCCTCTTTGTCGATGTCACGATGCTCTCATCAAGGGAACAAACGCAGCCGTTATTTCCGTCCAGTTTTCAAGATGACCATTCATCCAACACTTTTCAGTTGTCTCCCATGTCTACCTATTATTAGCAAAACTGTTTTGTTTTTTTTCCTTTATGGAAATTTAAGTGTTTAGTAAACTTTAAGACTTAAATTTAAGCTTTAATACAAATCATTATCTTCAACTGTTCAACTCTTAAAACATTTATTCGTGATTTAGTTTTTGTTTGATTTCTTTATTTTTTTATTTTTTGTTTTGTTTTATATTTTTTCAAAACAAAATGCGATAATTTTAAACAATTTTTTAGATCAGCAAGTACAGAACGATGTTAGTTTCACTTATTATAGCTGAGGGCACTTGCTGACATTTAGCATGTGATTTGGCCTTTTGAGATGTCAATCGCGAAGAACGTGTGGACGTCTCTGAGAAAATCCCAGTAAGTAAGTCTCACGGACATTGACACAACAAAATAGCAATGGGGCGAATCTAAACAAATGGCTCTAAAAAAACCAGGATTTCAAAGACAGTTTCAGTTCCCAATGCGTGTGTAAGTAATGCACCGTCTGTTTCTCACGGTAAAATCTGGGCATGTCGAGCCTGCCAGGGGGACGGGTGTATAACTAATAAGCCGTGTATAGTAAATGGTCACGCACTGATGATTACGGAGGTACATACAGCGAGGCTGGGTTGTTGTTTTTTTCAGATAAGGTTTTATATGTGTATTGAGAGGCTTTAGGGATATATCGAGAGGCTTTATAGAAATGTATGAGAGGCTTTATAGATATGTATGAGAGGCTTTATAGATATGTATGAGAGGCTTTATAGATATGTATGAGAGGCTTTATAGATATGTATGAGAGGCTTTATAGATATGTATGAGAGGCTTTATAGATATGTATGAGAGGCTTTATAGATATGTATGAGAGGCTTTATAGATATGTATGAGAGGCTTTATAGAAATGTATGAGATGCTTTATAGAAATGTATAAGAGGCTTTATAGATATGTATGAGAGGCTTTATAGAAATGTATGAGAGGCTTTATAGATATGTATGAGAGGCTTTATAGATATGTATGAGAGGCTTTATAGATATGTATGAGAGGCTTTATAGATATGTATGAGAGGCTTTATAGAAATGTATGAGAGGCTTTATAGATATGTATGAGAGGCTTTATAGATATGTATGAGAGGCTTTATAGATATGTATGAGAGGCTTTATAGAAATGTATGAGAGGCTTTATAGATATGTATGAGATGCTTTATAGAAATGTATGAGAGGCTGTATAGAAATGTATGAGAGGCTGTATAGAAATGTATGAGAGGCTTTATAGATATGCATGAGAGGCATTATAGAAATGCATGAGAGGCTTTATAGATATGCATGAGCGGCTTTATAGATATGTATGAGAGGCTTTATAGATGTATGTAGATGATGCGTGGGGATTGAAATGAAAACCATCATTTGTGGACTGAATGATTCAGTGTAAATTTTTTTAAAGAATGTGCATGTATAGCTTTTAAAATTTTGAATTTGTAGGAAACCTCATTAAGGCATTGGTCTAGGTACGTCTGAGCAAATTTGGCACACAAGAATTCGGGTCCGAAATCAACTATGGACGTAATTGAACTGAAGGAAATATTAATAAGGAAAATAAAACATGATTTTTTTTTGGTTAAATGTAAAGGCTGGGGTCTGGTGGGTTAGAGAGGAATTGTTGTGTAAAACTTAAGGACAATAGTCTATTTCTTTTGGGGCAATACGTTATGGAAAACATGGTCTCATGTCGTCGTTGTCGCCCCCCCCCCTTTTTTTTTTCCCCCTCAACCTGGGCCTTAAAAAATACGGTCGAATAATTTTCAACAATTTAAAAAATCACTGAATCAAAGACCTTCTATCAGTACACATAACACGGTCCTTCCTTCTCATGTCGTCGTTGTCGCCCCCCCCCCTTTTTTTTTTTCCCCTCAACCTGGGCCTTAAAAAATACGGTCGAATAATTTTCAACAATTTAAAAAATCACTGAATCAAAGACCTTCTATCAGTACACATAACACGGTCCTTCCTTTATTTACATACCGCATTGAATATTATACCAATACTCCGCACAGTGCCAACACCATACATGTATATCCTGGGAACCAGCCAGCAGGTAAGCAAACGGAGAGTTCAGTCTAGGGGTGCTCCGATGACCCGGGGGGCCATAAAATCAAGTTTGTATTAAGGTGTGGGAAAGGTGAAAGGGGGGAGGTGGGGGGAATGGTTCGAGAGTGGGACAATATTTGGGTTGATCCGGTCTCTATCAGCCCCGACCTGAACGCGGATCAGGGAGCGATCATTTGGCTAATCTGTGCGGCTCATCTGTTAGAACGCTGGGTTATCTCCCCTTTAATTCACCATTTATTTCAATAACTGACTAGATTGATGGCTTCACTCATAATTTGTTATCTTTGGGAGAGATGGATCTCTTTTTCTTTCTGTTTTTTTTTTTACAAGGAAATTCACGACATAGGGGAGTGAAAGGGGACTTTTTGAGTAGTATTGTAGGACGTTGAATATTTGAGATTGTTCGTCTCACCTGATCTAAGCTTACAATTGGGATAATGTGTGGTATAGAGAAAAAAACAGATTTCAATCCATTTTACCAACTCCGTCCATTTATTATGTGTGTTAGATCACGGGTCTTGCAATCTCACGAATCACGACACTCCCAAGGGAAACAAGAGTATAGAGACCAAGCACACTCTGATGCTTTGTTCACAAGTCTTGTTCGGATTTCTTATTAGTGAAGCTATTGTCTTATTTGAAACACCTCTTCCGCTAAAAAAGAAATTTATGTTTAGATATCAAAGATACAAAAATGATTTTTTCCGAAAATGCTATAATGGCGGCCAGAAGGTAATCAGTCAGTGGAACGATACGAAAATGCTGGAGGTTGAAGTTTTTATGTAGAACATGTCAAAATGCCACATGTATTATTGCATATACAGAATGTAAAGATGATGTGTTCTAGGATCTCACATGTATTATTTCATTTACATAATGTAAAGATGATGTGTTCTAAGATCTCACATGTGCTATTACATTAAAGAATGTAAAGATGATGTGTTCTACGATCTCCCATGTGTTATTATATTAAAGAATGTAAAGATGATGTGTTCTCAGATTTCACATGTGTTATTACATTAAAGAATGTAAAAATGTTGTGTTCTAGGATCTCACATGTGATATTACATTAAAGAATGTAAAGATGTTGTGTTCTAAGATCTCACATGTGATACTACATTAAAGAATGTAAAGATGATGTGTTCTAAGATCTCACATGTGTAATTGCATTTACAGAATGTAAAGATGATGTGTTCTAAGATCTCGAATGTGTTATTACATTAAAGAATGTAAAGATGATGTGTTCTCAGATCTCGAATGTGTTATTACATTAAAGAATGTAAAGATGATGTGTTCTAAGATCTCACATGTGTAATTGCATTTACAGAATGTAAAGATGATGTGTTCTAAGATCTCGAATGTGTTATTACATTAAAGAATGTAAAGATGATGTGTTCTCAGATCTCGAATGTGTTATTATATTAAAGAATGTAAAGATGATGTGCTCTAACACATACCAATATTCAGATGCATGTAAGATGTCTTTTTAAGATCATGGATTCTCAAGATGGAGAATGTTGAATCTCAAGAGCAAGTTATCACGAAATTACGGGGGTCAAGAATTGCCCAAATACGGAAGCGCTGAATATTATATTATTATTGTTACTTTAATAGTGTACGGTACGAACAGTTTAATACAATTATTTGCATAAAATTTGGGAGTGGGGGGTGGGGTGAAAAAGGGGGGGGGTTAGAGTAAATTGGTTGAAACTATCATTTATATTATGTAATGGGACAAATGTACAAGTTACATGCTGGCCAAAGAAATACAATCTTAATATTACAATTTTTGAACTCAGGCCAATCAAGTACAACCAATGTCTCATGCCATTTTTTAAAGGAAATAATAATACAATCTTGGAATTTGCTTCCTTATCAAGTGTTTAGGTGGGGGAAAAAATTAGCTACTAAGTTTCGTATCACAAACAACGAAATTTCACAATTTTTTTTAAATTAAATAGATAATAATTTAAAATACATAATGCAATTTTCGCCTGTATGAAATATTACTTTATTGCAACAGTGCCCTCGTTTTCTTGTAATGAATTAAGTTCATTATTTAATACGCTGTCTGTATGTTAGGGGGGGGGCTTTTAAAATCTGACATAATATAGGGTGAAAACTATAAAACAAATGGAGCTAGGTAACTTTTTTTTTTTTGGGGGGGGGGGGCTGTTCAAAGACGCTTTATTTTTAGAAAAAAAATAATAATAAAACCCAGCGCTGTACCATTTAGTATAACTATCTATTACTGCCAGGAATTTATTTCAACAAGAATACACGTACTTTACGTGCGAAAATACGAAATGCGTTGAGAAATAATAAACGCACCTCAACTGCACTTTTACCGAATAAATTAATCAAGGTTCTGTAATTATGATCATGGTATGAATATATGTATACTTACAAATTGACGAATCTCCACTGCGTCTGTGATAATCCCCGTTAGTAAAAAAAGAGTCTAATTCAATGCAGGAATTAATATCTCTGTCTCTTGTGAAAATTCACAGCTCTATATCCATACTTCCTGGCACTTGGGGGCCACTAACCCTACGAGAGGTACCCGGGGGTAAACAACAAGTCAGAAGGTGCGACACCCTCTCGTCTCACTTCTACACAGGTAAACTAACCGACTTCACACTACTTCGAGCTCTCGCTTTCCCTCGATCCCCAAGTTTCCGTTTTCACGGGCCGAATTTTGTATTCCTGTGGGGGGTGTCACTTGCCAGTTGGGGCGGCCAGCTCTCCCTCCGTTCTAGGCGCTGTGCGCGCGACGCTCAGAGACGGACGCCATTGGTCGCAGCTTTCGGTAGCCGCTAGCAATTATTGACTGGCTCGAAGAGACGCGAGTTTTACACTCGAGCGAGGTTACAAAAAAGAGGAGATTGAAAAACTGGGGAAGGGTGGACTATTGGATGGACATCGGGGGTAGCCATGCGCTAGAAATGGACGCACTCAATCGAGTGACTTAGTGATGTGAAAGTGATGTTTTCATGAGGCGAGGACTAAACAAGATTTTGGCAGTCATCACTTGAAGATGACTTCTGTTCAACTTTGATGTCGATGAACATTGAAAATGATTTATGAGTAACCCCCCCCCTTCTCCTCCCCCTCCCCCCAATTCTTTTTCAGGATGAACTGTAAAGTATTTAAAGAATCCAATGATGGCATTAAACGAAACATGAATCAGAAGTCAGTTGATTCTTCTTCTTTTGCGAGAGAGAGAGTGAGAGGGGAAGAAAGAGAGAGAGAGAGAGAGAGAGAAGGGGGAGACAGAGAGAGAGTGAGAGAGAGAGTGAGAGAGAGAGGGGGGAAGATACTCAGCGAGAAAGAGTGATGGAGGGGAAGAAAGAGAGAGAGAAGAGGGAGAGAGAGAGAGTGAGAGAGAGAGAGGGGAAGAGACTCAGAGAGAGGGTGAGAGAGGGGAAGAGACTCACAGAGAGAGAGAGAGAGTGAGAAAGGGGAAGAGACTCAGAGAGAGAGGGGAAGAGACTCAGAGAGAGGGAGAGAGTTCATTTAAGGGTCACTTAATGGCGAATCATGCCTGCTGGCTTAAGACTCTCAGACTTAAAAACAAAAAAAAACAGCAACTTTGGTTCTAAAATGAAACGAATTTCTGTAAACCAAATTTAACACGATTGCAAAGATTTTAATTCATTAAAATTATAGTGATTCTCAAGTGTAGGTCTAATTGTGTTTAAAATAGTATTAATAATAATAAGGCCATGATCGCACATCGGAAATGAAAAGTTAGAAACTTATCATCACGTTTACGAATTTGTGTCCAGCGCCCAGTCACGTGCTAGTTACTGAAAGCGTAATGTAGCCAACCATTCCAACGTCAGAAGCGGGCTGGGGTGAGTCAAAGTGAGTCTTTAATTTCATAAACACGGCACGACCTAAAATATTTGGATTTCCTGGCACAACCATTTCACCACCACCCATAATCCAACCTACACCCACACACCCACGCACACAAACACCCACGCACACAAACACCCACGCACACAAACACCCACGCACACAAACACCCACGCACCCAAACACCCACACACCTACGCACCCAAACGCCCACACACCCACGCACCCAAACACCCACACGCCCAAACACCCACACACCTAAACACCCACGCACCTACACACCCAAACACCCACACACCCACGCACCTACACACCGGCAAGGACTATTTTCAAATAAATAACAAACTGAAAGTCTACTGGTTGACAACAGGGGCGTCATTTTAGTTTTTTATGCGGGGGGGGGGGGGCAAAAACCAAAACTTGGTCGGATTGTGAAGTTGTTTATTACTGGAGGCGCCACAGTACATAGCAATTTAAATAGAGCCTGCGAATTCAGAGGGTGGGGAATCCCCCCCCCCCCTTTTTTCCATGTCCTACCCAAATGACGTCCGTGGTTCACATGGGTATTTGAAAATATTTGACCCTTGAACTATTCTACAGCGTGTGTGATGCAATGAAATAAAGCTGGCCACTAATTAAAATATTAAATAAAAAAAGAAGAAAAAAAAAAGTTTTTTTATAAGACAATTACGTTATTTGAGTCGTGGCAGTACACTTTCAAACGAAGGAAATTTCATTTTTTCGTATTCTTAAAAAAAAATATAATCACTGAGAATTTAACAAACTTAAACCTCATCGCACGTCTTGTCTTTAATTTCCGTGAACTGACCGAAGACGCATTCATTTTTTGTCGTCGATAACAGACTTATTAAAGACATTTAAATGAATTACTTCTTACCTTATCTTGAACAAACAAACAAACAAAAAAAAACAAATAAAAAATAGCAACATGGAGACTAGGTTCATGAGAGTTTCCGTTAAACTGTTGATAGTTTGAAATCATCAAGGTCTACGGCGGTGTCCTCATTTCTTTACAATTCCGTCATCGCGTCTGCGAATGTGATACGTACACAATGATCCAATTCTACCAGAAGACGTTCCTAAATAAAAGTTAAAAATGGAAGAAAATGTCAATGACTCTAATTTTTGATACCTTTTTTACTCTCTCCAGGTTGAATTGTGGGTCAGACAGTTACTTACTACTCCGGGGACATGTTCAGCTCCGTCTTGACGTCACAGCAACTTTGGTTTAAACTTGATCACGTTAAATCCTGTTTGACGAGCTTGTCCGCGTGACCTTCCCCCCCCCCACCTCCCTGCCCCCACTCACATGCACAAACACACACACACACACGCACCACACACATGCATCCACACAGGCGGTAGATTTAAAAGTTATCAGTTTAAACAGTCTGCCACCGGATTACGCCAAAAGTTTCAAACTTGCCAGATTGACTGATGTGACGCGACTGACGTAATTTTTCTTTCGCAATTAAATAGTCTGGGGGAAAAGAATGGTTCTCAAAACAGTTACGACGGAACCGCTAACGTTTATGTGTTTTAAAAATTGAATCTGTATAAAGTATTTCATTGTTTGTGATGTCACCAGGGTATTAATTAGTTTAACTGATGTGATGCATCTCTATTTCTATGTATCTCCAACTATTTCTATGTATCCCCAACTATTTCTATGTATCTCCAACTATTTCTATGTATCTGCCCTATTTCTTACTATCTCTGGAGATCTAGATCTAGCGAAAGCGACGACAGAGCGGCAAATGCTTAGACTTAGACTCCCTGACCTTGCCTCCATTCTGTTGTTTCTTGTAAATCAAACATTATTAATAAAATAAAGTTTGAACTATCCGTGATTATATTACTCAATTTATGTTAAGTAGCTAAATATAAGTGATAAAAGATGGTAGTATGGCATTAGGATATTGTGATGTGTATAGATTCGGTCCGGTACAGTCCTCTGATGTTGAAGAGCTCCATGCAAACACCAAGTCCACGGATGAACACACCCCGATCTCTTTTCATTAAGTAGGAAGGCAATTACTTCCAGCGTTATGACTTATGAGACCTTGACTTGTGACTCATGACTTATTTCCGCCCAGTGGCTCGTCTATTAATATCTATATGATAAGAAGAATCTCTTGCATACAAATTGCAATGTTCAGGGGAGAGAAGTAGGGGGCGTGCGGATGGGGGGGGGGGTAACTCTGAACTGGTTTTAGGTGAACACCAGGGATTCAGGATCGTTATGTATGGAGTCATAGAAGGAGTAGCTTGACGAGTGTACACTGGAAGCGGTGCATTTCGCCAGGCAAGGAGTTTTCGTAGACAGGAGGAACGGGCACAGGCCGGTCATTTAAAGACATGGGCCGGGTATACTTAAAGACACGGGTCATAATTACAGATTGGGAACCCCCGAGGAGTTCTGGACCAAACGATCATTAAGAGACGAAAAGAACGGTGCAAGCCTTGTACGGTGCAAGCCTTGTACGAGGCCAGTGTGTGTTGTGGGACGGGAATTGCCGAGAGAAACGTTCCAGCTGACTTCACGGTGCAATCATCGTCTGCTTTTAATTAAATCCCAAATGATCAGATGGCGTATGGCCTACCGTGGCAGAAGACACGCCCATTTCGAGCCCGGGCCCTGGGCTTCATGTCTAAAATTATTTTAATATATTCATTCCCGGATCTCATTCTTCGCACCCCCCTCCCCACAAAAAAAAAGAGTTACATTATAGAATGAGAGTATACAAAATAATGATGAGTGGAGATTCAAGAAGATATTCAATCACTGACTCCTTCTTTCAGTTGGGCAGCACATACCACCCATCATTGAGGAGGAGATGGGCTGGGGGCAGTGGCTCATATTTCTTGTGATTCTCTTTCCAGTTCCTTGGAGACGCCGTGCTTGCTTATGCGCTTCTTATCAATTGACTCAAGGTTCCATTGTTTTGTGAGGTGACTTCTGCAGAATGCCGGGACTGACACACGTCTTCCCCTCTAAAACAAAAAAAAAGCCGCCCTAAAGAGCCCTCGACTTTGTTTCGTTCCTGACTGAAGTACGCCCTCGTTTCGAGATCTCTTCATTCTGCCGTTGGACAAACTTTTAGGGAGCGACTGACAGGCATTAAGTATCTTCATTGACCCCTGGTCTACAAACTACCGTGACCCCCTAGTCCACCAACCCTGGATGGGACCCAATTCTGGTTCTTTTGTTTACTTTTTATAGTCATCATAACCCGGCCTGGGGTTTAACGGTCCGATGATCGGCCGGCCCAGGAAAGTGACCGCTTCACGACTGCCACGGTGTAAAAACTCTCGGGTGTTTCAGCGTCGGACGCGCTGCGGTACGTGATGGGGGGCTTACTCCAGCGATTAACGCGTTATCTTGTGATCTCTTCTGATGACGCTGTTATGAGATTGAATCAGAGTTTATGCCGGAGAGGTTAATGACACGGAGAGGGTTGAAATAGGACGTCTCTTTACTCATGGGAGACATTTTAAAAAAAACTCGTGCATTTCTTACGACTTACGAGGCCCTTTGCAGAGAAATGTCTTGTTTTGGGGTCTAAAGAAAGATGACCAAAATGACCATGCATATTGTCAGCCGGTTCCTCCTCTATAACGGGACTATTTTTAAGGTTTTGGAACTCTATGACGCATAATTTTGTCAATTTCAATACTATGTGATGTCTATATTTTCGTAGATTTCAGCTCTATACGATGTCAATATGTGTAGATTTCAGTATTAATCCATTCCGTTATCAGCCAGAATTTCGCCTTGCATTTAAGACATTAGTGGGATCATGATTATGGCATACTTGCGTGACGTCATTAGAAAAGTCGCATTGTTTATTTGTTCACTTTATTTTCTTTTAAACTTTTAAGTTTGTAAAAAATTATTATAAAATACTGTAGGTGCTTAGATATCCAGAATTCTTTACAACCATAGTCCAAGTTTCATTGTTATGCTTATCAATTGAAATATGATGCAAAAAAAAAAAAAATAATAATAAATTGATGCGACAGTTATCACTGTTAGATTTACAAGCGGGTTTTCCCCAAGAAAATGACTAAAGATGACAAGCCCAATGCGAATTTTTTTTCGCACCTTGGTGTGCACCAGTGGGATGCGAAATTCACATATTCTAAACTCTTCGCGCGTCTCCTAAGAACACACGCAGGCCCCGAGAGAGGGAATCCACTGAAAGTCATGCACAGTTGACTTTCGTGGCTTTCCGAGTCAAGACAAAGCCGTGTATGTTCCAGAATATGAAGGTTTAACTTCTGGGCGGAAGTTAAACGTGTTGTACGTGTTAGTTGGGAAGGAAGGAAAAGGTTGGGGAGAGGGGGGGGGCAATATTGACCTTGCCGTGGTCACTTTGACGGACATAACAATGGCACGTTCTGTCATTTGGACGGGTCATTTACCTGCACTCGCTGATGTCCAAGTTTCTTGTCCAAAACAGCAGAAAAATGGAAAGAAAGCAATGAATACACATGGTCTCATTGGACATTGCTAATGATTTATTTCAACAATTTTCAGATGCAGTTCTTCCGTTTTTTTTTAAGACAGTATCTTGCAATCGGATAGAATAAAATATTGCATTAACTTATTTCTGCTCCCAATCCCATTATTGTATTAGAGAATGCCAACACGACTAAGATTAGTTATATATAAAAAAAAAACCTGCTACTCACAAAAGGATATCTATAAAGATAAAGGTCAAATTTATTGTACTTTTTCTACGGACACGAGTGAAATATATGGCTCAGATTTTTTTAAATTTAAATTTTTTTTTTGGATCTGATATTCTAATTAAAGGAAGACCAGCCTTTCGAACTAAGATAAAGCAGGGGCGCATTCTGAAGACACTGCGGCACAAATTGGTGGGTACAGGGCCGTTTATTATGAAAACGTGAACATTTGGAATTTCGGGAAATTAATGGGGGGAGGGGGGGGGAGAAAAAAAACGGAAGTATGGAATGCTGGTATATTTTTTTTAGTGGCGAGATGCTAAACACTGTCCGCTTGACCCTAGACACAAATAAGGTTCAGGGGCGAGGGGCCGGGGTCAGGGGTTTGAGGCCAGGGGCGTGTTCAGGTGGGGTTCAAACACAGCGGCGAGCTGCCGGGCTGTAATCTATCCGTCCCGGGCCCGTGCTATAGGATTACCAATGACAACACCCTCGGGCTTCATGTTTGTTGTGTGGACGGCTGTGTTGATGGGACGGAGGCGATCGTGCGTGCTTCATTAGTGCTTACTAGAAGTACTGAATGGTGCGTGCTTCATTAGTGCTTACTAGAAGTACTGAATGGTGTGATACAAAGGGTTAGTGTGCACCAGCAGTATTGAATGGTGCGTGCTTCATTAGTGCTTACCAGAAGTACTGAATGGTGCGTGCTTCATTAGTGCTTACCAGAAGTACTGAATGGTGTGAAACAAGGGCTTTGTGTGGACCAGAAGTACTGAATGATGCGTGCTTCATTAGTGCTTACTAGAAGTACTGAATGGTGTGATACAAGGGGTTAGTGTGCACCAGAAGCACAGAATGGTACGATATTAGGGGTTAGTTTGTACCAGAATTACTGAATGGTACGATACAAGGGATTAGTGTCTACCAGAGGTACTGAAATGTGCGATACAAGGGGTTAGTGTGCACCAGAAGCACAGAATGGTGCGATACAAGGGGTTAGTTTGTACCAAAAGTACAGAATGGCTTCTGTAAACAACAAAAAATATGTCTTCAATATTCATTTAACTTTATTCTATAGTTTTATTTTATCTCTCCATACCATTATTTAATTTTTCGCTGTCATAATTTAGTTGTTTTTATTTAATTATCCACCAACACTCGGAGCTCATTATAGTTATAGCCTTTATAGTCATAAAGTCATTAAAGCATGCAGGTCTTTTTGGTTAAGCCTATGAGGGGCCATCCATTAATTTCGTCAACAGAGTCGTAGGTTACGGACACATGCATCACATTATCACTGTTCCTAAAAACATCATCTGGGCATACAGCGGCGTGTCTATGGGTATAGTCTCAAAATACCAGGGCGTTACCCGACAAAAATAAAATATATGCATTAAGGTCGACTAAGTGTTTCCCTTATAACACTCCAGAGTTAAATTTTGACAGAATGTCGCCCGAAGGGAATCAGCGCATCAACTGATGGGGGTGTATGAGAGAACGGTGGTGCGATACTTAGATAAATAATTATGGTAGTTTTGTTTCGCTACAGTTATCAATCCAGTATGTGGACTGACCAAACCTGCTGGAGCTCATGTATCCATTTCATGCCACGATCCAGTATGAGGACTGACCAAACCTGCTGGAGCTCATGTATATATTCATGCCACAATCCAGTATGAGGACTGACCGAACCTGCTTTAGCTCATGTATCCATTTCATGGCCACAATCCAGTATGAGGACTGACCAAACCTGCTGGAGCTCATGTATCCATTTCATGGCCACAATCCAGTATGAGGACTGACCGAACCTGCTTTAGCTCGTATATCTATTTCATGGCCACAATCCAGTATGAGGACTGACCGAACCTGCTTTAGCTCGTATATCCATTTCATGACCACAATCCAGTATGAGGACTGACCAAACCTGCTGGAGCTCATGTATCCATTTCCTGCCAACACGTCGCCTTGCACGCGTCACAGCGGTTCACATGAAGGATGGCCATGAACACTCTCAAATAAGTATTTCTACAAGGGAAGAGATCAACTCGTTTCGCCAAATGTCACAAGTAGCCACGTTTGTTTTCTCCACAGAGGATATCATTGGTAATTGAATCAACCCTGGAACAAACCTTCTTTTCATTGCAAGTTCTGTCAAACGTGTTCTCTTCTCGTTGAATCCGATCGATAGGAAATTTGATCGAAATGACCAGTAAATGGACAGCAACAATTTTGGGGTGGGTGTGAGATTAGAAACTAGTTGATCCCCCTTGAGGGGGAAGGGAAGACTACCACCTGATCCTCCTAAAGAGCGAACAGATACAGTCTCTCATGCGCCCCGGGGGATCAAATGTGGATCAGACGTGCGGTTTCCTAGTCCCTAATCCAGCCAGGGCCAAATACGGTATTAACGCCAGACGACAATGGGGGAAAATGAAGCGATTTGCCGGTGGAGAAACGTGACGGGGTAAAAAACGGGGGATGTTTGTGATCTTTCCTGCAGACATTGTTGCTTTAGCTAAACCGATACCTGGTACATGGATATTGAAACTTGAAGTGTAAGGTGAGGGGGGGGGGGGG